>CM042399.1:20989502-21229502 GCA_023634145.1 Thymallus thymallus
TGAATGCGTTGGGGGCGATGAAGCCCCATTCAATGAAGGGAAGCAAAGTGGTATAGTAAGCTTATTACCTTTCGCCTACAGTAATGGTACCGGTATTTCTTATACAGTATGAACATTGCCAACACACACTCACAAGCACACACACTACTGTGTCATAGCACACTACTGTGGGATGAGTTGTTTTGAGGCACAAGCCACGATACATGTTCCGGGATTACCACCTCTGCTCAGCTCAATGGACTTTGAAGCTGCTTCTTACACAAATGTTTGTGTACACACACACACTCTCTTGTAGTCACCAGGCTTATTAATAGCATGTTTCAGTTCCACAACGCCGCTGGGAAGTGCAACCGAGGTAGTTTTGATTCGGGGGACCACAGATGACGTTACTCCTCTGGGGGTAAAGTTACGAAAAAGTAACGGCTAAAAAACTGCCTCTTCCTTCATGGAAGGCCATGGTTGATATGAGTGGCATGACTGAGTGTGAGAAAACCCCACCATCCGCTAGATACACCCCCCTACACACATACACACAAACCAAACGCACAAACACACACACACATACCAGTCACATAGCCAGGCCACTAAGGGACAATATGGTGAAACACTGTATAATGCATCTCACTGGCGGTTGATGATGGCCTGTCATTCAGTTTCTTGTGTATGTGATTTGTGCAATGCGGATGGTGGTGGCGATGATGATGATGATGAGGATGATGATAGTTATTGATATTGCTCCCAGAAATGCACAGATGACTTTGTTGACCAGGGTCAATTTAAAAACAAAGTTTTGTGACTCAACGATTATTGTTGCACTTCCACAGACATAGAGACTAATCTGAATCAATCCACCTCCACAGACCTAGAGACTAACCTGAATCAATCCACCTAAAGAGACATAGAGACTCACCTGAATCAATCCACCTCCACAGACCTAAAGACTAATCTGAATCAATCCCCCTCCACAGACCTAGACACCTGAATCAATCCACCTGCACAGACCTAGAGGCTCACCTGAATCAATCCACCTCCTCAGACCCAGAGACTCACCTGAATCAATCCACCTCAACAGACCTAGAGACTCACCTGAATCAATCCACCTCCACAGACCTAGAGACTAACCTGAATCAATCCACCTAAAGAGACATAGAGACTCCCCTGAATCATTCCACCTCCACAGACCTAGAGACTAACCTGGATCAATCCACCTCAACAGACCTAGAGACTCCCCTGAATCATTCCACCTCCACAGACCTAAAGACTAATCTGAATCAATCCCCCTCCACAGACCTAGACACCTGAATCAATCCACCTGCACAGACCTAGAGGCTCACCTGAATCAATCCACCTCCTCAGACCCAGAGACTCACCTGAATCAATCCACCTCAACAGACCTAGAGACTCCCCTGAATCATTCCACCTCCACAGACCTAGAGACTAACCTGAATCAATCCACCTAAAGAGACATAGAGACTCCCCTGAATCATTCCACCTCCACAGACCTAGAGACTCAAATACAGCATGTCAGACAATGTTAGCAGACATTCACACAAAACCTTCCTTTCTCATAGACTTGCACGCACACACACACTTTATTTTCTGATCTATTATCTCTACCAGTGTCAGCGTCTGAGTGAGTCTGAATAACTCTGAAGCTGCGGGGGCAGAGAGAGAGACAGAGAGAGAGAGACAGAGAGACAGATGGAGGGAGGGAGGAATAGTACAGGAACACTGCTGCTGTTGAGTTCAGTATGTTCACTGGAGGAGCAGAGAGCATGAGAGAGATGGACGTCAGCCCAGGGGCAAGACATGGTGCGTGACTCATACACACTCACACACATAGAGTACAGTACACTCACACACCATTTCAAATTCAAACACACACAATTACACACACAAACACCATATACATGCATACACTCTTTCACTGTACACGTGCAAGTTTGGACACACCTACTCATTCAGGTTTTTTTTTTTTTTGTACTATTTTCTACATTGTAGAACAATAGTGAAGACATCAAAACTATGAAATAACACATATAGAATCATGTAGTAAACAAAAACGTGTTAAACCTATCAAAATATAGATTCTTCAAAGTAGCCACCCTTTGCCTTCATGACAGCTTTGCACACTCTTGGCATTCTAGTCACCTGGAATGCATTTCAATTAACATGTGTGCCTTGCTAAAAGTTAATTTGTGGAATTTCTTTCCTTCTTAATGCGTTTGAGCCAATAAGTTATGTTGTGACAAGGTAGAGGTGGTATACAGAAGATAGCCCTATTTGGTAAAAGACCAAGTCCATATTATGACAATGTATGGGAGAGCCAGATTGCATCTTAGAATATATATGAAAAATCTCAACTGAAATATCTTTTCAAAATCAGGGTACTTAACTGCTTTAGGGAGAGAGGTAATGAACTTTCTGTGAGTGATACCGTTTTACATTTTAAAATGTTGTTGCTAAATATACAGTAGGTATACAGGAGATAGCCCTATTTGGTAAAATACCAAGTCCATATTATGGCAAGAACAGCTCAAATAAGCAAAGAGAAACAACAGTCCATCATTACTTTAAGACAAGAAGGTCAGACAATAAAGAACATTTCTAGAACTTTTAAAGTTTCTTCAAGTGCAGTCGCAAAAACCATCAATCGCTATGATGAAACTGGCTCTCATGAGGACCACCACAGGAAGGAAGACCCAGAGTTACCTCTGCTGCAGAGGATAACTCATTAGAGTTAACAGGCTCAGAAATTGCAGCACAAATAAATGATTCACAGAGTTCAAGTAACATACATATCTCAACATCAACTGTTCAGAGGAGACTGTGTGAAGCAGGCCTTCGTGGTTTAATTGCTGCAAAGAAACCACTACTAAAGGACACCAATAAGAAGAAGAGACTTGTTTGGGCCAAGAAACATGAACAATGGACATTAGACCTGTGGAAATATGACCTTTAGTCTGATGAGTCCAAATTTGAGATTCTTGGTTCTAACTGCTGTGTCTTTGTGAGACGCAGAGTAGGTGAACGGATGATCTCTGCATGTGTGGTTCCCACCGTGAAGCATGGAGGAGGAGGTATGATGGTGTGGGGGTGCTTTCCTAGTGACACTGTCTGTGATTTATTTAGAATTCAAGGCACACTTAACAAGAATGGCTACCACAGCATTCTGCAGTGATACGCCATCCCATCTGGTTTGCACTTAGTGGGACATTTGTTTTTCAACAGGACAATGACCCAACACACCTCCAGGCTGTGTAAGGGATATGATGGAAGGGAAAGTGATGGAGTGCTGCATCAAATGACCTGGCCTCCACAATCACCCGACTTTAACCCAGTTGAGATGGTTTGGGATGAGTTGGACCGCAGAGTGAAGGAAAGGCAGCCAACAAGTGCCCAGCATATGTGGGAACTCCTTCAAGACTATTGGAAAAGCATTCCAAATAAAGCTGGTTGACAGAATGCCAAGAGCGTGCAAAGGGTGGCTATTTTGAAGAATCTAAAATCTAAAATATATTTTGATTTGTTTAACACTTGTTCATAGTTTTGATGTCTTCATTATTATTCTACAATGTAGAAAATATAAAAAATAAAGAAAAATCCTGGAATAAGTAGGTGTGTCAAACCTTTGACTGGTACTGTACATAAATACATACACAAACACCTAAAGTACACAAGCTGGTGTTTGGAGGATATTCATGATTCATGATTTTGACTGGCTGAGAAACGCTGCCTGTCTGTCTGTCTCGTCCCGATTCCCAACACGTTAATTACTATGGGACAGCTGGAGATCGAATTTGAATATTGAAACAATGTTGGAAATGTCGGAGAGACAGACAGCAAGGTTTATACACATCTCTGCTGTTGAAAACTAAATGTTAGTCTAAAAGAAATGTGAGATAATGTCTAGATGCTTTTTATAGTGGAGATTAGGTTTATACATTGCCTGCACAGTCAGATGGAACAGGCATTTTAACATAATAGATTTCAGAGACAGAAACAGAGACAGAAACAGACAGAGACAGAGACAAATAAAAAGACAGAGACAGACAGAGACAGAAACAGAAACAGAGACAGAGACAGAGACAAAGAAAGAGACAGAGACAGTGACAGAGACAGAAATAGAGATAGAGACATAAACAGAGACAGAGACAGAAACAAAGACATAAACAGAGACAGAGACAGAAACAGAGATAGAGACATGAACAGAAACAGAGACAGAAACAGAGATAGAGACATAAACAGAAACAGAGACAGAAACAGAGATAGAGACATAAACAGAAACAGAGACAGAAACAAAGACATAAACAGACAGAGACAGAAACAGAGACAAATACAGAGACAGAGACAGAAACAAAGAGATAAACAGAGACAGAAACAAAGACAGAAACAGAGAAAGAGACAGAAACAGAGACAGAGACAAACATAAGCCGGTGTAAGTGTTTGTGTGACTAATATCTTCCAGTACGCTCTGCTCAATTCTCCAGAGAGTCAAACCGATACTGTCAGTCATCCAGCCTCAATAGCCTGCACTCTCTCAATGACTCACCAGCCCTCATTTAGACACAAAACAACACTGCCAACCTCGCCATATATCACCATCCCCGCCACAACACCTACTAAACAGAGAAGACCTAAACAGGGGCCTTGCGTATCAAGCGTCTCAGAGTAGCAGACCTGATTTAGGATCAGAATTGCCTTTTAGATCATATGGACAGGGACCTGATCAGCACTTCTACTCTGAGACGCTAGATAAGTACAGACTCAGATCTCCTAACAGTCCCTTAGATCACAACCCTACAGAGACATAACCCTACAGAGACATAACTCTACAGATACACAATAGAAAACACTGTAGACATGAACACATATCCATCCCAATGGTCTCACACTAGCCATGACAGACAAGATCATGATCACAAGGAGGCCCAGATGATCTGATATCTGACTTGTTGCTTTGGTTTATTGTGCAGCAGACTAAGCTATGGCTTCCTTGGAGAAAGTGAAGAATGGATGCTCACTCAGTTTCATTTGAAGTGACAGACCTTACAAGTGGCCTTTACTGTCTGCACAACAGGGGGGTTAGTGCAGGCAGTAGAAGGACACATTCTGCATACTGCATTTTTCTAAGACACATACCTCTCTCTGACTTTCTCTCTCTCACTTCTCTCTCACTCACAATAGAAGGTTCTCCCACAGTAGGCATGGTGAAGAATGTACTGTTTCTTTTCACCATTCAGTGAGCACAATCCTCTCGCCCTTCCAGTAACACGACAGCTAATTAGTGCTGTTACAGTCTCCTCTATAGAAACAAAGACAGCTATGGCTGCTCTCACCTCACAATCTTCACAGAACTAGCAGACACAGACACAAACTGTGTGTGGCATGTCAATGTCTGTTACCATGGTGACTTCAAGATAAAGACATTGGCTATATGGTGTATGGTGATAGAAAAAATAAAAATAATTATGTCAGCAGATTTATTCTGCCATCTGATGTATTGCTGAAGTCTCGTGAATGAGGAAGGCATGTGTCTGTGTGTGTGAGTGTGTGTGAGTGTGTGTGTGTGTGTGTGTGTGAGTGAGTGAGTGAGTGAGTGAGTGAGTGAGTGAGTGAGTGTGTGTTGTGTGTAAGTGTGTGTAAATGTGTGTATGTTTACCACAACAACAACTAAAGAGCCACATCAGAGACTACGCTACAGCACATTGAGACTCCACAGTTTCATACAGGAAGTCAACACTGATAGAGAGCAAATAATTTGCTCAAAGAGCAAATAAGCACACGCACACATGCACGCATACACGAAAAAACACAAACGCACACACGCGCACACACACACACACGCACACAATAGTGTGGAGCATCAATTTTGTTTCTTATCATGTTGCAGTAAAAACATCCTCAAAATATTATTTTCAACAGTTTTCGAATTGTATTAATTTATTTTTCATTTATTAACACTTAAAAACAAGTACATGTTGACCTATTTTCAGGAATGTGTTTTGGTTTGTGAATACTTTTTGTTGCTTTGTGATGTGTAATACACAATGTCTTCCACTAGGTGGTAAGATACACAAGCAAATACAGCCTAAAGCTGAGGCACTCTGAAAGGTTGTAGTGAATACATTAAGGATTCCTTTAATGTAATTCCTCTGGTGGACCTCAGGTGGCAATGTTGGTTAGCAGTGATCATGTGTTTTGGGAAGTGTGGTGTTGCCGCTTCAGTCTCTGTGTATCATAACTGCAAATGGACTCTTCCCTAAATGCCACCCGTAATGTAATCCAGTGTAATTCAGTGTTGACCTATCTGCCATCTTCCTCCCTACCACTGTAATTTCCCCCCTCGTTCCTGATTCTCTATCACTTCATCTCTTCTTCCCCCATGTCATTATCCATCTCCTCTCTTTCTCCCCCTCCTGTCCTTGTCATATCAGACAGATGTTATCCCTGCAGCAGGTGCTCTAGTTTGTTGGACGATGTGTTTGATGTAATTGGCTGTTAGCCCCTTATTAGAGTGAGGCCCTGTCAGAACCCCTCAGGTTCAACTGCTTATTAACCCCCAACCCCAACACCCCCCCCCCCCCACGTCCCACGTGTGTGTGTGTGTGTGTGTGTGTGTGTGTGTGTGTGTGTGTGTGTGTGTGTGTGTGTGTGTGTGTGTGTGTGTGTGTGTGTGTGTGTGTGCATCTCTTTATTTCAATTGTCTAAGGTGCAGCAGCAGCAGTCAAGCTCACAATTGCTGCAAGAAACCTGCTGTTTAAAATACATATGCTGGATATTATGCAAGAAACCTGCTGTTTAAAATACATATGCTGATATTATGCAAGAAACCTGCTGTTTAAAATACATATGCTGGATATTATGCAAGAAACCTGCTGTTTAAAATACATATGCTGGATATTATGCAAGAAACCTGCTGTTTAAAATACATATGATGGATATTATGCAAGAAACCTGCTCTTTAAAATACATATGCTGATATTATGCAATAAACCTGCTGTTTAAAATACATATGCTGGATATTATGCAAGAATCCTGCTGTTTAAAATACACATGTGAATATTATGCACAGCTTTGGACCCTTATATCATCCCCAAACATTTAAACTGAGAAGCAGGTTCCCACTTCGGCTGTGTGCCACAAATAACCTGCTCAGAGTTCAAACTCAGTTCAATGTATGGGAGAGCCAGATTGCATCTTAGAATATATATGAAAAATCTCAAATGAAATATTTTTTCAAAATCAGGGTACTTAACTGCTTTAGGGAGAGAGGTAATGAACTTTCTGTGAGTGATACCGTTTTACATTTTAAAATGTTGTTGCTAAATATACAGTAGGTATACAGGAGATAGCCCTATTTGGTAAAAGACCAAGTCCATATTATGGCAAGAACAGCTCAAATAAGCAAAGAGAAACGACAGTCCAAATAAATGCTTCACAGAGTTCAAGTAACAGACACATCTCAACATCGCCAGGTAGCCTAGCGGTTGGAGCTTTGGGCCAGTAACTGAAAGGTTGCTAGTTTGAATACCCGAGCCGACACGAGGTGAAAAAACCTGTTTATGTGTCCTTGAGCAAGGCAATAATTTGCTCCAGGGGCTGACCCTGTCGGTAGGCCGTCATTGTAAATAAGAATTTGTTCTTAACTGACTTGCCTTGTTAAATAAAGGTAAGGAATAATAAAACATAAAAAATGTAATAAACTGTTCAGAGGAGACTGTGTGAAGCAGGCCTTCATGGTTGAATTGCTGAAAAGAAACCACTACTAAAGGACACCAATAATAAGAAGAGACTTGCTTGGGCCAAGAAACACGAGAAATTGACATTAGACTGATGGAAATCTGTACTTTAGTCTGATGAGTCCAAATTTGAGATTTTTTGTTCCAACCGCTGTGTCTTTGTGAGACGTAGAGTAAGTGAACCGATGATCTCTGCATGTGTGGTTCCCACCGTGAACTATGGAGGAGAAGGTGTGATGGTGTGGGGGTGCTTTCCTGGTGACACTGTCTGTGATTTATTTAGAATTCAAGGCACACTTAACCAGTATGGATACCACAGCATTCTGCAGCGATACACCATCCCATCTGGTTTGCACTTAGTGGGACTATCATTTGTTTTTCAAAACACACCTCCAGACTGTGTAAGGAATATTTGACCAAGAAGGAGAGTGATGGAGTGCTGCATCAGACGACCTGGCCTCCACAATCACCCGACCTCAAACAAATTGAGATGGTTTGGGATGAGTTGGACCGCAGAGTGAAGGAAAAGCAGCCAACAAGTGCTCAGCATATGTGGGAACTCCTTCAAGGCTGTTGGAAAAGCATTCCTCATGAAGCTGGTTGACAGAATGCCAAGACTGTGCTAAGCTGTCATAATGGCTACTTTGAAGAATATAAAATATATTTTGATTTGTTTAACACTTTTTTGCTTACTGCGTGATTCCATATGTGTTATTTCATAGTTTTGATGTCTTCACTATTATTTTTACAATTGAGAAAATAGTAAAAAATAAAGAAAAACCCTTGAATGAGTAGGTGTGTCCAATCTTTTGACTGGTACTGTATATATAGGACAGACACTTCAAAACCTTGTTTCTAATTATTTATTTTCTGTCTGTTCTTTTTGACATTTATGAATGTATTATTCAATGCGTTTCTATGGGCTTTAGTAGTAAAGGCCAAAATCTATTTTATATTTTTATGCCTAAAGAGGTCATACATTTTGAAATCAAATAGCTAAATTATCCGTAGTATGACCGTCTTAAAACAATTCCATATGTCAGCTTATCACCGCCACTCCCCCAACATCTTAGACTATAAATAATTAGTGTCTTCTTGATTTTAACCACCCCAAAAAATTATTGACATCCATTTTCCTTCAAGAGTTGCTGAATATTTTCTTCATATTTACTATTTGTCAGATACAAAGCCTTCTGTTCTTTTCACCCTGTCCCTTAGACACTTACATACCTATATTTTGACACACACAAAGAAGAGAGGAGGGGTTTTACTAATCCTGGTACGTTCCTCCACATTATGTAAGAAGCACTGCTCCACCTTATCCTATCACATGCTGTCCCCCATGTGGGTGTCCACTTGGTACAGACCGCACTGCCTTAACCCACACTCTCTCCCTCTGTTCCTAAGCTGCAGCTCTGCACTGCTCTGCACCGTTCTGCACTACCCTACCACAGTCTGAGAGAGATAGAGATAGAGATAGAGATAGAGATAGAGATAGAGATAGAGATAGAGATAGAGATAGAGATAAAGAGAGTGAGAGAAAGAGAAAGAGAGAGAGAGAGAGAGCTGCTGAAAGAAAGAGTAGCAAAAGTGGACAAAGAGAGGGAACTACATAGCAAGAGTAGGTGAGAGAGTAGAAAACAGACAGGACAGACAAGAGGAGAAGAGAGGGCTGTGAGGCTTAGCTCAGATTTTCTTGTTTTTTTTCAATAGATTTAGAGACTAGATGACCAGGCTTTACACACCGCAGTGTCCTGTCCTAGAACTCTGACAGGAGTGGACACACACACACACACATACACACACTCCCTCTCTCGCACACACACCTGCATATACAGGGTAGATATTCTCCATCACTCTCTGCAACCCCATTCGATTGGACCATGTCCACGTCCTCGTCTGGATCGACCAACCACAACAAGCGTCAGTCATGTGAGTAACTCACTCTGTGTTGCCAATCTATACCAGTTCTGAAAGTAATTGAAAGTGGTAGTAGTTAAACCTAATAGACTATAAGGAGTTCATCACGATGGTGCATTGATATTCAATTATGTAAACATGTGTCTACCACTGTCCTGTAAATTCCCCACACTTACAGTAAGTATATAATTTCTAGCCAATAAGTTAATAATTATGCTTTAATTGTGATCCTAATTATACTGTAAATCTAATTCATTTTAGCATTTTAGGCTATTAGGCTTCTATGTCGAAATAATTGCTGTCTGTCTATCTTTCTGTACTGTAGATTGGTTTAAACTGATACATAGTGTAGTAGAGAGACTGATACTGAGATTAGTCATACGCCCATCGTCAGTGACAGAACATGTATTTTTGATACATACACCTGATGCTATTTTCACCGCAGCTTCGCCAGATCCTAACCTCACCTACCTGGTGTTTGGTTAAAGGAGATACAATTGTTGATGACGTTTTTAAGGTGTTTGACCAGTAAGGTCCTCTGTGATTGGATAAATGACAATAAGCAGGGATGTGGTTGACTTTGGTTTGTGATTGGTTCCTGTTGAACATGCAGAGCGAGAAAGAGGAGGACGGAGGGAGAATGGTGTTAAAAGAAATACTACTTGGTTAAAAGTATGTGGATTCCTGCTCGCCTAACATCTCATTAAAAAATCATGGGCATTAACATGGAGTTGGTCCCCCCTTTGCTGCTATAACAGCCTCCACTCTTCTGCGAAGGCTTTCCACTAGATGTTGGAACATTGCTGCAGGGACTTGCTTCCATTCAGCCACAAGAGCATTAGTGAGGTCGGGCACTGATGTTGGGCGATTAGGCCTGGCTTGCAGTCGGCATTCCAATTCATCCCAAAGGTGCTTGATGGGGTTGAGATCAGGGCTCTGTGCAGGCCAGTCAAGTTCTTCCACACCGATCTCGACAAACCATTTATGTATGAACCTCACTTTGTGCACGGGGGCATTGTCATGCTGAAACAGGAAAGGGCCTTCCCCAAACTGTTGCCACAAAGTTGGAAGCACAGAATCGTCTATAATGTCATTGTATGCTGTAGTGTTAAGATTTCCCTTCACTGGAACTAAGAGGCCTAGCCCAAACCATTATTCCTCCTCCACCAAACTTTACAGTTGGCACTATGCATTGGGACAGGTAGTGTTCTCCTGGAATCCACCAGTCCCAGATTTGTCCGTCGGACTGCCAGATGGTGAAGAGTGATTCATCACTCCAGAGAACATGTTTCCACTGCTCACGAGTCCAATAGCTTGTGTGGCCTGTCACTTCGCAGCTGAGCCGTTGTTGCTCCTAGACGTTTCCACTTTACAATAAGAGCACTTACAGTTGACCGGGGCAGCTCTAGCAGGGCAGAGTGACTTGTTGGAAAGGTGGCATCCTGTGATGGATTCACATTAAAAGTCACTGAGATCGCATGGCTATGTGTTCAATTGTATACACCTGTCAGCAACGGCTGTGGCTGAAATAGCCAAATCCACTAATTTGAAGGTGTGTCCACATACTTTTGGCCATGTAGTGTATCCCTAGTGTATATGATTGAATATCTATTTGAAGGAGTTGGTGGTCTGACGTCAACAACAGTCAGTTGAATTAATCCTGTGGTAGATTGTAACACTCTCTGGCTGGCAGGATGTTCTCAGGTCTCTCACAGGATGGTGCTGTCTAACAGGTGTCTGCTCTTCAAGTCAACACCATTTCCATACCTCCCTACCTACTATGAGTTGATCTGACAGGATATGATACTTGTGAGAGATTTGTTGAAAATCTATCCTTTGGTTTAAAATCTACCAAATGTGCCAGTGGGTAGAGGGACACAGGGTTAATATGGAACCAGACAGTACAGTCTAGGCACCTCACTTTAACCCTTCCACAGCCAGCTATATATCTTAAGATACTCAGACATATTGCCAACCTACCAAAACATCATGACAAGCAAAATAGCAGTTGGTCTGTGTCACGAGAATTTTGCTGTCTCAATGGTTGAACTCAACTATCACTCAAACTTTGAATAATTCCCAGAGGTTGTAAGGCTCTGGTTTAAACAAGAATTATACAATAGATCAGAAGTTTATTCAGAGAGCTCTGCTGCTCAAGTGCCAAACAAATCATTTTATACACACATTCTAATTCACATTATACAATTTCAGGGTGGAACACTTTAGTCATTATCTTTAACATACAAATTCAACTATCAGTCTGCAGTGGTTCTGCCTTACTGTTATCCTTAAGGGGAGTGTCCCAGTTTGGACGTATGTACAGTAGGCTACACACCACAGAAGACTGCTGATGGCTCATAATATGTCTGGAGTGGAGTGAATGGAACGGTATCAAACACATTTCTTTGATACCATTCCATGTATTCCTTTCCAACCATTACTATGAGCCTGTCCTCGCCAATTAAGCTGAAACCAGCCACCTGTGCTAAACACATTCTTTCACTAAACCAGAAAAGGACTGCCTAACAGACTCAGGCTAGACACGCTAGTACATATAGTTGAAGTCGGAAGTGTACATACACTTAGGTTGAAGTCATTCAAACTACTTTTTCAACCACTCCACAGATTTTATTTTAACAAACTATAGTTTTTGCAAGTCGGTTAGGACATCTACTTTGTGCATGACTCAAGTAATTCTTCCAACATTTGTTTACAGACAGATTATTTCACTTATAATTCACTATATCACAATTCTAGTTAGTCAGAAGTTAACATACACTAAGTTGATTGTGCCTTTAAACAGCTTGGAAAATGATTGACATCATTTGAGTCAATTGGAGTGGCTCAGTGGCTCTTTGCTTGACATCATGGGAAAATCAAAAGAAATCAGCCAAGACTTGTAGTCCTATATCAACATAACCTGAAAGGCCGCTCAGCAAGGAAGAAGCCACTGCTCCAAAACCGCCATAAAAAAGCCAGACTACGGTTTGCAACTGCACATGGTGACAAAGATTGTACTTTTTGGAGAAATGTCCTCTGGTCTGATGAAACAAAAATAGAACTGTTTGGCCATAATGACCAACGTTATGTTTGGAGGAAAAGCCGAAGAACGGGGGTGGCAGCATCATGTTGTGGGGGTGCTTTGCTGCAGGAGGGACTGGTGCACTTCACAAAATAGATGGAATCATGAGGAAGGAAAATTATGTGTATATATGGAAGCAACATCTCAAGACATCAATCAGGAAGTTAAAGCTTGGTCGCAAATGGGTCTTCCAAATGGACAATGACTCCAAGCATACTTCCAAAGCAAAATGGCTTAAGGAAAACAAAGTCAAGGTATTGGAGTGGCCATCACAAAGCCTTGACCTCAATCCTATAGAAAATTTGTTGGCAGAACTGAAAAAGCGTGTGCGAGCAAGGAGGCTTACAAACCTGACTCAGTTACACCAGTTCTGTCAGGAGGAATGGGCCACAATTCACCCAACTTTTTGTGGTAAGCTTGTGGAAGGCTACGAGAATCGTTTGACCCAAGTTAAACAATTTAAAAGCAATGCTACCAAATACTAATTGACTGTACGTAAACTTCTGACCCACTTGGAATGTGATGAAAGAAGTAAAAGCTGAAATAAATCATTCTCTCTACTATTATTCTGACATTTCACATTCATAAAATAAAGTGGTGATCCTAACTGACCTAAAACAGGGAATTTTTACTGGGATTAAATGTCAGGAATTGTGAAAAACTGAGTTTGAATGTTTTTGGCTAAGGTGTATGTAAACTTCTGACTTCAACTGTAGCTACGTACCTCCATCTATACTATAGGAAGAGGTGTCTGGTTTAGCTACCGTCTTAGCATGCTAATGCTAATCTGGTAGAAGGTGTCAAGTGAAGCCAAATTGGCTAAGCAAGCTAAATCCTCTAAAAGAAAACTGTTTTGATTGTGTCATGAAGACAGTAGATTGACTGTGAGTTAATAACGGTGTAGTCATTCTCCAATAGGCCTAAGTGAAATCTTTAAAAACAATAAGCTAACGAAACTCCTAAGATGCGTTTTTAAATGTGTGTGAGTGCTGGGCTGGGGATGGGGGTATGTGTGGGGCTATTTTGCAACAGACCGTTTAATCTCTGGAGGTTTAGTATCTCTATGCTAAGTGTGTGTGAAGGTTATGGAGACCGAGTTAGAGACCTGCTCTGATTGAACTAAATGTGCAGCCGTGGAAAGGGACGAAGGTCAAACATTTACCCCTCACTGAAGTGCTTTAATGGCTCTGGGAATAAAGGCCTACAGGATTGGCCCATGGTCAGAGAGTGGACCTCTTCTGATTCAGGGAAAAGAGCGTCAGGCACAGGAATCTGTATTCAGCATGTGTCCTTGGAGAGATGGAGGAATCAGAGAGATGGACAGTGATGGACAGAGAGATTGGCTAGAAGGAATATGGATGACCGATCTCATACAGTACTATACTACCACTAAGATATGCCTGAATGTCAGCTGACAGGTCTTCATAGCCCCATAATAGCTGTGTCTCACATAACGGCTTGGGGCGGGCGGTTGGTGTATTTTAAGTGCCTTTATGGTGTTGGTGGTTAGGGAAGGGCAGAAGCAGCTCTGACCATTATCGCTCTACTCTACTGTATGAGTGCTGTGCTAATGATACAACTGTGTGACGGTATAGGTAGCAGGCTGTTGTGGTGCTGCAGTGAGCTCACACTCAGAAATGATTTATCCCTATTCAGACTGCTGTGGCTGAGGGAGGAGGGAGAGAGAGAGAGGGATTGGGTCTGTAAATAATGGTAGCAATAATGAGAGATGGTGCAGCTGGAAACCGTAAAGAGGTGGGGTAGACTGTCACTGCACCCCCAGGGGAAGAGGATTGGGTGTGAGCCGGTCGTCAACTGTCAGAGTGATAGAGAATCTCTAATCTCTCTCTCTCTCTCTCTCTTTCTCTTACTCTGTCTCAAACACTACACACATACTCACAAAATGTATGACGAATAAGTAATCAAGGGAAGTGTATAGAGCCACATGAAAGACTATGAGTAATATCAGGTTTTCTACTGCTTGGCCCTCACAAGATATGGTCAGGGAGACCAGCCCAGAGCTGGGCACAGGAAGCTTACAGAGAGGAGAGGAGAGGAGAGGAGAGGAGAGGAGAGGAGAGGAGAGGAGAGGAGAGGAGAGGAGAGGAGAGGAGAGGAGAGGAGAGGAGAGGAGAGGAGACAGGTCAGATCACGAATGGATAACCATGGGGATGAAGGATAATCATGTGCTCCAGCTCCCTAGTCGATCTCCCCCTCCCCCCTGCCACTTTAACCTCTACCTCCCCCCTCATCCCCCCCTCTCCTCCTCCTCCTCCTCCTCCTCCTCCTCCCTCTCTCCTCTACATGCTGGGGGAGAAATTGCTGGAGAGATTAGTCTGCCACACATGGATCAGAAATATGCTACACAGGAAAATGAAGAGGAAAATGGATGCATCTCTAAAGGAAACCTATTTGTTTTTTGACTTGCAGAGTTCGTGCAGCAAATCAAAGTCTTTCATTGTGCAGCTCGCCTCAGGGTTTTATAATGTATTCTATTCCGTTCTACTTGGTTCTATTCAGTTTTACATGGTTATTTAGGTTAAATGTATTATCTTCTGTACTGAAATAACGACAAATACACAGAGTGTACAAAACATTACGAACACCTGATCTTTCCATGACATAGACTGACCAGGTGAATTCAGGTGAAAGCTATGATCCCTTATTGATGTCACTTGTTAAATACACTTCAATCAGTGTAGATAAAGGGGAGGAGAGAATTGTCCAAAGGACATCCAGCCAACTTGACACAACTGTGGGAAGCATTGGTGTCAAGATGGGCCAGCATCTCAATATTAGGAAGGTCTTCTTAATGTTTTGTAAACTCAGTGTATGTAACATTGTAAAACTGTAAATATGAATAATTACTGACTCTAGTCTTCTTTTGGTTGAGTCGATATACACAATGGCATTAAAATACATGAAACCATGTGTTTTTCTGAGTGCTATTGGGGTAAGCACTCAAACACAGCTCACAGGCTTCGCAACGAATCAGTCACAGGACAAAAACATGAGACATAACGTACACTAAGCCACACACTTGGGTTGCGTAACATCACTGTCCCTTTTATTTTACTGACGTGCACACACACACACACACACACACACACACACACACACACACACACACACACACACACACACACACAGAGCATGTGTGTGGGTCTAGCAGTGCAAAACCTAGAGCAGAAGGATTGTCTATGCGTTATGTCAATGACTGAGGGCTTTAAGGTAATTATGGGTGAAACAGAAGGAAGAGGGCTTGTTATGGATCAAAAGTGTTGTGGAATAGTTGAGCGTAAGTCATTGGATCAAACCAATGCCAGCTCTGGGGTAATGGCCTACTACACTGGGCCGTACAAACAGTTGAGGTGTTCTGTTAACTCAGAGTGATGTTATGTCTCCAAAGTCGTATCATGGGACGAGGAGAGCTTGAAACTGAGTCACAATAGCTTGTCTGGAGTGGAGTCTAAGAAAGAAGTGTCTTTGAAATGCCGGAGTCACTGAACAGGTCCTTGCGAGTATGTGTTGGTCATACATTGGTGTGTGGAGAGAGAGAGAGAGAGAGAGAGAGAGAGAGAGAGAGAGAGAGAGAGAGAGAGAGAGAGAGAGAGAGAGAGAGAGAGAGAGAGAACTCTGCTGTCAGACTGCTGATCTGCTGCTGGCTGTTGTTTTGCCATCAGAGCCAGAACTACGTTAAGACTGCTGGCCCTACTGCTAGTAACATTATTCTGTGTTGACCAGTAATGTCATACATTTATAGATACTGTGTGATGGGTACAGACTATATGGACTGACATATATCATGTCTATGCAACAGCTACAGTAACTGAGTGTATAACTGTGTGTTAGTGACAGAACACCCACTAACAGAACTCTGGCCTGGCTGCAGTATTCTGACCTCACCATCTGGTCTCTGCAGATTAACAAAAACATGTAACCACAAAAATACATTCATTTAATAAGTACAGTTTGGGGGATAAAAGTAATAACATGACACAATCACAAAAGGAGAACGGGAACCTACATTAAATGCATATTTGGTTTATGTGAGCAGCCAAATTCAACAACCAACACAAGCACTAACCCAGTGGACATTTTTAGTGCTTTGATGAATAGCCACTGGGACTTATGAATGTGTTCTTTTGTCGCATTATCGTGCACCCATGCATTGGCTTATTTTTTTGGACAGTTGCATAAGACAGTGTGTCAGAGGTGCATGGCATATATCAGGACACAGATGCTGCAGGGGTCTCACAGACACATTCTCCAACCCCCCCACCACCCCCGCCCCACAACACCACCAACCCCCCGTCCCACAACACCACCACCACCCCCGCCCCACGACACCACCAACCCCCCGTCCCACAACACCACCAATGCCAGTCATCAATCAATCAATCAATCAAATGTATTTATAAAGCCTTTTTTACATCAGCCGATGTCACAAAGTGCTATACAGAAACCCAGCCTAAAACCCCAAACAGCAAGCAATGCAGATGTAGAAGCACGGTGGCTAGGAAAAAGGCAAAAACCTAGGAAGAAACCTAGAGAGGAACAAGGCTCTGAAGGGTGGCCAGTCCTCTTCTGGCTGTGCCGGATGGAGATTATAACAATTCATGGCCATTAAGGCCAGTTCTTTCTCCAAGATGTTCAAATGTTCGTAGATGACCAGCAGGGTCAAATAATAATAATAGTAGTT
Organism: Thymallus thymallus; assembly: GCA_023634145.1. Taxonomy (NCBI): domain Eukaryota; kingdom Metazoa; phylum Chordata; class Actinopteri; order Salmoniformes; family Salmonidae; genus Thymallus; species Thymallus thymallus. The sequence goes on from CM042399.1 coordinate 21,006,949, forward strand.
GTAGAGGTTGCAACAGGTAAATACGTCAGGAGTGAATGAATGTCAATAGAACGCAGGTGCGGTAGAGAGAGCGAGAGAGAGAGAGAGAGAGATAGAGATCTGTACCAAATTCTCTAAAAGTGGCAGTAATAAAGCCTCTCTTGAAAAAGCTAAGCCTTGACCCAGAAAATGAATTGACCCATGAATTCATCACTGCTAAAGTGAAAGGCATCCTCTCTTGGGGAATGTCACTTTTTAGTTAGCTTTGTAACAGTATCAAATAGAAATTTAGGATTATTCTTATTCTCTCTTATTAGGTTGGAAAAATAGTATGATCGAGCAGCAGTGAGGACTCTTGGATAATGCACTGTAATTTCTTTCCAAGCAAGTAGGAAGACTTCCAGTTTGGTGGAGCGCCATTTCTCTTCCAGTTTTCTGGAAGCTTGCTTCAAAGCTTGGGTGTTTTCTGTGTACCAGGTAGCTAGTTTCTTTTGGCAAATGTTTTTTGTTTTTAGGGGTGCGACTACATCTAGGGTATTACGCAAGGTCAAATTTAGATCCTCAGTTTGATCGTTAACTGATTTTTGTACTCTGACGTCCTTGGATAGGTGGAGGGAGTCTGGAAGGGCATCTAGGAAGCTTTGGGTTGTCCAAGAATTTATAGCACGGCTTTTGATGATCCATGGTTGGGGTCTAAGCAAATTATTTGTTGCGATTGCAAATGAAATAAAATGGTGGTCCGATTGTCAGTCAAAAAGAGTGTGTCTTGTCCTGCTCCTGAAATCTGCTCCTGCATTCATCCCAGTCATCAGCAACAGAGTATTGGGGTAGGTTGAAGTTGGAAGTTTACATACACTTAGGTTGAAGTCATTAAATATATATTTCAACCACTCCACAGATTTCATGTTAACAAACTATAGTTTTGGCAAGTCGGTTAGGACATCTACTTTGTGCATGACACAAGTAAATCTTCCAACAATTGTTTACAGACAGATTATTTCACTTATAATTCACTATATCACAATTCCAGTGGGTCAGAAGTATACATACTAGATTGACGGTGCCTTTAAACAGCTTGGAAAATTCCAGAAAATTATGTCATGGCTTTAGAAGCTGCTGATAGGCTAATTGACATAATTTGAGTTAATTGGAGGTGTACCTGTGGATGTATTTCAAGGCCTACCTTCAAACTCATGGGAAAATCAAAATAAATCAGCCAAGACCTCAGAAAATCAATTGTGGACCTCCACAAGTCTGGTTTATCCTTGGGAGCAATTTCCAAATGCCTGAAGGTACCACGTTCATCTGTACAAACAATAGTACGCAAGTATAAACACCATGGGCCACGCAGCCTTCATACAGCTCATGAAGGAGACGCGTTCTGTCTCCGATAGATGAACGTACTTTGCTGCGAATAGTGCAAATCAATCCCAGAACAACAGCAAAGGACCTTGTGAAGATGCTGGAGGAAACAGGTACAAAAGTATCTATATCCACAGTAAAACAAGTCCTATATCGACATAACCTTAAAGGCTGCTGAGCAAGGAAGAAGCCACTGCTCCAAAACTGCCATAGAAAAGCCAGGATACGGTTTGCAACTGACATGGGGACAAAGATCGTACTTTTTGGAGAAATGTCCTCTGGTCTGATAGAACCCAAAAATAGAACTGTTTGGCCATAATGACCATCGTTATGTTTGGAGGGAAAAGGGGGAGGCTTGCAAGCCGAAGAACACCATCCCAACCATGAAGCACGGGGGTGGCAGCATCATATTGTGGGGGTGCTTTGCTGCAGGAGGGACTGGGGCACTTCACAAAATAGATGGCATCACGAGGAAGGAAAATTATGTGTATATATTGAAGCAACATATCAAGACATCAGTCAGGAAGTTAAAGCTTGGGGCAGAACTGAAAAAAAGTGTGCGAGCAAGGAGGCCTACAAAACTGACTCAGTTACACCAGTTCTGTCAGGAGGAATGGGCCAAAATTCACCCAACTTATTGTGGGAAGCTTGTGGAAGGCTACCCGAAACGTTTGACCCAAGTTAAACAATTTAAAGGCAATGCTACCAAATACTAATTGACTGTATGTAAACTTCTGAAACCACTGGGAATGTGATGAAAGAAATAAAAGCTGAAATAAATAATTCTCTATACTATTATTCTTAAAATAAAGTGGTGACCCTAACTGATCTAAGATAGGGAATTTTTACTAGAATTAAATGTCAGGAATTGTGAAAAACTGAGTTTAAATGTATTTGGCTAAGGTGTATGTAAACTTCTGTACATAATCACTAATGGCAAGCTCAACAATTAACTCCCATACTCAGTGCCTCACCCATGACTGAACTGGCCCTGAACGTCAAGCCCAGTCCTTGAAGTTGCCCACTTTGAGATAAATGGAGAATGGATCATTATTATTACACCACGCTCATTATATAATGATCACTCATTTAATTGTATTCAGAGGCAGGGAGTAGGTGACATCCCCAAGGCAGAGACAGGGAGTAGGTGACTTCCCCAAGGCAGAGGCAGGGAGTGGGTGACTTCCCCAAGGCAGAGGCAGGGAGTGGGTGACTTCCCCAAGGCAGAGGCAGGGAGTGGGTGACTTCCCCAAGGCAGAGGCAGGGAGTGGGTGACTTCCCCAAGGCAGAGGCAGGGAGTGGGTGACTTCCCCAAGGCAGAGACAGGGAGTGGGTGACTTCCCCAAGGCAGAGGCAGGGAGTGGGTGACTTCCCCAAGGCAGAGGCAGGGAGTAGGTGACTTTCCCAAGGCAGAGGCAGGGAGTGGGTTGAGCTGATCTTATCTTCTGTGGTTGGAGGCCACCTGTCACGATGCTGAGTAGTGAAGGGACGGTAAACGGAGCGCTCGTGGAGTGTCATCCTTTTATTTTATGAGATCGAATCACAAAGCATAAAATAACAAAGGAGAGTATGAATACACTAATAACAATAAAGCAAAGTGACTTACGGTCTAGCGCAACATGCAGACAGACACGAACAAACAATGATCCACACACAGGTGGATTTGGAGGGCTGCTAAATACTCCCCCCAATCAGAGACAACTCTAGACAGCTGTCTCTGATTGGGGATCATTAATCCTCCCTCACTGATGTGAGGACTGGGTTGTGGCTCAATCCACTCCCCCAGATGGGAGTAGCGGCTTCACCACTACCTAGCCCTCACAGTACCTCCCCTCCAAGGTGCGGGCTCCCGACCGCGCTTGATCTCCCCCCAAAAAAATGTCACTAAACCAGGAGGGGAAATGGCGGGGTACTGAGGTGGTTGCTGGTGGGGGCTCCGGTTCCGGCCTCGGGCGTGACGCAGGCAGTGACAGCTGCTCTCCTCCTACCTCCCTGTTGCACACCCGGTCCGGTCCGGACCCCGGCGCGATGGTTCCCCCCTCAGTACTCCCGCGATTCACCAAGTCCTGTCTGGACCCTGGTGTGGGAGCCCTCGACCCTGGAGAGGGGCTGATGTCCTTCCCCGGCTCGGGCACCGGTGGAGCGGACTGCTCCGGCACTGGAGCGAAGCAGACGACCGGCCCCGGACTGGGCACCGGTGGAGCGGACTGCTCCGGCACTGGAGCGAAGCAGACGACCGGCCCCGGACTGGGCACCGGTGGAGCGGACTGCTCCTGCACTGGAGCGAAGCAGACGACCGGCCCCGGACTGGGCACCGGTGGAGCGGACTGCTCCGGCACTGGAGCGAAGCAGACGACCGGCCCCGGACTGGGCACCGTTGGAGGAGGCTCCAGGCCTTGAGCTGTGGCTGGAGGCCTCGGGCTGCTGACCTTCACTGGAGGCCTCGGGCTGCTGACCTTCACTGGAGGCTCAGGGTTGCTGACCTTCACTGGAGGCTCAGGGTTGCTGACCTTCACTGGAGGCTCAGGGTTGCTGACCTTCACTGGAGGTCGGGTGCGAGGAGCCGGCACTGGGCATACCGGACTGGCAGACGCACCGTTTGGCTGGTGCGCTGAGCTGGCACGGGTCGCACCGGGCTTTTGTTGCGCACCGATGTTTGGGTGCGCTGAGTCGGTCTCCTCCTCCTCCGACTCTGGACCGGCGCTGAAGGCACCGGGCTGGGAACTGGCACTGGATTAAGACTGTTGCTGTCGTAGTCTCTCCAGCGCCAATCCCCATCCTGTGAGAGTTCCTCTGGGAACCCCCACGAGTGAGGGAACAGAAGCACATCGTCGTCGTCTTCCTCCGACTCCTCTCTGTACTTCCGCTCCCATGGCTGTAGGGGCTCCTCCGGAAACCCCCACGAGTGCAGTGGTCGGGGCTCTTCTCCGTCGATCCCCGACCACCCCCATAGCCCCCCCCCCAAAATCCGTTTGGGGGTTTTTCTGTGCTCCAGGCTGGTCCCTAGCTTTTTTGGCCCGCCGACTCTTTCCCCGACGTCGGCGCCGCTGCTCCGGACCCCAGCCTTCCTCCACCGCACGATAATGGGAGTATTCCTCCTCGGTAATTTTCCCCATACCGAGGAGGATATCTCCCAATGTCAGGCTCCGTTGCGTCCCTGGTTGGTGGATCATTCTGTCACGATGCTGAGTAGTGAAGGGACGGTAAACGGAGCGCTCGTGGAGTGTCATCCTTTTATTTTATGAGATCGAATCACAAAGCATAAAATAACAAAGGAGATTATGAATACACTAATAACAATAAAGCAAAGTGACTTACGGTCTAGCGCAACATGCAGACAGACACGAACAAACAATGATCCACACACAGGTGGATTTGGAGGGCTGCTAAATACTCCCCCCAATCAGAGACAACTCTAGACAGCTGTCTCTGATTGGGGATCATTAATCCTCCCTCACTGATGTGAGGACTGGGTTGTGGCTCAATCCACTCCCCCAGATGGGAGTAGCGGCTTCACCACTACCTAGCCCTCACACCACCAAAACTGGTTCCACTACGTGACGAGTGTGTGTGTATGTGTGGTGTGTGTGGTGTGGTGTGGTGTGGTGTGGTGTGTGTGTGTGTGTGTGTGTGTGTGTGTGTGTGTGTGTGTGTGTGTGTGTGTGTGTGTGTGTGTGTGTGTGTGTGTGTGTGTGTGTGTGTGTGTGTGTGTGTGTTTCTGCTTGCCTATATATGTGGGACCTCTTTGACAGATCCGTGGGTTCGGTGGCTAAGGGCGCTGTGGTTTACGTAAGCTGTACAGTGAAGTCATCATCAACCGTCTCTTAGTGGGCCTGGTATTCCTGTGTGGCTGTCTTATCAGAGCCCCCCCCCCACCCTCGGTTTGTGGGTGTCTCCCAACACAGACTGCGTGGCACGAGACACCCATAACTCTCAGCCTGCCTCCTAAAGCAGAGACCTCAGTTAAATACAGTAAATACTCTCAACCTCTTCCTTTATAAAATATACAGGCTGAAAGTATATTTTCTCCATGGTAGTATACCCTTATATCAACAGTTGGTTTAACAAACTGGAGTCAGAAAATGTATTTGCCTCCAACGAATGAGCAAATTACAGGCTTCTAGAAGGAACGAGTGACAATTTATTAACTTCAGTATCAGGCTGAGTGTTGATTGATGACACTCATGATTGAAGGGTGGCTACTGAGATGGCAGAAGTTAGCGTTTAAATATTTAGCTGAATCCACAGACAAGTCCAGTGTCAGGTAATTTGCATGCACGTCCACACATGCACACACACACACAGTCAGGCACACACACAAGGTCACACACATGCACACGCAGTCACACACACACACACACACACACACACACACACACACACACACAGTCTTGTACAACTAACCTTGTGTGGGACACACAATTCAGTCCCATTCAAAATCCTATTTTCCCTAACCCTAACCCTAAAACTAGCCCTAGATTCTAACCCAAACCCTAAACCTAATTCAAACCCTAACACTAATTCTAACCCAAAAAAGTTGGTCAAATCTTTGTTTGTTTACTGGTATAGTATAGTTAAACACGTCCACACAAACACACATACAGTCATGCACACACACACAGTCACACACACAAGGTCACACACATGCAGTCACACACACACACAAACACACACACACAGAGGGTGACATGAGTCACAGTGTCAGGTCATTGAGCCCAGTGGGAGTGAGACTGGAGTGTGCTGAGGAGAGCATAACACAGTTATACAACCCCAGCTGGTTAGCCCAGGACAGGACTGACTGGTGGTGTGCCTGGGGACGTGTCCTCCCTTTCTCCTGGGAATAGACTGCAATTTGTTACCCACATTTTGGATTTCAGAATGGCTCCAGGGAAATGGCATAAATTACATTTATAATTTAATTTACGAATGAAATACATTGTTTTTTTTAAATCAATTGTTTTATTACATATTCAAAGAAATGCATTGTTATTGGTCTTCTCATCCTGAGTATATCCTACGTGATTTAGATGTGTTTTCTCAAACTGATATCTACGCAATCCAATACACCCAAGGAGTTCAAAGACCAAAGACTGCTGATGCGTCAGATATGAAAATATTGATGTTTTATCACTCTCTGTTAGCCTGACAATGTAAATGTCAACATATACAACACATACCTGTTGAGGAGTGTGATTGGCATTTGGGCTGTTTGTGTTCTGTTTTGGTTGCTAGTGGAGACAGACAACTCTCAGAGGGTGTTGGACAATGACTCAGCCCAGCATCTAAAGCTGAGGGAGAGACAACGCTTCTTTGAGGAGGTGTATCAGCACGATATGGACTTCCTCCTGTCCTCGGCCCACCTGCACGTTGACAGCAGGAAACGTGAGAGATGCTCAATACGCACACCTACACACACACCTACACAACACCCGCACACTCACACCCACCCACACAAACACACACTTCACCCACACCCACACACAGTCTTGTACAGCTAACCTTCTGGGGACAAAATCATATTTTCCCTAACCCTAACCCTAAAACTAAACCTAGCTCCTAACCCTAACCCTAAACCTAATTCAAACCTTAACATTCATTCTAACCTTAATAACCCTAAACCCCCTAGAAATAGCATTTGACCTTGTGGCACCAAACATTTCCCTAGTTGGTCAAATGTTTGTTTGTTTACTATTCTTGAGGGGACTTCTGGTCCCCACAAGACTAGTTATGTGTCCCGTGTAGCTCAGATGGTAGAGCATGGTGCTTGCAATGCCAGGGTTGTGGGTTTGATTCCCATGGGGGATCAGTATGAAAAAAGTATGAACATGTATGCACTAAGTGTAAGTCACTCTGGATAAGTGTCTGCTAAATGACTTACATGTAATAGTTAAACACTTCCATGAAGGATATGGATTCATTAGAATGCACATTACAATTCAAATAAACAGCACATAATTGACTTAATGATAAGTAGTAAATATATAGCCAGTATCTGAGAGTCTTGTCCATACAGCTCCCATGGGCAGTATCTCCTCTATGGAGGTGAATGTGGACATGCTGGAACAGATGGACCTCATGGATATCTCTGACCAGGAAGCTCTGGATGTGTTCCTCAACTCTGGGGCTGACAACAGCCCAGTGGCCTCCCCTTTACCAGGTAATTATGCCACCTTCCTGGCCCCATAAATAACATACTTACCAGGTTTGCTTTTAGGAGAACGGGCCCATAATAATTTGTCACTTCATTTCTCAAGGTAAGGTTTAAATGTGGAGAGATTTTCCTTCTAGAGTAGAGTACAATGTAAATACATTAGTTATAGAAAGGAATAAGAGCAGTAGTGACTTTATACTTAGAATTTGAAAAGGATAGAGGACATTCTTTGGGAAAAAATACCATATTTTTCATCAAGCTGCTAGTAATTTCCCTGTGCTCGCTATAACACTGCAGCACCAATGTGCATTCTTTACGTATGGCATTGGCAAGCCCTAAGTAACGCTATCGACGAGATCTACTTAGTAGCTAACTAACAAGCTCATGTGTGCACAGTAGCAACACAATTAAAAACACAAAGTCTTACCTTTTTGGAGTTAATAACTCCATTGTGGAAAATGCTAGCTATAGTATGCTTAGCTAACTTGAAAATGTCAATCTATTCTTCTTTAAAATAAAAATCTCTCTCCCTATATTGATCTTCTGAATCACCCATGTAGGCTACAGTATGTGAGATTATTAAATCATTTGATTGGATGGGATAGAAAAAATGGCTTGCTACTGCATGAGATCTGATTGGTTACCTGTTCATTCTCCCTGGGTTTGAACTGGAGTCAATCGAGCTAGCTAGAGGACAGAAATTGCCATCCTCACATATAGGGGGTGCTGTTGAGACTACTAGCAAAAGCTATTTTCCAAAGCGACTTACATTTAGACATTTGAAGATATTTAGTATATCAAAAAAGTATACATGTTTCATGCTTATTTTTTCAACTTAAATTCAGATAGAGGAGGATGGTCCCACTCTTCCTACAATGAACAGTATCTTCTGGGCTAGAATGTAGAGCTGTTCTGTACATGAGTGTATAGGCCTAGTGGTTCTTGTGGTGGTTCTAGTGGTGGTTCTAGTGGTTCTAGTTGTGGTTCTAGTGGTTCTTCTAGTTGTTCTAATGGTAGTTCTAGTGGTTCTTCTAGGGGTGGTTATAGTGGTTCCAGTAGTTGTAGTGGTTGTTCTAGTGTTGGTTATAGTGGTGGTTCTAGTGGTTCTAGTGGTGGTTCTAGTGATGATTCTAGTGGTGGTTCTAGTGGTTGTAGGGGTAGTTTGAGTGATTCCAGTGGTGGTTCTAGTGGTTTAAGTGGTGGTTCTAGTGGTTATTTTGGTGGTTCTAGTGGTTCTAGTGATGGTTTCTGTTGTAGTGGTGGTTCTATTGGTTCTAGTGATGGTTCTAGGGGTTCTAGTCTAGTGGTTATTTGGTAGAGTGTAGCTGTTCTAGAATGGAACCTTACTATCTCTCTGGTTTTCCTGTTCCTGTCATTATGACCCTACAGGTTTATCAACTCAGCCCTGGCCTCTTACAGAACTCTCTTTGCTACTCTAGCCTTACCCACAGAGACTTGTTGCAATCTGATTTAAGATGCAAAACTAAAGCTAGAAGAATGGCACAATAGATTGAAACTGCTGTGTATTACGTGTGTGAGAAATGTCTGCACCACCCAGAAAAGGTTGTTGTTGTGTTTCTCTTTCATGCAAACTGATGTAGGGAAAATTGGGATTGTGTTTTCAGAAGCAGTTCTGTTTAGTCTGGCGTTTACCCTGGCATCAGGTCACTGTGGTGAGAGAGGGGGATCAGGTGTATAGAGACTCTCTCAGGGAGGAAATCAGTGCAAACCTTTTGGTTTGTTTTATCTATCAATAACTCAGTATTAAAGAAACAGCTTTAATTGTTAGACTCCATTGACATGCTGAAGACATAGACCTCATTATTCCTCTAATATGGCCAATATTGCTGTCATTAACTGGTTTAACCATCACACCCATAAGAAACTCATTACAAACAGTTGAGGAATGTTTACTTGAAAGTGTGTGGTTTGCCCCACCTATCATCAAGGGATTTAAGGTCACACTTAATTTACTCTACAGATGGTAATACTGTCTGTTGACAAGCAACTGTTGATAAGCAACTGACGATCTGTTGATAAGCAGCTGCTTGCTAAGGTTACGGTTAGGTTAAGATTAAGTATTAGGGTAACGGTTAAGGTTAGAGTTAAGGTTAGGGTTAAGGCTAGGATAAGGGTTAAGTTTAGGGCTAGGGTTAGTAGATAGTTACTTGAAATGTTACTGATGGACTATCCAAATAAAGTGTTACCATCTTTTCATCAGTCTGTTAAACACTTTTATATAGCATTTTATTTAATAATAGAGATGGTATCAACAGAACATAAGACTTCCATCTCAAATGTCATGGCAGTGCGACTGAGAAAATTATGAGAAAACACTGAGAAAATCATGAGGTACTGTGAAAGGATGGTAACTGTAAGTGACATTTCAAATGACCCCAACGAAGGCTGTCTGGGTTGATACAAATTCCTTTCCGTGGTAATTACAGTCATACCATTTCTATGCCTGGAACCTCAGTGTCAGGATGTTTGTTCCTTTTACTATTTATTTCTACTCATGTCTTCTGTCTGCTCCTCTGGCCCACACCAGAGGTAGACGATGAAGAGGAAGACGAGGAAGACGAGAGCAAAGAGGTTGTCTACAGGGAGCGTGTGCCAACTTGCGACGGACAACGGGGGTCAAAATCTCGCATGTCATCCACCTCTTCTGGTTCCAGTGACACCAGCGGAGGCGGGACCGACACCCATGTGGTCCAATCAGATGACGAGGAGGTGCAAGCAGACACCCTGTTGCTGACCTCCGTGCCTCGAACAAAAGATGAAGAGACAGAGGAAGAAGAGGAAGAGGAGTGAGGCCTGTCCGCTCCGTTGTCATAGAGACAAGTCACTCAGCTGTTCTGACTGTTGTCAATGACAACAAGAAGAGGGTAAACAAGCTAACTCAGATATCCATTCATATACAGTACCATCACTTCCTCTTTCCATGTTACCCTGCAGACGCCCCTGGACTTCCTTGTGGGAAACCCCTAGCATGGACAACCCTTGTTATTGTTTAGTGTGTTGTTACAGGTCAACCCACTGGGCACAGACACCCTTTAAACGTCTAGTTTTTATGTACATTTGGTTGAGATGTCAATTAATGTGAATTCAACATGAAATTTAAAAAAAATGTCAACATGTCATTGGATTAAGGTGAAAAGTTGGGTGAAAAAAATACTACATTTATTATGTTATGTTGAAGACTTTTTTTCCCACATTAGTTCATTGTCATCAGATTGCATTTTTTTGGTTGAAATAACGTGGAAACAACATTGATACAGCCACTTTTTGCCCAGTGGGAATTGATTCCCTGTGCAACTATGAAACTACTTATTGATGACAACTCATTGTTTCTACTTATTTTTTCTGTTGCTTCAAAGCATTATACTTGTATTTTGTACAACCATTATCAAGGTGCCAAGATTGTGTTCTGCATAATTATCGTACACAGAATATCATTGTCAGAGGGAGGAATGTCCAGATAGATGTTTGCCTCACATAAGAACCTGTGAACAATTACTTTAGAGAGACTACATTCTAAATCCAATCCTATCCATTCATAAATGCTACTATATAAACACTGAACTCAAGTGGTTTGGTTTCATGTGTTCTCAGTCAAGGTATTTATCTCCCTTTATGTGACAGATGACAGAGGATCCAACATGTAGCAACATAACACAGTCAACTCACTCACTTTTCTGCTTTGGTTTCTACTATTGCTATTCCCTCCAGCTCAGGATACTTATAAGTTAATTATATGTAGCCATTATTTCTTGAAGAATATCACTTATAAATGCCTCATGAGTTTAGTTCAACTGTCGTGCCCCATCAGAACCCAAAAGTAAGCTTTTTTGACTGTAAACAAAGTAAATGTAAACCAACAATATCTCTGTCTATGAATTTGAGAGTGTATACATTTCTCCAGCCCCATACCTCAGCTTGCCCCTTTAAGAGTGTCAGAAAGATTTAAGAGTGTTATTTAGAAGTACAATCAACCCTGTGTGGCATTCTCCGAATGAGTTAGGAGTCTGCCAGGGCAATGTCTCACCAGAACAACACCTTGGTATTGGTAAAGGCCTTGGTCTCGTTCAGACAATATCAGACAGTTACAGGGAATTCACTCCACTAGCTACTAGACTAGGAGCAAAATCCTGCACCCACACCTGCCATCACAGGGTAAGATTTACTACTGTTTTACTACAGTACACCCTGGTGTTCTAACTGGAAGAGAACAGTAGAGAGCAGGAGTGAGCCACACAGTCCCCAGCCTCATGTTGTCTAGTTATACTCATCTCATCTGAGTACCATGAAATGCATGCCACATTGTAAATGTACTGTATGTTCTGTATAGTTCTGATCATCTGCTATGAGGTGTATCATTTCCAGTGTTTTACCCGGCATTTCAGATTAAATTGTAGGCCTATCTATGCATGATGCAAGTCTTGTGAGGACAAACAGGACGTATTTCCTTTCTGTATCCTCCTATTGAGCTGAACGTTGAGGGTTGGATATGTAGACACTGTAGAAACTTGACACACAAAGTGGTTTATGCCAGCTTTCTGAGTAAATCATCAAGCTGGAATGGTGTGTGTTCATTGTAAGCAGGGGCACCGTATGGGGTGGAAAGGTTAGGATGATTCTAAGGGCCTGTGACTGACAGGGGCCCTAAAACATTATTAGAACATTAGGTACATTTTTTTCAATATAAAATTATTAACCTATCATCATTAATATAATATTTGATTTACAATGTACTACCAGAGAGCCTCTGTATTCATTGATGCCTACAGGCTGAGAACAAGACTGAGAACAGACTGAGAACAAGATATATCTCAAAGTAATGGATGGATTGCCATAAAATGTGTTGTGCACAATCAAGACCCCAAGTGGAAGAAACCTATTGATTTGGTGACCACTTTTCCATTTCCACTTTTACAGCTGCTTATCTTCTAGTTGGTATTTTTACTTTGTTCACAAATCTGCTGCTGATTTTATTATTTTGTTTGTTATATAATTCTATAGATTATGTTAATTTATTTTAATTGAAGAGGTCAATGTATATTTACGTTATGTTTATTTTAAGTTATTCATGAATGTTAAGAGAATTTTCCATTCAAGAATTGTACCATTAAAATTACATTTAGACTGTAAAAGATGGCACATTTCTTATAGAGTGTATCAGTCTTGCATCAAATAGTGAATTCCACTGTATGCAGAATGTTGCATGCATGTCTACACAGTGTTATATTTTCACAGCTCACTGTCAGTAAATATCGTACAGTAAATATTGAACTACAAGGGAGTTGCAAGCATGCAAAGGTAGAGTTATTTAAAGCTTTCAATGGGTCGATTGGGTTCTGGAGGTGTGTGGTTACAGCAATTGCGCAGAGTTGGTGTGGCTTGTGGTGGTGGGGCCCAATGTGATATCTTTTCATGGGGCCCAAATTCCTGGCGGCGCCCCTGACTGTAAGAGAACAGAAGAGAGCAGGAGTGAGCCACACAGCCCCCAGCCTAATGTTGTCTGGTTGTACTCATCTCATCTGAGTACCATGAATATGACTGTGTTTGCAAATGTTTGTGAGTGTGCATGTGCTTTCTGGTTTTAAGATGGTCCATTTTTGACAATGGAAAACTTGGTTATGTGTAAAATTCCCCTCTCTCTATGGGCTCCTAATCAAGACAAAGAATAAAATGAATACAATTATGAAACAAATAAATTACAATCTGTCACGAGAATTTTATGAATTTCTTATGTGTTCTAACTGAACTCTTTTACAACTCTATGTGTATCCTAAAGATTGTAAGGCTATAGATCTGAGAAACAGACAGAGTCCCAGCTTACAATGGTCAGTTCTTTATTCAGAGAGCTCTGCCCTCTAAGTTCAGAGCCCCTCTTTTATACACACACACACATCAGACAAAAAACCCCACCCTGCTTTAGGGGGCTGTACTTTTTTACGGTCTGCCACATGTTTCCTAATCTCCTGCAAACCTATCAGTTTGGGGGGGGGTGGTAACAGTCACAAATAGTCTGTAGATCATTCCTCTTCTCCTTTGTTGTCTTAACTACATCCGGCCTATTTTGCTAAATGGTAACATACTGTCGTAGTCTTAATTTGTCCTATACACACACATTATTAGAATTATAATCTTATAATTCTAATACATTTCGCACATTACACAGTTTCAGGGTGGAATATTTTAGTCATTACTTTAAACATACAAATTCCTCTAGCACAATCTTTTAAAAAATTTTTAGAGTGCTGTACATGTTGATGTGTGTGTGTTCCTCAAGCTCTCTACTATAAAAAAAAAAGTGAGCAAGTTTGGTTTAGTCATTAATTCAAACACCCGTGGGGTCAGGGAAGATTGTGGGTCTCCTTCTGGCACAGTACTGTGAGCAAATAATAACAATTTGAGACTTGAATTATACTTCTATATACCTCTATGTTTATCTGTGATCACAAATAATTTTAACGACCTCCACATCACAGTCTGGGAATCACATATAAAACAAACAGAGCCAACCTGAGGACAAACAAGTTTTCAGTTTGCATTCAAACCTCAGGAGTCTCTTCCTGGAGTTGAGGTTGGGCCGAAAATAGACAGGTTGTTTTATGCCCGGGGGCGGAAGATGAAAACAGGTACTTTTACCAATGATAAACTAGAGGGAATTCATAGGGCTTAGATAGCGTGACATCTGGGTGTGAATCTCGGGTAATTTAGAAGGGAGGAGTTGGTCACTAAGTACCTCTTTGCCTAAGTGAGTACAAAGTATTCTTGATACGTAGCATTTGGATTAATCCAGTGATTCCCACACTATTAAGACAGTAAGAAGAAAAACAGGTTGACTCAGTCCCTTTATTGTTCACAGTAGGCCTGCATAAAAAATAAAAAAAACGTTGAAGTCAAATCCATACCTTTTCCCTAAGCTAAAACTTCTCTAGCCTACACTCTAGCCAACACCCACAGGACACAAAGCATATCATTGTTTTATGTACTGTTCAGAAAATACCTGTTGGCACATAACTCTATTCTGATACTTATAAAAAGCCATGCAAACTCTAAACTAATACATGTTTGTAAGTGTTGGGGAGTGAGGAGAAGGATCGGTTAGGTTACTTTAGAATAATGTTTACTGTGTGCTCTGTAAAACACCATTCTGATTAAACCTGGGCACTATTCAACTTGGTGACACTTTATTTAGATAGTACGGATTTTCCATCTGTAGATGCTCTACAGATTCCATACTATCAACAAACTATCTATTTGCTAAAGTTATGGTTAGGGTTAGGTTTAGAATGAGGGTTAGAGTAAGGCTTAAATTAGGGTCAGGGTTATGGTAAGGGTTAAGTTTAGGGTTAGGATAAGGATTAAGATTAGTGTTAGAGCTAGGGTTGGGATTAGCATAGTCTGTGGATAGTCTTTAGAGCATCTACAGATGGACTATCCAAATAAAGTGTTACCTTCGACTTTATTGGATGCTCTGTACAGTTTTCATACGCTTGCATTTTATCTGTAACATGATCTGAAACTGTTCAGGTCCCATAGGGTGGCACACCATAGGTCCCATAGGATGGCACACCATAGGTCCCATAGGATGGCACACCATAGGTCCCATAGGATGGCACACCATAGGTCCCATAGGGCAGCACACCATAGGTCCCATAGGATGGCACACCATAGGTCCCATAGGGCAGCACACCATAGGTCCCATAGGATGGCACACCATAGGTCCCATAGGATGGCACACCATAGGTCCCATAGGGCAGCACACCATAGGTCCCATAGGATGGCACACCATAGGTCCCATAGGATGGCACACCATAGGTCCCATAGGGCAGCACACCATAGGTCCCATAGGATGGCACACCATAGGTCCCATAGGATGGCACACCATAGGTCCCATAGGATGGCACTCCATAGGTCCCATAGGATGGCACACCATAGGTCCCATAGGGCAGCACACCATAGGTCCCATAGGATGGCACACCATAGGTCCCATAGGATGGCACACCATAGGTCCCATAGGATGGCACACCATAGGTCCCATAGGGCAGCACACCATAGGTCCCATAGGGCAGCACACAATTGGCCCAGCGTCGCGTATTTGGTCCTATATTTGTACTTTGTTTATTTTATTTATTTTTATTTTTAATCCCATTCCCCGCAGGAGGTCTTTTGCCTTTTGGTAGGCCGTCATTGTAAATAAGAATTTGTTCTTAACTGACTTGCTTAGTTAAATAAAGGTTAAATAAAAAATACATAAAAATTGTAATTCTATCAAATCACCACCATAATTCAAAATGTCCGGTATTTCTGTGCTCATATTTCAGAAGAACATATGGATTCTTTAGACATTCAGAATGGTGAAAACATGCATGATGAAGGCAAATAGAGCCACTCTACAAATTATTACTAACCCAAACACAGTGGGTAACAATGGGGGCCTTCTACTCCTTCAGAGAAAGGCTAAGGATTTATAATTATATACCATATTTTGTTATTGTGTTCTGATTTAATCTCTTCAGT
Organism: Thymallus thymallus; assembly: GCA_023634145.1. NCBI lineage: Eukaryota > Metazoa > Chordata > Actinopteri > Salmoniformes > Salmonidae > Thymallus > Thymallus thymallus. The sequence continues at coordinate 21,022,970 of CM042399.1, forward strand.
TTTTGTTAGAAAGGAAAGGGCTAACACTGAAGAGATACATAAATAGCTTGTCCCTTTTGAAGAATAACTTTAACAAGAAGTTAAGTTTCAAATGATCATCGTCTGGTAAATGGAACTGTGTTTTTTTATTGCAGCTCGCATGCTGTCTCTTTGAAAATAACTTATGTGTGTGAAACATTGTTGCATTTAAACTTTAGATCACAGTTTACTTTGTGTGCTAAGCTTGAAATGTTTTTTGCAGTGGGAAGTAATAGTTGTGCATTCGATTGGTAAATGCTTAATGGTTGTGTTTTTGTATTCTTATGATTGGGACCTACTGGCTTATTTTGTCTGAGTTTATGGACTGCTTATACTTTAACATCATGCTGTGTATAACTGCTGTCTTTCCACCGGCCCTATGCAGTGTTGTAGTGGTGCCTGGAGAAGTAGGTCCTATGTGAAGGAAAGGTTTTTAAGATTTTCACTCTCAAAATCACACTTTTTAAAATAAAGTCCACAACAATGCTTAAACCATGTCAGGAGACAATTTTTCAGGTCTGGGAAAAATCGTATATATATTTTTGGAGAGTGTAATTGACCTTTAATTCATTTAAGCAAACCAAATGTCCTCCCCATTGATACAAAAACATATTTCCTACCTACCGGCTACGATGTCATTATTCTGTGAGTTGCTCCATGTGACAACCAATTGAGAGCTGCGCTATCTTGCTGCCTGTACGGCAAGCGGTACTTGGAGCGCCAAGACTAGGACCAAAAGGCTCCTTAACAGCTTCTACCCCCAAGCCATAAGACTGCTGAACAATCAATCAAATGGCCACCCCAAGAAATGTAATTTTCTTGTGATCCTTTTATGTTATTTTCTTAACTCTATTTCTTGAACTGCATTGTTGGTTAAGGACTTGTAAGGAAGCATTTCACAGTAAGGTCTACCCCTGTTAGATTTGATTTGATATTCCACTGAAACTAGGCTATGTGTCCTGCACGCATGTGACTATATTTGACATGCTTTGCCATTGTGTAGACTACTTTGTGAATGATTTCTCTATTGTTCAACATCATTAATAAGTTGTATATCTTCAATACACTACTTTGATACGTAACAGTAGGAATTAAAAAGTGAGTATAGGCAATGCCCAAAGAAAAAAGCAAATACTCAACCTACATGAGTGTGCTGGTATTATGGTTGCTGTCCTTTCATCATCAAGAGCCTGTCACACACCGAAGCCCAAATATGCTTGACACTGCGCAAACATGTCTATAATAGATATAATGACGGTTTCAATTTCCCCCAGTCTCCCCTTACTAATGTGAGAGTGCAACTTTCCAACAATTTGCGCCACTCTTCCCTACCAGCGAGTCAAGGAAATTCTGACAAAGTTTTAGGATATTTTTAAACTAAAGTAAAGGACAGTAATGTTACGACTAAAGTAGGAATCACAGTTTTCAGTAGGCGATAAGATATTAATGTTTCAAGAAAGGAGTGTATACATTCGGCCTGGCGAAGTGGTTTTATGAATGGAAGCTGATAATTATTCGATTTTTACTCAGCTGGTCACAGTTGGTCTTAGATCGAGTACAAGTGTGTCTGACACCAAGACAAGACCGAGACACACAATACATTGCTAGCCAGTATGGCAATGAAACATTTAGAACAAACGACTGGGTTGAGTCCATAGATACAGAACAAAAAGACTGAACGACTGGGTCGCGTCTCTGGCAATAGAACCGATAGAACTAACGACCAGCCGGCTTAGGTAGCAACCCTAGATTTGTGTCGGGACTACAGTGGGGAGAACAAGTATTTGATACACTGCCGATTTTGCAGGTTTTCCTACTTACAAAGCATGTAGAAGTCTGTAATTTTTATCATAGGTACACTTCAACTGTGAGTGACGGAATCTAAAACAAAAATCCAGAAAATCACATGTATGATTTTTAAGTAATTAATTTGCATTTTATTGCATGACATAAGTATTTGATACATCAGAAAAGCAGAACTTAATATTTGGTACAGAAACCTTTGTTTGCAATTACAGAGATCATACGTTTCCTGTAGTTCTTGACCAGGTTTGCACACACTGCAGCAGGGATTTTGGCCCACTCCTCCATACAGATCCTTCAGGTTTCGGGGCTGTCGCTATTTTCTATTGGGTTCAGGTCTGGAGACTGGCTAGGCCACTCCAGGACCTTGAGATGCTTCTAACGGAGCCACTCCTTAGTTGCCCTGGCTGTGTGTTTCAGGTCGTTGTCATGCTGGACGACCCAGCCACGACCCATCTTCAATGCTCTTACTGAGGGAAGGAGGTTGTTGGCCAAGATCTCGCAATACATGGCCCCATCCATCCTCCCCTCAATACGGTGCAGTCGTCCTGTCCCCTTTGCAGAAAAGCATCCCCAAAGAATGATGTTTCCACCTCCATGCTTCACGGTTGGGATGGTGTTCTTGGGGTTGTACTCATCCTTCTTCTTCCTCCAAACACGGCGAGTGGAGTTTAGACCAAAAAGCTCTATTTTTGTCTCATCAGACCACATGACCTTCTCCCATTCCTCCTCTGGATCATCCAGATGGTCATTGGCAAACTTCAGACGGGCCTGGACATGCGATGGCTTGAGCAGGGGGACCTTGCGTGCGCTGCAGGATTTTAATCCATGACGGCGTAGTGTGTTACTAATGGTTTTCTTTGAGACTGTGGTCCCAGCTCTCTTCAGGTCATTGACCAGGTCCTGCCGTGTAGTTCTGGGCTGATCCCTCACCTTCCTCATGATCATTGATGCCCCACGAGGTGAGATCTTGCATGGTGCCCCAGACCGAGGGAGATTGACCGTCATCTTGAACTTCTTCCATTTTCTAATAATTGCGCCAACAGTTGTTGCCTTCTCACCAAGCTGCTTGCCTATTGTCCTGTAGCCCATCCCAGCCTTGTGCAGGTCTACAATTTTATCCCTGATGTCCTTACACAGCTCTCTGGTCTTGGCCATTGTGGAGAGGTTGGAGTCTGTTTGATTGAGTGTGTGGACAGGTGTCTTTTATACAGGTAACGAGTTCAAACAGGTGCAGTTAATACAGGTAATGAGTGGAGAACAGGAGGGCTTCTTATAGAAACACTTTTTTTGTTTTAGATTCCGTCTCTCACAGTTGAAGTGTACCTATGATAAAACTTACAGACCTCTACATGCTTTGTAAGTAGGAAAACCTGCAAAATCGGCAGTGTATCAAATACTTGTTCTCCCCACTGTATATCTTTAAATAGTATGAATATGTTAATCAAAACAACATTTTTTATGAAAATATGTCAATCATTATTTGAATATGTTGGTAACCCGTTGTATAAAAGTGATAATGCCCTTGAAGCCCGTGTTTGGAGGATATATCAGGGCTAACAACACCGTGCCAATATATCCTCCAAACACCGGCTTCTCTGGCATTATCACTTAACTGTAGGATGAGCATCAGGATGAGAACCTAAGGCTGTTTGAGAGGAAAGGAGGGAGCCTCACCTGCCACACAACGCCCCTCATTAAAGCCCTGGGGACCTGAGGTGACGCATCATAGCAACTAGATATTAGCGGCACACACCTACACACGCACACACGCATGCATGCTTGCACACACTTACAGTAGAAGTACCTCACATCTTTAATAACCATTAGACGTACGCATCAGACTTACCATACACAGTCTCAGGGATGGCTAGTTCTGGAAATTCCTCTGGTCTGGATAGAGTTAGGTAAATCAGATTTTCACACCTTACTTGTGGAATAATCTCCAAACTTCATGAATGTATGTAAACATATTTACCACATTGCTTATTACAGAAGACTACTGTTGTACATTGAATAGCCATTCATCAGTGTTACATCTCCTTGATGTGATGGTTATCTACAGTTAAAGTCGGAAGTTTACCTACACCTTAGCCATATACAGTGGGGAGAACAAGTATTTGATACACTGCCGATTTTGCAGGTTTTCCCACTTACAAAGCATGTAGAAGTCTGTCATTTTTATCATAGGTACTCTTCAACTGTGAGTGACGGAATCTAAAACAAAAATCCAGAAAATCACATTGTATGATTTTTAAGTAATTAATTTGCATTTTATTGCATGACATAAGTATTTGATACATCAGAAAAGCAGAACCTAATATTTGGTACAGAAACCTTTGTTTGCAATTACAGAGATCATACGTTTCCTGTAGTTCTTGACCAGGTTTGCACACACTGCAGCAGTGATTTTGGCCCACTCCTCCATCCAGATCCTTCAGGTTTCGGGGCTGTCGCTGGGCAATACGGACTTTCAGCTCCCTCCAAAGATTTTCTATTGGGTTCAGGTCTGGAGACTGGCTAGGCCACTCCAGGACCTTGAGATGCTTCTTACGGAGCCACTCCTTAGTTGCCCTGGCTGTGTGTTTCGGGTCGTTGTCATGCTGGAAGACCCAGCCACGACCCATCTTCAATGCTCTTACTGAGGGAAGGAGGTTGTTGGCCAAGATCTCGCGATACATGGCCCCATCCATCCTCCCCTCAATACGGTGCAGTCGTCCTGTCCCTTTGCAGAAAAGCATCCCCAAAGAATGATGTTTCCACCTCCATGCTTCACGGTTGGGATGGTGTTCTTGGGGTTGTACTCATCCTTCTTCTTCCTCCAAACACGGCGAGTGGAGTTTAGACCAAAAAGCTCTATTTTTGTCTCATCAGACCACATGACCTTCTCCCATTCCTCCTCTGGATCATCCAGATGGTCATTGGCAAACTTCAGACGGCCCTGGACATGCGCTGGCTTGAGCAGGGGGACCTTGCGTGCGCTGCAGGATTTTAATCCATGACGGCGTAGTGTGTTACTAATGGTTTTCTTTGAGACTGTGGTCCCAGCTCTCTTCAGGTCATTGACCAGGTCCTGCCGTGTAGTTCTGGGCTGATCCCTCACCTTTCTCATGATCATTGATGCCCCACGAGGTGAGATCTTGCATGGTGCCCCAGACCGAGGGAGATTGACCGTCATCTTGAACTTCTTCCATTTTCTAATAATTGCTCCAACAGTTGTTGCCTTCTCACCAAGCTGCTTGCCTATTGTCCTGTAGCCCATCCCAGCCTTGTGCAGGTCTACAATTGTATCCCTGATGTCCTTACACAGCTCTCTGGTCTTGGCCATTGTGGAGAGGTTGGAGTGTGTGGACAGGTGTCTTTTATACAGGTAACGAGTTCAAACAGGTGCGGTTAATACAGGTAATGAGTGGAGAACAGGAGGGCTTCTTAAAGAAAAACTAACAGGTCTGTGAGAGCCGGAATTCTTACTGGTTGGTAGGTGATCAAATACTTATGTCATGCAATAAAATGCAAATTAATTATTTAAAAATCATACAATGTGATTTTCTGGATTTTTGTTTTAGATTCCGTCTCTCACAGTTGAAGTGTACCTATGATAGAAATTACAGACCTCTACATGCTTTGTAAGTAGGAAAACCTGCAAAATCGGCAGTGTATCAAATACTTGTTCTCCCCACTGTACATTTAAACTCAGTTTTTCACAATTCCTGACATTTAATCCTATTAATATTTCCTGTCTTAGGTCAGTTAGGATTTTATTTTAAGAATGTGAAATGTCAGAATAATAGTAGAGAGAATGATTTATTTCAGCTTTTATTTCTTTCATCACATTCCCAGTGGTTTCAGAAGTTTACATACACTCAATTAGTATTTGGTAGCATTGCCTTTAAATTGTTTAACTTGGGTCAAACATTTCAGGTAGGCTTCCACAAGCTTCCCACAATAAGTTGAGTATTATTATTTATTTATCTAGGCAAGTCAGTTATGAACCAATTCTTATTTACAATGACAGCCTACCTACAGGGTCAGACATAGTAGTACAGCACCCTTGGAACAAATTAGGGTTAAGTGCCTTGCTCAAGGACACATTGACAGGTTTTTCACCTTGTCGGCTCAGGTATTAGAACCAGCAACCTTTCGGTTACCGGCCCAACGCTCTAACCACTAGCCTACCTGCCACCCAGAGGTAGATATCAGAGAGCCACTGACAAGATACTGTTGTTGTTGGCATGCAAGACAATGGCACAGTTTAGTCTAGATAGTATAGAGTAATGTTCTAAATCATGACCTGTAATTCCCAGGTCTCAGAGGGGTGGCATCTCTAACAGGGCTCAAGGGTGGGTACATGTCAGGGAGAAAGAACTGATTTAATGGACGACGGGCTTGTCATGTCATGAAACAATTTTACACAAAGACGCCACATTTCACAACTGGTATGATGAGTGTAGAGTGTTTCTTCTTCAAGTTTCCCTGCTTCATCACAGACCTAAAGGCCCTGTCAAGAAACAACCCTTCATATCAAATGTTTGGATGAATATAAGCAATATGGTTGAAGTTCCACCTTGCTCTCTGATTGGCTAAGTGGAATTTTCCAACAGAGTATCACAAGTTATTGTGAAATAGACTAAAATTACTTATGAATAGTTATTGTTTTCATAACGCATTTTATAGGATACAAGGCTCCACTTTTTTGTGTACATTACACGATTTTGTATAGTTCATTTTAATCGCAGGCCAAACAGGAGGATCATCTTTCCGGATGACCAACCTCCAACGAAGAAGACCTCCAGTTAAGTGGGTTTTCGGGTAAGTTAGCTAGCTAGCTAACGTTAGTTATGAACCCACTTGTTTATAGTTTGTTGTGTGTAGATGTATCAATGCAAGTCTGTAGACTAATATATATACTTCAAAACAAATGATAACCTGTTTGCTTTTTGATGGTTGGACAGTCAATTTTTGGGACGCTGATACTCATTGCTAGCCAACTAAACTATCTAGCTAGCTAAGACTAAGAGTCTAGCTTTCTGGCTAGCACACATTTGGGATCAGCTAGTCTACCCTTTCCAAAGCCTTTGGTTTTGGGGTGGGGGGACAACTGATCTTAGATCTGCGCTTATCAGTAACTTAATCCCTCCCATAGATAGCATAGGTAGCATATTTATATCCCATACATCACACCTTTTCACACACACGGTCCACTTTTGGCAGATTTGTATTATTAGAAAATAATATAAAACAAATATTATTATTACTATTATTATTATTATTATTATTACTATAATCATTATTATTATTATGTTACAGGTGAGACATACCCAGAAATGTCAAAGTCTTGTCAAGTGCTCAAACACGGGCTTTATGGATAAACCCCCAAAAAGACTACATGAGCTTGGAGGAGCTGACCGTTGGAGAAAAAAAAAATGCTCTACGGCTTCTCTGTACAGCCCCAGACAATAATTGCTTTTTCTTTGCAACTCTGCCTAGAAGGCCAGCATCCTGGAGTCGCCTCTTCACTGTTGACGTTGAGACTGGTGTTTTGCGGGTACTATATAATGAAGCTACCAGATATGCACCTGGGCACACATTGGAGGGGCGGGACTAGGGCTGTTGCTGTGACCGTATTACCACCACACCGATGGTCACAAGTCATGAAGGCAGTCAAATTCCACGTGACCGTTTAGTCACGGTACTTAGGCTTCTCCAAGCTCTGATGCTGTTGATGGTCATTAGTAGACTACCAAACTTGCTAATCACACTGACATCAATGCAAATGTGATTGAAAATCTAATCAAACACTTCATGAGAGCCCATGAGCTCACACGCACATTTCTATAGGCTATGCAATTGTGCGAGAAATTGAGTGATGGCCTCTATTAAAACATGCTTTTGGCTAGGCCTAATATATTTATTTCTCAACTTTCCTAGTATTAAGCACATTGCTTATCTTTACAACAGGAGTATAGCCCACCTGGCTGGCATGAAAATTAACCATGGGAAAAGCATCCTCCATTCGCTATTAAAGTGCATAGATGACATGCACTTTTTCCCACTGCCCCTGTTTCGAGACAGGTGCATGATAATGGTCCATTCTAAATCAAAATAAATTTCACACATATATTATTTAGTACATCTAAATATAGATATATAAATATTGTAAAGACAAGATTAAAATAAGAATAGTCTGATGGATGACACTATTAGCCTATCACTGGTGAATTATATATTATCACTTGTGAATGATGCCCAGCATAAGAAACAAGGCCTTTTTTTTCCGCTACTTTTTAAAATCATAGTTCATATCTTCATCATAGCTTTCTATTTTATTCAGCTTTGTTCAGTTGTATTCTTAATACTATAAAATATTATAAAACAATGCTAAATGAACTAGTGTAGCCCATAGACATTTGGTATAGCCAGATCAGGACCTAACACAATGACAAGTATGTTATTCTGTTCTTCTGAAATAGACTACGTTTTCTTCATATTATGTTTCTTTAGACCTGTCTTAAAATAAATAATGGATTTATTGTGAAGCTGTAGGCTATAAAACATGGATTTATTAGTCTTTTTAAAATGTAGATGTTCCAAAGGTCTGCATCAGGGGCTTGTAGGCTGTGTGTGGAAGCCAAGAGATGCTAAATGTGTTTATGTTAATTAACAGTAAATTAATGTGAAACCTGCAGTTATTTGCATGTGAGACCGACAGTTGTTTGCTTGACAATCACCGTCTGACAACATTTCGTGACCACCACAGCCCTAGGTGGGACCACATGCACTTTTAAGTAATTGTGGCTAGAGAATTTAATATATTCTAATTTAAAATCATAGATCAATAACAGAACACATGAATAAATCAATGCATGGTCCATATAGAATTAAGACAACATTATTCTTAATGAGAACTAAAATCTAATAAAGAAATGTTTACATAACCAAAGATATGAAAACAGGCTCCAACATTGTATTTAGGTAAAAAACTTTCATAAGAATAATAATAGACAATAGTTATTGTTGGTAATTTAGGGATAAAGATAGTGAAGGTTCATTAATGTCAAAGATTTGTTCACAGTGGGGATTTTGAAAGAGGGGGATTAGAACCCCAAAGTAATAGTGCTAAGAATGATCATAAAGGTAATTTCAGATTCAGGTTTAGGGGGGTAATTACTTTTTGGAAACCACTATTCACACTATGTGGATTATAAACATGTACAGTCATACAGTTGAAGTCAGAAGTTTACATACACTTAGGTTGAAGTCATTAAAACTCAACCACTCCACAGATGTTAACAAATGTTAACAAATTATAGTTTTGGCAAGTCAGTTAGGACATCTACTTTGTGCATGACACAAGTAATTCTTCCAACAATTGTTTACAGACAGATTATTTCACTATATCACAATTCCAGTGGGTCAGAAGTTTACATACACTAAGTTGACTGTGCCTTTAAACAGCTTGGAAAATTCCAGAAAATTATGTCATGGCTTTAGAAGCTTCTGAGTCAATTGGAGGTGTACCTGTGGATGTATTTCAAGGCCTACCTTCAAACTCAGTGCCCTCAGACTACGGTTTGCAACTGCACATGGGGACAAAGACCGTACTTTTTGGAGAAATGTCCTCTGGTCTGATGAAACAAAAATAGAACTGTTCGGCGATAATGACCGTCCTTATATTTGGAGGAAAAAGGAGGAGGCTTGCAAGCCGAAGAACACCATCCCAACCGTGAAGCACGGGGGTGGCAGCATCATGTTGTGGGGGTGTTTTTCTGCAGGAGGGACTAGTGCACTTCACAAAATAGATTGCATAATGAGGAAGGAAAATTATGTGGATATATTGAAGCAACATCTTAAGACATCAGTCAGGAAGTTAAAGCTTGGTCGCAAATGGGTCTTCCAAATGGACAATGAACCCAAGCATACTTCCAAAGTTGTGGCAAAACGGCTTAAGGACAACAAAGTCAAGGTATTGGAGTGGCCATCACAAAGCCCTGACCTCAATCCTATAGAAAATGTGTGGGCAGAACTGAAAAAGTGTGTGTGAGCAAGGAGGCCTACAACCCTGACTCAGTTACACTAGTTCTGTCAGGAGGAATGGGCCAAAATTCACCCAACTTATTGTGGGAAGCTTGTGGAAGGCTACCCGAAACATTTTACCCAAGTTAAACAATTTTAAGGCAATGCTACCAAATACTAATTGAGTGCATGTAAACTTCTGACCCACTGAGAATGTGACGAAATAAATAAAAGCTGAAATAAATCATTCTCTCTACTATTATTCTGACATTTCACATTCTTAAAATAAAGTGGTGATCCTAACTGACCTAAGACAGGGAATGTTTACTAGGATTAAATGTCAGGAATTGTGAAAAACTGAGTTTAAATGTATTTGGCTATGGTGTATGTAAACCTCCGACTTTAACTGTAGATAACCATCACATCAAGGAGATGTAACAGTGATGAATGGCTATTCAATGTACAACAGTAGTATTCTGTAATAAGCAATGTGGTAAATATGTTTACATACATTCATGAAGTTTGGCGATTATTCCACGAGTAAGGTGTGAAAATCTGATTTACCTAACTCTATCCAGACCAGAGCAATTTCCAGAACTAGCCATCCCTGAGACTGTGTATGGTAAGTCTGATGCGTACGTCTAATGGTTATTAAAGATGTGAGGTACAGAGAGAGTTATTGTCAAAGAGCTTTATAAATGAAAAGAGAGCAATGAATTGACCTACGTGACCTCAGAGGGTCAGCCTGTCTGATAGAGAATGCAGTGATGTGTACTGAACGTGTACCCATAATAAAACAAAGTTCTCTATGATAAAATGCATCTAATAGCTTTAACGAAGAGGCAGCTGCATTCATATAGATGATGTCGCCATAGTCTAGGACCAGTAAGAACATTGACTGAATGATCTATTAAGAAAGAGGCCTGATCTATTTCTATATAAGAAGACCCTTTTTATACTGAGCTTCTCATAAATAGGTTTTTAAGAGACTGCTTAACGTCTTTACAGACACACCATACAAGGTGCATACACTTCAATCATTATAATAATTTTTGTGCACTCTAGAAAACAACATATAATAACGCATTCAATAATAATGTAAGGTCAATAAAAGTTTTCTGTAAAAGAATGAAAGTATACTGTAGTTCAGATCAGCAGGGCAGGCAATAGCATACACAGCAGTATCGTCTGCATACAGGTACAGGTAACAGTTATTTTTTTTATTTTTTTTAAGATTACAAAATAATATTGTTAACGTATACAATATAGTTGGTTATTATACATTTTAACATACACCACAATGCCTAGCTACTAAAGTTGAATGGATGTTCCATTCAACATTTGAACAACAATGATGTACAGTACTGTACATGACAAGGTACATTGCCTATTTTAGTCATCCTTTTTATGTTTATAATCCAAAAGTATATTTTCAGAGGGGAGGGAAATATTGTTTATGTTCAACTGTAGAGAACAAGATCCCTTGACAGCAACAGTCTACTATATTCTCTCTAGCATTCATCAGAAAAAACACAGCCTTTACCGTCAGAATATTATAGTTGGGTGTATCTAAAACTAAGAAATGTCATGGCTTCTAATTTACAGTTTGTCATGCATGTTTCTGTTCATTTTATTGTATGATTCAAAGCATGTTAGTCAAAATTTCATGGAAGCAAAGTTTTTTAAACAAACATTAATTACTTTTCTCTGGTGTTGTAGACAGAAGCAAGCTTCGCAACAAGCTTTAGCAGAAAGTTGCAGCAGAAACTAAATGTTCCTCTCTTACCCACCATTTTTCAGCTATCTTGATTTCACATAAATTCAGATATTACTGTGTAATACTGTGTAAAATACCACCAAGTTAATATATTTGTTTAGTCTTTAGATTTTGTATCTGTATGTTAATAACCCTTTCATGTCTTTCTTTGGTACCTATTCTACAGTACATTCTGCAGAAGGACACACAGGTCTACTGAGATGAAGACTCGCAGAATTTGAGGGGAGGCTTAAGTCGCTCAGGCAAATGTACAAGACTGCTTTGGGTCTGAACTCCTGTCTTCTTTTGGATATGGGATTAGGATGAGCAGAAGGAACATGACTAAATTAGGTTATAGGCTACATGTGCACCACCAAGTCAGAGCAGTAGGCAAAATTAAGAGGGGAAAATATATCAAATTGTTAAAGTGAGGCACATGGGTTACTAACAGCTTACTACACAACATAAACTTAATATTACTTTCTTAGCTACAGTATACATATCTCCCTGGCATATTACATAATTTATGCAGCAGCATACAATACATTTTTGGACTCACCTTGTTGTGCTGTGCTCACTTGAACAGGAAGGTGGCGCGGCGGTCCGTCGTGGGCAAATTCTCTGGATTTATGGTGCTTTCAAGACAACTGGGAACTCTGAAAAAAAACAAGGTTGAATCATGATGACTTCAGTGATCTTCAGGTTGTAGCTCTAGAAAGAGGCCCGAGTTCCCGATTAAAAATTCCGAGTTGGATGACCATTCAAAACGTATTTTCCCAGTCGGAGCTCGTTTCTTCCTGAGCTCCCAGTTGTCTTGAGCTCACTGCAGTCAGATTTCGCAGTTCCGAGTTAACAGTTGTTTTGAGCGCAGCACACATGCTTCATTGACAGCATGGCCAATGTTGAATGTTTATAATTTTAAGCTTGGAAAAGAGACCCTTAATCCCAGACTTGGGACCACACAGCCACTCCACTGAATAGCAGACTAGTGATTGCTTTGCAATTCCTTCCAAACCACACATTGTTGAATTTGCAATTTCCAACTTGTTGTGTAATGTTTATGTCCAATGGCCAATGAGCACTGATTTGTTTTATTTATAATTTCTCTTCAAATTTTCTCTTCATATGACATGGATTAAAAAGGATTTGTCAGTAGATTGTCGACTTGATTCATGATGATGACTGTTAGCTTTTTGAAAGTATGATGTTGACATGATCAGTCAAACTCTATGGCAGCACCCAAGGGGATTGAATTTTCCACCGGTCTAATGTCCATTGCTCGTGTTTCTTGGCCCAAGCAAGTCACTTCTTGTTATTATTGTCCTTTAGTAGTGTTTTTTTGCAGCAATTCGACAATGAAGGCCTGATTCACACAGTCTCCTCTGAACAGTTGATGTTGAGATGTGTCTGTTACTTGAACTCTGTGAAGCATTTATTTGGACTGCAAATTCTGAGGCTGGTAACTCTAATGAACTTATCCTCTGCAGCAGAGGTAACTCTGGGTCTTCATTTCCTGTGGCGGTCCTCAAGAGAGCCAGTTTCATCATAGAGCTTGATGGTTTTTGTGACTACACTGAAGAAACGTTCAAAGTTCTTGATATTTTCCAGATTGACAGACCTTCATTTCTTAAAGTAATGATGGACTGTTGTTTCTCTTTGCTTATTTGAGCTATTCTTGCCATAATATGAACTTAGAAGAAATTCCACAAGTTAATTGAAATGCATTCCAGTTGACTAAAGCTGGTCGAGAGAATGCAATGGGTGGCTACTTCGAAGAACCTCAAATATCAAATATATTTTGATCTGATTAACACTTTTTTGGTGACTACATGATTCCATATGTGTTATTTCATAGTTGTGATATCTTCACTATTATTCTACAATGTAGAAAATAGTAAAAAAAATAAAAAATAAAAATAATCCTGGAATGAGTAGGTGTGTCCAAACTTTTGACTGGTACTGTATGCATTTATGGTTAGATCAGAATTGCCTTCATAATAATTTTCCTGTACAGATAATTCTGTCAAAACCACAAGTCCAAATACAGATCTACATCCATGGCTTAGGAAATTGACAATTTATCAAAATAGATACTGCAGGACATCAACACAAGCAGGCTAGAAACAGACACGTTTGACTACCAATGATGACGTTTAGCTTAGGATGTGATTTGATTGATGTGAAGCCAAATCCAAATTGACCTCCCTTGGGGGGGCATTTTGGCCAGGACAACCAATAATAGAGCTTAGAGCCCCCCGGGGGATCAATAAAGTACCTATCTATCTATCTATCTATCTCAGCTCAACGCTGATTGGCTAATTATTTTATTTATTTTTCAAGGGAGGCCAAATGCTTGCTGACATCAATCAATCAAATGCTATGACGACAACATGTCATACTTGTTTGTTCCAGATAGCATCAGATACATGGGCTACACATACTGAGACAGAGAGGCACTGTTTCCCTCGCTCGGGAAACACACAGGAACAAACACACCTGTTTGCCTGGAAGGATAGTGTTGATGTTCATAATCACTCGAGAAGGAGACAAGTTATAACTCGGGACCAGGTGGAATTGATATTCAATCAAGCGATTTATTAGATGCAAAGATATTTGGTAACTCGTGCACGGGCTCGTTCCTTCAGCTCTTAGGGAGTCGTCCGGAACAAAAAGAACCCCTAACCATGTGGCACACATACTTATACAGAGCAATAGTAATAAAGAGAGAGAGAGAGCTTGAACTTGACAGACATGCAGAAGAACAGCTCGTGATTCATTCAAACTTTTGATTACTAAGAGTGAGACAAACGGATCAACATTTTTCATAAAAATACTACTAATAAACCCAGACAACTGAAGACCCAAAAAGGAAATCAAAATAATCGACACCGTGAGTAAAAACAAACTTTATAAATCGATCAAGCTAGCTAACTCAAATTTGAAACCTCAACCGTTAGCGGCACCTATTGTTTATCGGTGGTAACCATAGCAACATGGCTTCCGAAGCAGCGCTAGCAGTGAAGAAAGCAGCGGAGAACGTTAAACTTTCCCCTCGTTTTTTCGAAATCCCATCCCATCTTAAATCAGAGAAGGGAAGAATTATGTTTAAACAAAACATACAGAGGGAAAACCCAGATACGTTGTTTGCTGACTGCTCACACAACGGGACGGTTACCAACTTACTGTTCTACAGTGAACACACCACTGCCTGGCATGCAGCCATAACCAGACACTTCCCTCACACAACCAAAAAGGGGATCTGCAAGGGAAGGCAAATTCAAATTTTTGAGGATAGTGAAAAGTCACAGGAAAATAGACTCCTGACCGTAAATATATATCAAAATGGCACAGTAATGGTCCAGGGAAGTGAGGCGGCACTCAGTTCTTTTTTACAGGACTCTCCCGTTCTAGGGAACCTAGCCACGGCAAAAAGGGACAAGAACAGCACCCCAGTATCCCCCGCTCCAACGGATACCCCAACAGCAGTTCTGCCCCAGCTCCAGGACATAGATCTGTCCCTCCCCCTACCTGTACACAACCATCAGAATAATGATGGCAACACCATACGGCTGCTAAGGGAGAAGCTGTCTCAGTTGGAACTAGAGGTTACTGAGCTCAGAGAGCAACTTCCTTACTACACTGAGCCTCTACAGGACCAGCTGAACCAGTGGAGGACTCAACTAAAAACATCAGTCCAGGAGCTGAGAGAGAACTTCAGCACAGCGCTGGAGGAGGAGAAAGGGGCCATGCGAAGAGAACTAGCGCAGGCAAAGAAGGAGATGGAATCAGAGCTAGCTGTCATTAAAATGGTACTACATCCGAAAGAAGAGTCAAAAATCCCTACAGAACAGCTGCAGCCCCTCAACACTACAAAACCTTCTTCCACTAACCCCCCGTCAACCACCTCCTTACCCTGCACCGTCCCCCCCATACCCACATCCCCAGTCCACAAGGAGGCACACACAAGGACGACAACAGCAGAGAGAAGCTCCTCGGACACCCCTGACACCCCTTCACATACAACCCCCATTACACAGGTCCTGCATAAACCAGCCCCTGTATGTGAAACCACCACTATGGTAAGAGTCACGGAGGTGGCCATCCTCATTGATTCAAACGGAAAATATATAGATGAGGAGAAATTATTCCCCAACCACAAGGTGGTCAAATTCTGGTGCCCAAAAGTGCAGGATGCACTAAATATTATATCCAAGCCTGACTTCGGAACACCAGGCCACATTATCATCCACAGTGGCACGAACAACATGAGAGATGATCAGGAGAGAGTAGGCAGCCTGGTCAGCAGAATGGCAGAGAAAGCCTCTGAGTCTTTCCCTAACTCCCGCATCACCATCTCCACTCTGCTGCCCCGCAAAGATTTCCACCCCCATACCATCCAGAGAGTCAACGCTGACATCACAAGAGGTTGTGCCAGGATCCCGAATGTGCACGTTGCTCAACACCCGACCATCACCCCTGAGCACCTGTACGACCACTCCCATCTGAGGAAACAGTCAGTGGGACTGCTCACCAAGACCTTGAAGGATGTGGCACTCGGCAGACCAACACAGCGTGCCCAACAGGACAGAGGACCACCCAGGACCACCTTCCAGATGTCATCACCACGCAGAGTCGCCTACCAGACTACGTCATCACCAACAAGCCACAGGCACCCTCGACACCAACCGAGACCCAGCACAACCTACAAGACCCACCCACCACCAGATCACCGCTCCCCCCAACGAAGCCGCCAGAATGGACCAGGGCCAATATACTACCCCACACCAGAGCACCACCACTACCAGACAACAGAGTCAGCACCACGACCCAGTCTTGCCCCCCCTTCTTCTCAGGTGGCACCGCAACAGAACCGGCGCAGCTATTCGGAGGCTCTCACCGGACCAGATAACTCTGTGGGACTGAGTGAGATCAAACAGCTCCTCCACTACATCTACACTAAACTACAGTAAAAACACTCACACTGACACAACCACACACTCACACTCACACTGACACAACCACACACTCACACTCACATTGACACTGACCCATCGTCACTCACACTAACCAGATATAGACACTCACACTGACCCATCCACACACACACTCACAAACACACACACACACTCACACTGACCCATTCACAAACACACACACACACACCGACCCATCCACACTCACTCCCGCACACACACATTAACAGACACAATCAATAACTCAAACTCACCCAAACACTCACACATACATTATCTTACACAGTGGAGGTACATATATAAATATATACACACTCACACGTACATATATAAATACCTACATGACACTTTGGAGAAACAATATCATCTGAGGAATGTTCTGTATTGTCTCACCCTTAGTAACCTAGTTAGTCTTAGAAATATAGTTGTTCTCTTGTAATAGTCATTCTTAATATTCATACTTTTTGCAATGAGACCACTAACAATTAGCATGTGGAACATCCAGGGCCTAAACTCGACAGCCTTAGGACTGAAGAGTCTGGCCCTGGAGTTCAACAAAAACATAAAAGATGATGATATCATTATTCTGCAGGAGACATGGTGTAAGGCAGATGTAGTCACGCACTGTCCCACAGGCTACAGAGAAATAATTTTACCATCCCAAAAACACATCTCTGTCAATAGAGGCAGAGATTCTGGAGGATTATATGATTATATGGTACAAATCCCAACTACAAAACCTAATTGACCCCCAAAAAATTGGCAAATATCACATTTGGCTTAGACTAAAAAAAGAACTTACACTGACTGGAAAAAACTTGTTCCTGTGTGCAATATATATCCCCCCCTCAGAATCCCCCTATTTCTCAGAAGAAATATTCTCCACCCTTGAGGAAGAGACGAGCCACTTCCAGGCCCAGGGAAATGTGCTCATCTGTGGGGACACAAATGCACGCACAGGAACACTACCTGACCAAATGAGCACATGAGGGGACAGCTATATCACAGGCCAAGCTGTCTCTAATCCCTTTAACCTTTCCTACAGGAACAACAGTGACAGCATCGTCAACAAGAATGGAAAAGACCTATTGCAGCTCTGTCGAAGCCTGGGTCTGTACTTTGTCAATGGTAGGTTACAGGGGGACTCTTTAGGAAGATTCACCTATTTCTCTCCTCTTGGCCAAAGCACAGTAGACTACATGATAACAGATATGGACCCTTTCTCTCTCAGCTCATTCACTGTTAAGCCACTAACACCTCTGTCTGATCACAGCCAAATTACCCTGTTCCTCAAAAGATCAGACATAGAAGCAACCACAAATTCACAGCCCAATAAGCTGTACAACATCAAACATTCATACAGATGGGCTCAAAACAGCACAGAGGAATACCAGAAAGCAATCAGTAACCAAAAAATCCAATCAACCCTAAACAACTTTCTGGATACAATGTACGCTCACAGTAAAGAAGGTGTCAATCTAGCTGTAAATAACATAAATTATATATTTAGGCAAACAGCAAAAACAGCACAATTAAAGCTAGGATCAAACAAACCAAACAGAAATACAGAAGACAAATGGTTTGATACAGATTGTAAAAACATTAGGAAAAAACTTAGAACACTATCGAACCAAAAACACAGAGACCCAATCAACAGAGAACTACGCCTTCAGTACTGTGAGACATTAAAATCATATAAACGTACACTCAGAATCAAGAAATCCCAGTACAACAGAAAGCAATTGACACTAATTGAGGAGTCCATAAATAAAAACAACTTCTGGCAAAATTGGAAAAACCTAAACAAACCCAAACAACAGGAATTAGCCATACAAAATGGTGACATTTGGACAAATCACTTTAAAGCACTCTACAACACTGTTGACACTCAGGATAATACTGAACAGTGCCAAATTTATGAAAAGTTAAACAAACTGGAAAAATCTATAAAGGACTACCAAAATCCTTTAGACTCCCCAATTACTGAGCAGGAGCTCCTTAAAAAACTTCAAGCCCTCAAATCAAAAAAAGCATGCGGACCTGATGGGATCCTAAATGAGATGCTCAAATTCACTAGTGAAAAATATCAATTAGCTATATTAAAATTGTTTAACTTGATCCTGAGTGTAGGTTACTTCCCTGACATCTGGAACCAAGGACTCATAACACCAATCTTTAAAAACGGAGACAAATCTGACCCTAACAATTACAGAGGGATTTGTGTGAACAGTAACCTGGGGAAGGTTTTCTGTAGTATTATAAATGTAAGAGTCCTAAACTTCCTTAATAAGCACAATATCCTGAGTAAAAGCCAAATTGGATTTATACCAAAACATAGAACAACAGATCATATTTACACCCTACACACCCTAATAGATAAACACGTCCACAAAAATAAGACAAAACTCTATACTTGCTTTATTGACTTCCAAAAAGCATTTGATTCTATCTGGCATACAGGACTGTTCTACAAAGTCATTGAAAGTGGTGTAGGGGGTAAAACATATGACATTATAAAATCAATGTATACAGGCAACATGTGTAGCATAAAAATTGGCAAGAAACAAACTGAATCATTTAACCAGGGGCGGGGCCTGCGCCAGGGTTGCAATCTCAGCCCTGTGCTATTTAACATTTACATCAATGAATTGGCCAATATTCTAGAGAAGTCCTCAGCCCCTGGTGTTAGTCTCCACAATTCGGAAGTTAGATGCCTGCTCTTTGCAGATGACCTGTGCCTGCTTTCACCCACAGCACATGGTCTACAGCAGAGCTTGGACCTGCTAGAGCAGTACTGTCAGACCTGGGCCCTGACAGTAAACCCCAAAAAGACCAAAATAATGATTTTCCAGACAAATTCCAGATCCCAGGGAATAAAACCAAAGTTCTCAATTGGTGCAAAACATATAGAGTATTGCACACAATACAACTATTTAGGTTTAAAAATAAGTTCGACTGGACACCTAAATAATGCAGTGAATGAACTGAGAGACAAAGCACGCAGGGCATTCTACGCCATTAAAAAACAAATCCAAATTGAAATACCTATTACAATTTGGCAAAAACTAATTAAATGTGTGATTGAACCAATCGCACTCTATGGCAGCGAGGTGTGGGGTCCACTTACAAAACAAGATTTTACCCACTGGGACAAACATCCCATTGAGACCTTGCACGCGGAACTTTGTAAGATTCTCCTACATGTCCAGAGGAAAACTACAAACAATGCATGCAGGGCAGAATTAGGCCGATATCCACTAATATTAAAAACTCAAAAAAGAGCAATTAAGTTTTGGAAACACCTAAAACACAGTGACCCCCTCTCATATCATTACCAAGCCCTGCAATACCAAGAGTTGAGCAAAGATAAGAGTCCCTTCATCCAACTGGTCCAGGGGCTGAGTTCACAAACTTGTTCCACTAACACACTGAAGCCTCAGGACCAGAACATCCAATCAATAAGAATTAACCAAATTACAAAACATCTAAAACAAAACTACATTACCTATTGGAAAACACAAACACAAGCACAAAGCAAAATGCAGTGCTATTTGGCCCTAAATCGACAGTACACCATGGCAAACTATCTGACCATGGTGACTGATCAAAACCTCAGGAAAACCTTGACAAAGTACAGGCTCAGCGAGCACAGCCTTGCTATTGAGAAGGGTAGACACAGGAAAACCTGGCTCCCTGTAGAGGAAAGGCTGTGCAACCACTGCACCACAGCAGAACCAGAGACAGAGCTGCATTTCCTGACCAAATGTCAAAAATATAAAACCATCAGAGAGAGTCACTTCCCCAAATTTGAACAAGTAGTCCGGGGCTTTGAGGACCTCTCTGACATAGAAAGGCTGCCGATCCTTTTGGGGGAAGACATGACCAGCTGTGTGCTGGCAGCATGCTATGTTGCTGCCTGCCACAAGTTGAGGGACAGTGCCTGACATATTTAATGCATTTATTTTATTTTTTCCTGTTGTTATTTGTTCTTTGATGTAATTATATTTTTTAAAAAAATATATATATATATATACAGTGGGGAGAACAAGTATTTGATACACTGCTGATTTTGCAGGTTTTCCTACTTACAAAGCATGTAGAAGTCTGTAATTTTTATCATAGGTACTCTTCAACTGTGAGAGACGGAATCTAAAACAAAAATCCAGAAAATCACATTGTATGATTTTTAAATAATTAATTTGCATTTTATTGCATGACATAAGTATTTGATACATCAGAAAAGCAGAATTTAATATTTGTTACAGAAACCTTTGTTTGCAATTACAGAGATCATACGTTTCCTGTAGTTCTTGACCAGGTTTGCACACACTGCAGCAGGGATTTTGGCCCACTCCTCCATTCAGATCCTTCAGGTTTCGGGGCTGTCGCTGGGCAATACGGACTTTCAGCTCCCTCCAAAGATTTTCTATTGGGTTCAGGTCTGGAGACTGGCTAGGCCACTCCAGGACCTTGAGATGCCTCTTACGGAGCCACTCCTTAGTTGCCCTGGCTGTGTGTTTCAGGTCGTTGTCATGCTGGAAGACCCAGCCACGACCCATCTTCAATGCTCTTACTGAGGGAAGGAGGTTGTTGGCCAAGATCTCGCAATACATGGCCCCATCCATCCTCCCCTCAATACGGTGCAGTCGTCCTGTCCCCTTTGCAGAAAAGCATCCTCAAAGAATGATGTTTCCACCTCCATGCTTCACGGTTGGGATGGTGTTCTTGGGGTTGTACTCATCCTTCTTTTTCCTCCAAACACGGCGAGTTGAGTTTAGACCAAAAAGCTCTATTTTTGTCTCATCAGACCACATGACCTTCTCCCATTCCTCCTCTGGATCATCCAGATGGTCATTGGAAAACTTCAGACGGGCCTGGACATGCGCTGGCTTGAGCAGGGGGACCTTGCGTGCGCTGCAGGATTTTAATCCATGACGGCGTAGTGTGTTACTAATGGTTTTCTTTGAGACTGTGGTCCCAGCTCTCTTCAGGTCATTGACCAGGTCCTGCCGTGTAGTTCTGGGCTGATCCCTAACCTTCCTCATGATCATTGATGCCCCATGAGGTGAGATCTTGCATGGTGCCCCAGACCGAGGGAGATTGACCGTCATCTTGAACTTCTTCCATTTTCTAATAATTGCGCCAACAGTTGTTGCCTTCTCACCAAGCTGCTTGCCTATTGTCCTGTAGCCCATCCCAGCCTTGTGCAGGTCTACAATTTTATCCCTGATGTCCTTACACAGCTCTCTGGTCTTGGCCATTGTGGAGAGGTTGGAGTCTGTTTGATTGAGTGTGTGGAGAGGTGTCTTTTATACAGGTAACGAGTTCAAACAGGTGCAGTTAATACAGGTAATGAGTGGAGAACAGGAGGGCTTCTTAAAGAAAAACTAACAGGTCTGTAAGAGACGGAATTCTTACTGGTTGGTAGGTGATCAAATACTTATGTCATGGAATAAAATGCAAATTAATTATTTAAAAATCATACAATGTGATTTTCTGGATTTTTGTTTTAGATTCCGTCTCTCAAAGTTGAAGTGTACCTATGATAAAAATTACAGACCTCTACATGCTTTGTAAGTAGGAAAACCTGCAAAATCGGCAGTGTATCAAATACTTGTTCCCCCCACTGTATGTGTGTATGAATGTATGTATATATGTGTATATATGTGTATGTGCGTGTGTATATGTATGGCAGTGTTCTTTGTCCTCGAAGTCCAGCCCTCATAAGTCTGTGTGTGTGTGAGTATCTGCTGACATGCAATGTGATGCAACAACAGGATGGGGGTTCCCGTTTTCAGTTATGTTGTGAAATGTCTGTTTGTGTAAGCTTGTGATTGTAGGGTGTGTTGCGCAAATGGCATTCAAAAGATTAGCTGTCTCATCAGTATTATCTCGAGGTTCTATATGTTGCAATGATTAAGTAAGGCAAGAGTAAATATGTTAGGGTGTCACACAGGAATGGACCTTGGACAAAAGCAATGTATGTTAAATGACAGAATATATTCTATACAATAGTGGGCCGTCCCTCACACACTCTCAAGCTCCTCTAACACAGGTGAGTAGTTGACACTCACCCAGAGGATATCAAGAGTCCAAAATGGGGAAGGTGTGCTTGCTTCAGCTAATCGTGAGTACAAAACCAGCTTCTACAGAAATCATTGTGCTAAAGTAGATTAGCTTTGACAAAATAGGCACATTTGTCTAAACCAGGGGTTTGAACCAAAATTATTTTCCAATTGTTTCGTTCTGAACAGAACCATCATTTTTTGGGTTCCGTTCCACTGTTCTGACCAGCAAAATAAACCATTTCGAACTCAAAAAAAGTAATGGTTAATATCGTTCCTCTCTGTTCCTATTTAAACCTCTGAAATATATTTTTTTTACATTTAGTTTTGCATTAAATTGCAATGGATAGAGTAGCTTGCTGTGGAGCGGGCAAGCTATGTACATGCATTGGACAGACAAGTGTAGTGTAGGGTGCGACATGTGACAGAGCGCTGGGCATGAAGTGCTGGGCATCTTGTTGTTATGACATGCATTATCTGAATTAGGCCCACAGCATTATACCTATCGAGGATCGGCTTCTTTGAAGGGACTTTGAATGTCTTTGAATTTCAGAGAGTTGGCTTAACCAGAGCTAGCCCTTGATCATGAATCTCAGTTCCATTACATTACACATAATGTCACCTAGAGTTTTCGACAGCTAGACCAGAGATAGATAGCAAGCTAGCTAGCTAATAAGCTTGTTTGTGCAGAGCGGCACCAGAATTAAAATAAAAACACTAAGCTAACATATGGAATTGTTTTAAATTTTGAATTTTAAGATCCCTTAAGGTATCAAAAAATATTTTGAAATATTGAATTTGGCATTACTGCTATTAGCCAATACAATCGCATTGAATAACAGATTCACTACATGGAACAACAGATCATCAAAAATCGAAAGGAAGTTTGTTCTGAAGTGTCTGTTCTATATCTGAGAGATATAAGAAAGATCAGAAAACTTTTTTGTTTTTACATGTATTTATCCCCTTATTTTAGACCCTAAACTATCTACATATATACTTCCATTCATTTTTTTATCTGGTACAGGGGACTTTCAGACGAGTCTTGTGAGTCTCAGCTTTCCACAGAGGGGTCATATTAGCGTGTAGCCCAAACCGTTCGGATAATACAGACAGAAGTTGGCAGAAGAGGCTGTATCGACCTCAGATGAGTCTTGTGAGGCTTGTGGGCGTCCTAGAGCAAAACGGATGTTCAGTTAGGCTAATATAGGCCGATACACATTACACTTTGGACAAATGGAAGATTTCATTGCCATCTGATTGACTGTCTTCAAGTGTGAGTGTGCAAGGAAGCCTCTTATTTTAAATTCAGCTGTGAAGTGTGCTTCAGGCCAGTAGACTACAAATCAAAATGTCAACAACTGATGGGAAGAGACTATTTTGGAGGAAAGGTGGATTGAACTTTCTAATCTTAGAATCTCTGCGTCTGCCTGTTGGCGCATCCAAGACTCAGCATCAGTCAAGTTCATCCAAGTTCTACCAAGCTGATTATGTCCATATTAGCTGGCTAGCTAGCCCGATCTCCTCAGAGAAATTAGCTAGCTGTACTGTAGGCTAGCTGAATATAGCTTGCAAACTGGTATTATCTGGTGAACTTATTTTCAACTGGACTTCCCTTTGAAAATCATGTCAGGCGTAATTATGTTCTCCAATGCTCTGCACACTCTCTTCTTAACTTTAAATATTCTATCTTCCCTTTAACTTTTACCACCATAATGTTGTCAAGCGTGTCTCTCTATGGGGGCACCTCATTTACAGTGGCATGTTAATTCACCTCACTTTACAGCACCACTTGCTGAATTATGCCAAATACCTTGTCTTGGAATACAAAACTACTCCCTACTAAAACTACCTGTCTGAGCATGTAAGGAGTTAACTGAGCTTTGAATCAATTATGATTTTGAAAAACTCCCATGATGACATAATTGAATGGGTGTTGATAGCTGAGTATGCAGGTTTTCTGGAGGATGAATAAACCTAAAGTCTTAATCTGAGGCCACGGTGGTGAGAATGCAAGGGCTCTCATTTCACGTCATACTATGAAACATGATTCTTTATTGGACTGAGCCACAACTGTCAATGTGTAGCGGTAGCCTTCATTCGGGCGTAGCCCCACATTCTCAAACTGCTTTTTATGTATTACACATGTCAATTGGTTGCAGTAAATATAATCCCAAGTCAATTGTTATAAACCATGACCTTGCCTTCAACCGTAACAACTATGCTTAAATCATCATAACACACACCCCATTGCGTTTTAATGTCTGACCCTGAAAAAACATACACTTCAACTTGTGGTACAACTTTTCAATTAGACCATCCTTTGACCAACTCAAAGTGACCACCTCTTAGTGTTCCTTATAATTGAATGTAAGATTTAGCAGACGCTCTTATCCAGAGCAATTTACAGGCGCAATTAGGGTTAAGTACCTTGCTCAAGGACACATCAAGACATTTTTCACCTACTGTAGTCGGCTCGGGGGATTCGAACCAGAGACCTTTCAGTTACTGGCCCAACACTCTTAAGCTCTAGGCTACCTCATTGGATGATTCATTGGGGATCATTTGTCTTTTATTTTTATTTTTTATGTCTATAGCAAATGTCTATGAACAGTTTATTGTCTGTGCGGCAAACAAAGTGATGGTGTTTAATGCTCTCTGTTTGTTGTCTTATAATAAGATACGATTTATGTGCTTTCATTACCATTTCATGGCTTGCAATTTAGGCATTGTCGTCTCACTGCGGTTTGTTCAGTGTCACATCTATCCCTCGGGTCAAGTTGTGGGTTTATGATCATGAGAGCGTAATGATGTTGAAGTAGATGATAAAACAAAACAGAAATATGACTCCGCAAGGATTGTTCCAGGTATCACTCTTAATTAAAAAAGGGGTGTGAGAAGGTGTGAAGGGGAGAGAGAGAGAGATGCAATGACTCACCTGTGGGTTATTAGGTCAAACCCAGGATGGGATTATGACTGGATGAATCACACCTTCATCTTTATGTATTGTTTTACTATGCACACGTGGATATATTCTCTCTAATTACATGTTTGTACTGTCTATGTCATCAGGTCTCCATCATGGTTGCATTAGCACTGGCACATGATACTGGCAACTATACAATGAACAAGCGGGAAAAGAGGGTACGTCATGGGCATTTCCACAAAAATATGAAAGACATATTTGAGTTTAAAGAAAGAGGTACAATGGCCCTCGTCCCCTCTCACTCCCCTGTTTCCTAAAGGAGCTGCTGGTGCGTTCCAAAAGAAGGTGGGTCCTGTCCACCATTGAGCTAGTTGAGGAGGACCCTGGACCTTTTCCCAAAATAGCCACACAGGTAAAAACATCATACAGCAGCAAACAGGACAAAGGTACAAAAGCACTGGGCCCATAAATAGTCTATGGTCATTCATCAGAAGAACAGTTTACTACCAACATAACTCTGTAGTAAGTTATACTGTAAACACTGGACCCGTTTTGGGCTTCTCCTAAACCAGGGACCCAGTATTCATTGCTCTGCAAACTGCTCATCAACAAGGCTGTCTTTCCAGATGTTCAACGATAGAACACCAGTTCTCAGAAACAAATACCAGTTCCGTATATCTGGGACCGGAGTGACCGAGGAACCGCTGGGCGTGTTCTCCATCGGCGAAACGGACGGAATGGTTTACGTACACAAGACCATTGACAGGGAGACACACCCTTTCTTTCAAGTGAGCATCAACACACACAGACAGAAGGTCGGAGAGACAGACAGACAGACAGACAGACGAACAGAGAGATTATATAAAACTATCTTAACCAAACAGAATATTTAAACATCAAATTATAATAATAATATTATTCCTACAGATTAAGTTTGACATCATAGACAAGGAGACTGGTAATCCCGAAGACAGGACTCTGGGGTTCAACGTGGCAATTAAGGACATCAATGACAACGCCCCTTACTTTGAGAACACTGTCATGAAAGCCAGTGTGAAAGAAAGTTTACCAGAGGGTCAGTACACACAAAGGCTGTAAATCATATGCCTGCATATAGGCCTATAGGCCTACAAAGTATACTTAGCTAGACGGTTCGCACAAGAACCAATTAGTCATTGCGTTTGGCTGAGAAATCAAGTGGCAAGTGGGTGCTCTTTTTGAGCAGAGAGAACATGTAAAGGGGAACTAATTTCCACTCTTCTCCTCCTCATCTTTCCCATTATTCCTCCTCATCCTTCCTGTTCTTCCCCTCCTGCCCTCCTCTCCCCCTGTCTCAGGGTATCTGCCAGGGCCTCTGACAGCCAAAGACAGGGATGAGGAGAACACCGAGAACTCCGCCATCAGTATAAGGGTGTTGTCTCAGGAGCCAGCTGAGCCCCAGATCAACGTGAAGCAGGTGGATGGCACCAAGATGAGCCAGCTCACCTTCACCGGCTGCTTCAACTATGACGTGAGGCTCCACTACGAGACACACACACACACACACACACACACACACAGACAAGCCATTACGTGCAAACACACACTTGACGCACCCACGCACAAACACACATACAAAACATTATGAACATGACATAGTCTGACCATGGAAATCCAGATGAAAGCTATGATCCCTTATTGATGTCACTTGTTAAATCCACTTCAACCTTATGTGGTTCTGAAGCAGAGGAGACAGGTTAAAGAATGATTTTTAAGCCTTGTGACATGAATTGTTTATGTGTGCCATTCAGAGAGTGAAGTGGCAAGACAAAATATTTAAGCGCCTTTTTGAACGGGGTATGGTAATAGCTGCCAGGCGCACCGATTTGTATCAAGAACTGCAACACTGTTGGGTTTTTCATGCTCAACAGTTTCCCGTGTGTATCAAGAATGGTCCACCACCCAAAGGACATGGGCCTGCATCCCTGTGGAACGCTTTTGACACCTTGTAGAGTCCATGTCCTGACAAATTGAGACTGTTCTGAGGGCAAAAGGGGGGTGTAACTCAATATTTGGAAGGTGTTCTTAATGTTCTGTACACTCAGTGTACATCTGTATGTAAAATGGTGGGATAAATATTTAATTTATTTTGTTCTTCATGTAGAAAGCAAAGATGTATAAAGTGGTTGTCGAAGCTAAGGATAATGGGAAACCAGCCCTGTCCTCAACTGCAGTGGTCAACCTCCAAATAGAGGACTCCAACACTCACAATCCAGTGTTCAAAAACAAGGCCGTAAGTTCCAAGTTGGTTGATTGATTGATCGATTGAGTGAAAATGTCTATTGATTCGTGAAACACAGATATTTACTTTACCTTCTTTCTGTGCAGTACAATGCTCAGGTGATGGAGATGGAATTCAATAAGGAGATCATCCGAGTGGCTGTGACTGACGCAGACACCCCCAACACCCCCGCATGGCGGGCTGTATACTCCATTGTGAAGGGGAACGAGGAAGGGAACTATAAGATTGAGACCGACCCCAAGACCAACGAGGGTATACTAACTGTCATCAAGGTGAGTCTGTTTGACCTTATACGAGGTTCTGAGCATCAACATCACATACAGATTTGCTATCTTAATTTGATCACTGTTGTTGCAGATCATTTTCCTGTACAGCTGTAAATGCAAACATATTCAAGGCTTCTAACGTTTGTAATTTCCACTTTTATCAGAACTCAGGATAAGACCCAGATGCAAACAGTTTGAATCACAGATGTTTATTGACCAAACAGGGGGCAGGCAAAAGACAGGTCAAGGGCAGGCAGAGGTCAATAATCCAGGGCAGTGCCAGACAGGTACAGAACAGCAGGCTCAGGGTCAGGCTTAGGGTCAGGGTAGGCAGGGTGGTCAAAACCGTAAACTGGAAAAACAAGGGCTAGATAGAAACAGGAGTACAGGGAAAAACACGCTGGTAGGCTTGACGAGACAAAACGAACCGGCAACATCGAACAGAGATATATTTACACAGGGGATAATGGGGAAGATGGGCTACACCTGCAGGGGTGTTGAGACAAGCACAAAGACAGGTGAAACAGATCAGGGTGTGACAACTTACACATTTCAGACTTGGTTTACCCTAATGAAAAATGTATAAACCCCTACAAAAATGACCATTAATTATAATCCACGTATTAATTCACATGTCCGATTGCTGCAGAATTACCTTCCTGCTGTGGTCAATTTAAGACAGTACATCTAGTTCCAAGTATTTCTTTCCTGTTTTGTATTGACTTGTATTGCTCTAACATAAGTACGGGACTACATTTCCCAGGGGAAGGATTATGAGAAGACGACGTTGACCAACGTAGAGATTGCCGTGGAGAACGAGGAGCCTCTTTTTGTGTGTGGCTCAGGAAGGGCCAACTCCCCTAAAACCCTGGCCGCGCTCCCCCAGACAGCGAACGTGACGGTGAAGGTGATTGACGTGAACGACTCCCCGGAGTTTGACAAAAAGGTGACACACGTGTACATGAAGGAGGAGGAGGAGGAGACAGGGAAGGTGCTGTACAAGCCCAAGGTCACCGACGTTGACTCAGATGTGGGAAATATCAGGTGGGTGGCAACATCATGATGATTCTTGATTCACCTGGGTTGTGATATTGTTTACCACAACTTATTTTGCATGTACAGCATGTATTCAAAGTAAGCAGCTGTCTGTCTGTCCCCTCCATGTCCTGATCAGGTATGAGTTAGTTGAGGACCCAGCAGGCTGGGTCACCATAGATAACAAGACAGGAGTGGTTACTACAGTGAAGAAGATGGACCTGGAGTCACCTTACGTCAACAAAGACAACATATACACTATCCTAATCCACGCCATAGATGATGGTTAGTGTGTGTATGTGTGCGTTTTTCTGTGTGTGTCTGTGTGCGTGTGAACATGCATGTAGCTGTGTGTGTACGTACGTACCTACTGTATGTATATGTGTATGGTAATAATTTCTTCCTCTCTCAGGCATGCCCCCTGCCACGGCTACAGGCACTATTCTGGTTCACCTGGGAGATATCAATGATAACATGCCCTCTGTGGTAGAAAAGGAGCTGGTCATGTGTGGTAACAAAGTTATTGTGCCGGTAGAAGACAAGGACAAACCTCCCTTTGGATGCCCCTGTTCCTTCTCCCTGGGAGCGGACAATGGAGATGAAACACTGAAGAGCCACTGGAAACTGGACCCTGCCAATGGTAAGCAGAATCACACACACCCATAAACACACGCACATACACACACACCAAAGATATGCTTTTATTCTGATGTATAGTCATCTACTATCTCCACACAACCTGCTAAACAAAAAAATACCATTACTCAGATGTCAGGTCCTTTTGAAGAAGCACATAATTAAATCCGAGCCTTGAATGCTGAATGGCTGACAGCCATGGTATATCAGACCGTATACCACGGGTATGACAAAACATTTATTTTTACTGCTCTAATTATGTTGGTAACCCGTTTATAATAGCAATATGGCCAATATACCACGGCTAAGGGCTGTATCCAGGCACTCTGGTTTGCGTCATGCATAAGAACAGTCTTTTGCCATGGTATATTGGCCATATACCACACCCCTTCTGGCCTTATTACTTAATTAACCCCCTACCACCTTTTCTTCTCCTTCCACAACTCTCCCTCTCTCTCTCCCCGGTGGTCAGGTATAGAGGCCGGTCTGGTCAGTCTGAAGAGCCTGCCGTACGGTAACTACTCAGTGCCTCTGGTGATCCTTGACCAGCAAGGCCAGGGGGGACAGGTCATTGTCCAGGTGATCGTGTGTGACTGTGGGGGAAGGAACAAGTGTAGGGCCTCTCTGCCCCGGAGCTCCAGCCTGGGCTCTGCCGCTATAGGACTACTGCTGGCTGGACTGCTGCTCCTCTTACGTGAGTTAGAAGGGAATAGGTATGGAGTACTGTATATAGGGATAAGGGAGAGTTAGAGTAGGTGGATAATCAGTAAGTCAGTTACTCAGACACTCTTAGAACTTAGTGCTTTTGGTCTGAAATCTGGAGTGGAGAATATTAAGAGAGAGACACCCAATTCAGACTAAACAAAATCACATCTATCAAATTGAGAGCAAACTTTTGATGCAATATTGTTATAAAACAATAACATGTTGATAGCTAGCAGTGATACAGCATGCTATGAAATGTTATAAAAACATGGCTTTTAAATATCCATTCATTTTTTTGTATGGTCAAATGTTATGAGATATGACTGTTGGAAGTGACTCTGTGGTTGTGTGTCCCTCTCCCAGTGCTACTGCTTCTCCTCCTGCTGTGCGAGTGTGGCGGTAAGACGTTCACACACCTCAACCTGCAAGATGAGGGCAACCAGACTCTCATCAAATACAACGAGGAGGCAGGGGGCTCCGCATGCAAGGTGTGTGCAGGTGTATTTGTTAACGTGCATGCGTGCGTGTATATCCACAGTATTTGTGCCGAATGCACACATTAAGCTATGTGCATTGTCTGGGAATTTAGCACACAGACAGACGTGCACAATAGCATCCCTTACTGAGCCGTCATGTGTATGGTTGCAAAGGGAGGGTATATTACTAGTAACTGTCTAAGTTCACCAGTAAACTACCAGATTTTGGTATCTTTCAAGGATTTTATGAAATCCATCACAAGACATCTAGTGACCCTTTTGGGTACTTCAGAATATCACAGGTGTCTGTAATTATCTCTGGCCCTCTCTGTGGCCTTATCACATGTAAAATATATGAAATAATAAAATAATTTTTTTTTTTTTTTTAAATAAGAAAAAATTGAATGACAAAGCTGTAAAACATTAGCCTAAATATAAACCCTCAACTTAGTGAATACCATTGGTGTTTAATATGAGGGTTTCAGCATGAAACATATTTTATATTTGTTTTACACACTTCCTACTATGTCTATGTATTTGTTGTCAATGTTTTGGTGGCAGTTGTGAAAAAAGTCAATAGTTGAAAGAGTTGAGGTAATTGAAAATAATGCCATTGTTGATTAGATGCCTTTTTCATAAATTAGGCAATTTTCTTTTGAACCATATGGTATATCTACTATAAACTCATGGACAATATGGACACAGATATAAAAAAAATGAATATTACATATGAACACATTTAAGTTATTCAAGGATAAATGACCAAAGTTACAATAGATTGCCATAGATGTTCTGTTAATTACTGAAGATCCTGGTAAATCACCAGTAGCTTTGAAACCCTAGTCATGTGCTCATATTATTGTTTGCATTAAGTGTGGATATGACAGGTATTTACTGTTGGCAAGACAGGTGTTCTTCCTCTTGTATATGAACAGTTTATACTCTGACATGATGTTTCATCTTATAATAACTTGAATTGTTCCTGTCATTTCCTCATCTCTTTCCTCTCCTGTCTTCTCTCTTCCGCTATCATACCTGTATCATCCTTCTTTCTCCTCCTCCTGTCCCTACCTTTTAGAGTGAGCCCATGTTGATCCTGACCCCCACCACTCGTAACAGGGAAGTGGTAGATGGAATGATGCATGCCACCGCAGGCATACCGGTAAACTGGCCATTAGCCATTTCTTCTCGTCTTCTTTTTCATTCTTTCTCTAACTCATCTCGTTCCGTGTCACAACAATATATATAAACAGTCTATGGTCAACACAGGGTCTGAGGTTTTTTAATGCCGTGTCTGTGGGTGTGTTCTGCAAGGTTAGGTGTAGTTGTGTGTGAGGTGTCATATGATGGAGGAACAAGTCATTAATACCATGACAGTTATTTAAATTTTTTACCTTTATTTAACTAGGCAAGTCAGTTAAGAACAAATTCTTATTTACTATGACGGCCTCCCGACAGGGTCAGCCCCAGGAGCAAATTAGCGTTAAGTGCCTTGCTCAAGGACACATCAACAGGTTTTACACCTTGTCTGCTCGGGAATTCGAAACAGCAATCTTTTGGTTACTGGCCTAACGCTCTAACCGCTAGGCTACCTGCCACCCTAAAATAAATAAAAATAAGAAATAAAAATAAGAACTAAGAAGAACACGAGAAAGTAAGAAGATATGTACAGAGTCCGTTCCAGGACCATATTTACAATGTGCAGGGATACTGGATCGATAGTGGTAGATATGTATAGGGGTAAGGTGACTAGGCATCAGGATATATGATAAACAGAGTAGCAGCAGCATATATGATGATTGTATGTGAGTGGGTGTGTGTAGAGTGAGTATAAATGTATGTGTGTGTGAGAAAATTATGGAGTGAGTGTTTGCATGTGTTGGAGTGTCAGTGTGCGTGACAAGGGTCAGCTCAGTGCATGTAGCCATTTACTTTGCTATTTAGTTAGCAGTCTTATGGCTTGGGGATAGAAGCTGTTCAGGAGCCTGTTGGCGTCAGACTTGATGCACCGGTACCACTTGCCGTGCAAAAGCAGAGAGAACAGTCTGGTTTGGGTGGCTGGAGTCTTTAACGATTTTCCATGACTTCCTTTCACACCGCCTGATATAGAAGTTCTAGATGGTAGTGACGTACTAGGCAGTGACGTACTAGGCTGTTCACACCACCCTCTGTAGGGCCATGCGATCGAGGGCGGTGTTATTGCCATACCAAGCAGTAATACAGCCAGTCTAGATGTTCTCAATGTAATATGATTTCACCTTATTCCTATATTGTCCTTTTGCTTGTTTGACTCTGCGTAGGTCATAGCGGAACCTTTTGTACTTGTTCCTGTCCTCAGCCGTAGCCTCAGGGTTGGCTGCGATAGCCCTGTCCTTTACTTTAGCTCTAACTTCAGTGTTAATCCAGGGCTTTTGATTGGGGAAGCAACAAACCTTCACTGTGGGAACAACGTCGCCAATGCATTTCCTAATGAAGCCGGTGACGGAAATGGTTAGTTTGTTGACGTTATCGGCAGAGTCTCAAAACATACTCCAATCAGCGCTAGCAAAGCAGTCTTGTAGCATATTCTCAGATTCTGGTAACCATTTTTCAATCGAGTGAGTCACGGGTAAATTCTGTTTGGGTACATCCCCCCTCTCTTGCCTCTGTAATGCCGACGTTTCCTCTTGGGTAGGCCGAAAATTGGGTCGGAAATACACAAAGAGCCCAGGGCAGATGATTAGAAGTTAAAGCCTGAATTGAGGTTAGAAACTGCCGATCTGATGTTCAAAAGTTCTTGTCGGTTGTAAGAAATGATAGAGGATACATTTTGTGAAAATAAAGTAAAAATGAACAACAAAAGAATCACAAAATAGCCAAGTTGGGTCAGAGCTTGCGAAACAGCGGCCATCCAGTACAGCACCATCTTAGCAGCAGTGCCTATGTCTCTATACTCAACCTCCATCTCTCCCCAGGTGCCCTCCTCAGGAGAGGGAGGGTTCTCAGGAGGGGAAACATTCCAGAGAATGGGCGAAGCCAACGGAACTATGAGAAGCCAGGGTGGGCGGGGCATGGTGAGTGACATCTGCAGGCAGCCACTAGTAGGCAACATAACCCTCCATTTATTTATTTTTTTACCTTAGTGCTGTACGATTCAACAGTTGTATAGATACAATTTATGACAGGTTATTACTGGTTAACTACAGGTTATAAAGGTTTTATACATTGAAGTGGGTGCATTAATGCAGTCGATCCTTATAATATCAATAATATGAATGTGTATTTTCTAATTGCAGTACCAGACTACAAGCAGGAACAATACCATGAGGGTAATTGTTGCCTTACACTATCAGGATCTGGTCTACTTGACACCACACCATTGACATATACATACACACTACAGTACATACACTGTTGTTCCTCCGTCAATCATCCATGTTTGTTTTTCTGTGTTTTCTCCACTCTCCTCAGAGTAACTCTTCGAGGTATTCCCGCTCCTTCGGCCTGCTGTCGAACCAGCACATCTCAGAGCACATAGACCGGGTAATAGCCCTGTCCCTAGGCAGCACAGCCATTACAGAACCGCTTGTGTGTATACTGGCCCTCAAGGGCCCCAGAGATGGAACTGTGCGCCCCCAGAGAGGGAACTATTTTGTGCCAGGCCCTGTGTGATCCCATAATGAGATCCCTAATCCTCACTTAGCACAACTCCTTTGAATTAGCCTGGTAGAGGGTTGTGTAACACCAGGTGTTGGTGAAATACAATGGCTTAAAACATTGAAGACCTAACACGTACACTACCGTTCAAAGTTTGGGGTCACTTTGAAATGTCCTTGTTTTTTTAAGAAAAGCAATTATTCCTTCTTTAATCAGCTCAACTGTTTTCAGCTGTGCTAACATAATTGCAATTGGTTTTCTAGTGATCAATTAGCCTTTTAAAACGATAAACATGGATTAGCTAACATAACGTTCCATTTGAACACAAGAGTGATGGTTGCTGATAATGGGCCTCTGTACACCTATGTAGATATTCCATTAAACATCAGACGTTTCCAGCTACAATAGTCATTTACCACATTAATAATGTCTACACTGTATTTCTGATAAATTTGATGTTATTTTAATGGACAAAAAATTGGCTTTTCTTTCAAAAACAAGGACATTTCTAATGTCCTTGACCCCAAACTTTTGAACGGTAGTGCATGTGGAAAATGTCATGGTGACATGTAGAAAAGGCTACATACAGTAGCCTATGGTGTGTGAACAGAGATTTAGGTAAGAATGTGTATGATGGACCATGTGGCCTTGAAATCAATAATTAATGGTAGTAATATTTGTCTTATCGTTAATACAAATTCTGTAATGTAAGAAGTATCCCTCTGTTGGCTCTGTTATATATAAATAGACTACTTTTTTTGTTACTAGTATTGAGACTTTTATAAGATATTGTAGAATCTAATTCAAATATGAGAACTTTAAATAGTATATAGTTAACGTCCTCTAACATTGACACATTGTTTCTCCAGAAGTTGCATATGATTGAAGACGAGGTGGACTACCAACCCTACGAGTATCGCTACGAGGGGACAGGCAGCAAGTGCCAGTCGCTGGAAGAGCTGTCGCTAAGCAACCTGGATGACAATCTGGAGTTCCTGGGGGACCTGGGGTCAAAGTTCAACACCCTGGGGGGTATCTGTCAGCAGGACATGCAGGAGAGGAACATCAGGCTGTAGACACGCATGCACGTGCACACACACACACACACACACACAACTGGCTGGACTGGAACTGGAGATGGTTCTTATTATACAGGTTTGTCATCTATGCCCCATGGCAAAAAAAATTATGACATATAATTTGTTTTTGGGGTGGTGGGCTTGCTTGGATCTTGCAAAACTTCGCTACGACACTGATAGGGTGAGGGCCCAGTTGGAGAAGGGGACACAGTTACACCAAACATCTTCCATTGAGATTATGGATCGTGCTTTGCGTTGTATATGAGAGACTGACATTTTCTTACCGGCCAAAACCGTGCTGGATTGGTTTTTAACCACACAAGGAGTGACTGGGAGGGACACCTTTGATATTTTGGCTGTCTGAAGACACAATGAATACTGACCTCAGTGCGCTGAATAAACCGCATCATACTCGGATGGCATTGGTTGGTGTGTTTATATTGTGATTGTTTTGAGTGCTGTAAAGAATGTACTTAAGTAAAAATACTTTAAAGTACTACACAAGTTGTTTTTGGGGATATCTGTATTTTACTTTACTATTTATATTTTTTGACAACGTTTGCTTTTACTCCACCACATTCTTAAAGAAAATAACTCCCTGACACCCAAAAGTACTTCCAAATGCTTAGCAGGACTGGACAATTGTCCAATTCACACACTAATCAAAAGAACATCCCTGGTCATCGATAATGTATTTGATATGGCAGACTCACTAAACACAAATTCTTTGTTTGTAAATAAGTGTTGGAGTATACCTCTGTCTATCCGTACATTTTACTGAGTAACTTTCACGTTTACTTGAGTCATTTTCTATTAAGGTATCTTTACTTTTACTCAAGTATTACAGTTGGGTACTTTTCCACCACTGTTGTTTTGTTGTGTTAAGTGTTTTTTTTATCATCACACTTCACAGTACTTTTCAACAGCAGCTTATTATCTCTTGATCTACTGGTTATGCCAGAATGGGATAACTTTGATGCCAACACTTGGATGGAAATGTCAACATCACTTCTGTGGGAGCTTTACTATTGCGTGAAGGATACTTCATAACTTCTCTCTGCTACGGTTAAGGATTTACTAAGTTGAATCTCACAATATATGTGGTAGGATGGAATTGGGACACAGCATACCCAGGAGAACAATTTATAACTATTTTTGAATCATCATCTAACTGCAGAAAAGTGACAATGTCTAACCTTGGCTAACCTGAGAGCCTGGAACCAGTGTGTGCTCTGCCCTCACAAAACATTTGAGAGCAATCAAAGCTGTTCTGTTGTGACTTGTTGTGACTTGCGCACTGGTCTTTTCTTATTTTTGACTTACTTCTCTTTTATTCTCTGCTAAAGACCACTGCTATGCCGATTTTGTATCAAAAGTCAACATATCAACATGTTTATATTTCACATTTGATTAAAGTATGCATGTCATGGAAAAGTGTCTCTGTATCTTTCAGCCATACCTCACAACAAATAAGATCATGATCCTGAATGGTTATCAAGGTTTGCCTCACTAAACATGACATTAAATCTCTGTAAAACTGACACACCTGCTGTAAGGAGAAGGTCATGTTTGTGTGGTCCTGGCACTAGAGATGTAGGATCTTAATTTGCTCACCCTGTTGCATGAGGTTTAAAAAGGCTTCTGAAGTTTGTAATTTCCACAATTTCCACAAATGTCAGACTTGATTTTCTCTTACAAAAATGTCCACTAATTATAATTCACATAGTAATGCACATTTCCTGTTGCTGCAGGATTCATTTCCTGCTATAGCAAACTGGCTCAAGTTAAGATCCTAAACTTGTACCCATATTTATTTCTGTCAAAGTGATGGCAGGGGATTAAAAACATCCAAGCATACATTTTTCTCCTTTATTATCTATACTGAGGTGAACTCATAAAGAGAAGTTTACACCCTTACACTTTTACTGACCTAGTTTAATTGTATTAAACACATGCACCTTTATAACTTGACTCATTCAAATTAGATTTAACCTTGGCCCAAATTCATATGAACTTCACTTTGAATGGGTCTGCCAGTTTGATATATCATTCAAATGATCCCTCAGCAAATTGAGTCTGAATCATGCTCTGACCTACGCCGGCGGAGGTGGACGCTCTGGCCCCGGAGCAGGACGCGGCACCCGGTCCGGCGGAGGCTCTCGCCCTGGAGAAAGACATGGCACCAGGTCAGGCGGAGGCTCCGGCCCTGGAGCAGGACGTGCCGCTGGGTCAGGTAGAGGCGACTTCCTCGGAGCAGGACTGGCCACCTGATACCGCGAGGACCCCGCCCCTGAGGCTGGACAGTGTGCCGGAGCAGGGAAAGGCTCCTCTCCTGGATCAGGACTGGACTCCGGAGCAGGGAGAGGCTCCGCCCCCGGAGGAGGACAGGGCGCCGGGTCAGGAGGCTCCACCCCCGGATCAAGACTGGGCGACGGAGCAGGGAGAGGCTCCGCCCTCGGAGCAGGACAGGGCACCAGGTCAGGAGGCTCCACCTCCGCATCAGGGCTGGGAACCGGCACAGGAGGTCCCGTTCTGGGGATCGGCACTGGGGGTACCGGGCTGGGGATCGCCTCCTCCATCGTTTCTTTGTCCAGGAACAGCCGCTCTGCCCACAGTCTCTTCCCACGCTCAAACCAGTCGTCGTCCTCCTCCTCCGCCTGGTCCCGACTATGCAGGGGCTCCTCACAGAGCTCCCACGAGTTGGGAGACAGGAGTACCTCGTCTTCCTCCTCCGATGTCTTCTCGGTACCCCTGATCCCATAACTGTAGGGGCTCTTCACCGAAACCCCACAAGTGTCGCAGCAGGGCTCTTCCTCGTGCCCCTCCGACAGTTCCCATAGCCCCTCCCCCCCCCCCCCCCCCCCAAACTCTGTATGGGGGGTCTTCTGGGCTGTTTAGTGATCAAGGTGACAGACAGTGACACATTCAATACCGCCTTGCAAGCTCTTGTCTGCATCTACCTGATCTAGGGTGTAATCATTAGTCCAATAGTTGCAGTTTCTATTGGACATATTCAGGTATGTTTATCCCCGTTTCGTTTTGTCTAAGAAATGTTTTTCAACAGAATCGACGGAATGAATACACCCCTGATCACACGCAAACACAGTTCACTTTCATAGCAGCCACATACAAACAGCATGATAATTTAAACTAGCTAGCTGCATTCAATGTAACCAGTGTACCTCCGGCTACACCATGGTACTACCCTACAGAGTGCTGTTGAGGCTACTGTAGACTTTCGTTGCAAAACAGTGTGTTTTAATAAATAATTTGGTGTCATGTGAGTATATTTAGTATAGTTTCATCTAAAAAGGTTAACTTTTTCAATGTTTCACTATTTTTATGTTTATGAAATTCACTGAGGAGGATGGTCTTCCCTTTCCTCCTCTGAGGAGCCACCAATGTAAATTACATTTAAATCAAACTTATCATACTGATTTAGCAACCAGAGTAAAAGTATAACTAGGAGCTTGTTGAAGATATAGTTATTTATATATTTGGATCTTGCCATAATCAGTAGGTCAAGTCAATATGCAGTGCATTCAGAAAGTATTCAGACCACTTGACTTTCCACATTTTGTTACGTTACAGCCTTATTCTAAAGTGGATTAAATTGTTTGTTTTTTTCGTCATAAAAGTACACATAATGACCCATAATGATTTTTTGATTTTTTTTGCAAATGTATTAAAAATAAAAACCTGAAATATCACATTTACATAAGTATTCAGACCCTTTACTCACTGCTTTGTTATAGCACCTTTGGCAGCGATTACAACCTTGAGTCTTCTTGGGTATGACGCTACAAGCTTGGCACACCAGTATTTGGGGAGTTTCCCCCATTTTTCTCTGCAGATCCTCTCAAGCTCTGTCAGGTTGGATGGGGAGCGTCGCTGCACAGCTATTTTCAGGTATCTCCAGAGATGTTAGATCGGGTTCAAGTCCGAGCTCTTGCTGGGCCACTCAAGGACATTCAGAGACTTGTCCAGAAGCCACACCTGCATTGTCTTAGGTTCAGTGTCCTGTTGGAAGGTGAACCTTTGCCCCAGTCTGAGGCCCTGAGCACTCTGGAGCAGGTTTTCATCAAGGATCTCTCTGTACTTTGCTCCGTTCATCTTTCCCTCAATCCCGACTAGTCTCCCAGCCACTGCCGCTGAGAAACGTCCCCACAGTATGATGCTGCCACCACCATGCTTCACCGTAGGGATGGTATTGGCAAGGTGATGAGCAGTGCCTGGTTTCCTCCAGACGTGACGCTTGGCATTCAGGCCAAAGAGTTCAATCTTGGTTTCATCAGACCAGAGAATCTTTTTTTTCATTGGCTGAGAGTCATTTAATTGCCTTTTGGCAAACTCCAAGCGGGCTGTCATGTGCCTTTTACTGAAGAGTGGCTTCTGTCTGGCCACTCTACAATAAAGGCCTGATTGGTGGAGTGCTGCAGAGATGGTTGTCCTTCTGGAAGATTTCCCCATCTCCACAGAGGAACTCTGGAGCTCTGTCAGAGTGACCATAGGGTTCTTGGTCACTTCCATGATCAAGGCCCTTCTCCCCCGATTGCCCAGTTTGGCCAGGCGGCCAGCTCTAGGATAAGTCTTGGTGGTTCCAAACTTCTTCCATTTAATAATGATGGAGGCCAATCTGTTCTTGGGGATTTTCAATGCTGCAGACATTTTTTGGTACCCTTCTCCAGATCTGTGCCTCGACACAATCCTGTCACTGAGCTCTACAGACAATTCTTCGACCTCATGGCTTGGTTTTTGCTCTGACATGCACTGTCAACTGTGGGACCTTATATAGACAGGTGTGTGCCTTTCCAAATCATGTCCAATCAATTGAATGTACCACAGGTGGACCCCAATCAAGTTGTAGAAACATCTCAAAGATTATCAACGGAAAATGGACGCATCTGAACTCAGTTTCGAGTCTCATATTAAATACTGAATACTTATGTAAATAAGGTATTTCTGTTTTAAACATTTTATACAAAAAAATCTAAAGACCTGTTTTTGTTTAGTCATTATGGGGTATTGGGTGTACATTGATGAGGAAAAACATTTATTTTATCCATTTTAGAATAAGGCTGTAACGTAACAAAATGTGGAAAAAGGGAAGAGGTCTGAATGCTTTCCAAATGCACTGTACTGTATAAGGAAATTCACTTACATTGATTTTTTCAGGGTGTTGTCTCACGGTCTAATAACGAACACTAAGGCAACCAATATGCTTCATGCCAGTCTGCAAATTACAGGGGAGCCAGGAGGGGCTCAGCCCCCATGAATGAGACATGAGCTCCCTTAAATGCAAAAAAAGTCAAACTTTGGGAGGTCTCTAATTTAACCCTTCTCCTATTTGTTTAAAATGCAATTGTCTAGTTTGGTTTCATTTAGTTGTATTTAATGTATTGCTAGATTTTTTGCTAGTTTGTTTGATTGGTTGATGTATTGATTGGTTGGTTGGTTAATTGATTACTTAATTGATTAATATCGTCCTTATCAGATGGGACTACAGCTGACATTTGAGGCCAGAGATGCATCCATTAACGTAACAGAGACCCGACTGGGAGTGGAAGTGCAGGTTCTAGACATCAATGACAAACCCACCTGTTTTCCAGCATCACACTTACACCACTGAACTTAAAGAGTCTGCCTCACAAGGTAGGGTGACCACCACATGTCCTGCAACCAAACAATCATGTCCCGCATTTTATCAACAAATTCAAATACCACTAATTTAGAAAAGACGTAGATTTCTCCCGCATTTCAGTCAGACATTCCGACCTGTCTCATGCAGGCACGTTGAGCTTATGAAAATATATATACAGTGGGGAGAACAAGTATTTGATACACTGCCGATTTTGCAGGTTTTCCTACTTACAAAGCATGTAGAGGTCTGTAATTTTTATCATAGGTACACTTCAACTGTGAGAGACGGAATCTAAAACAAAAATCCAGAAAATCACATTGTACGATTTTTAAATAATGAATTTGCATTTTATTGCATAACATAAGTATTTGATCACCTACCAACCAGTAAGAATTCCGGCTCTCACAGACCTGTTAGTTTTTCTTTAAGAAGCCCTCCTGTTCTCCACTCATTACCTGTATTAACTGCACCTGTTTGAACTCGTTACCTGTATAAAAGACACCTGTCCACACACTCAATCAAACAGACTCCAACCTCTCCACAATGGCCAAGACCAGAGAGCTGTGTAAGGACATCAGGGATAAAATTGTAGACCTGCACAAGGCTGGGATGGGCTACAGGACAATAGGCAAGCAGCTTGGTGAGAAGGCAACAACTGTTGGCGAAATTATTAGAAAATGGAAAAAGTTCAAGATGACGGTCAATCTCCCTCGGTCTGGGGTACCATGCAAGATCTCACCTCGTGGGGCATCAATGATCATGAGGAAGGTGAGGGATCATTCCAGAACTACACGGCAGGACCTGGTCAATGACCTGAAGAGAGCTGGGACCACAGTCTCAAAGAAAGGTCCCCCTGCTCAAGCCAGCGCATGTCCAGGCCCGTCTGAAGTTTGCCAATGACCATCTGGATGATCCAGAGGAGGAATGGGAGAAGGTCATGTGGTCTGATGAGACAAAAATAGAGCTTTTTGGTCTAAACTCCACTCGCCGTGTTTGGAGGAAGAAGAAGGATGAGTACAACCCCAAGAACACCATCCCAACCGTGAAAAATGGATGTGGAAACATCATTCTTTGGGGATGCTTTTCTGCAAAGGGGACAGGACGACTGCACCGTATTGAGGGGAGGATGGATGGGGCCATGTATCGCGAGATCTTGGCCAACAACCTCCTTCCCTCAGTAAGAGCATTGAAGATGGGTCGTGGCTGGGTCTTCCAGCATGACAACGACCCGAAACACACAGCCAGGGCAACTAAGGAGTGGCTCCGTAAGAAGCATCTCAAGGTCCTGGAGTGGCCTAGCCAGTCTCCAGACCTGAACCCAATAGAAAATCTTTGGAGAGAGCTGAAAGTCCGTATTGCCCAGCGACAACCCCGAAACCTGAAGGATCTGGATGGAGTAGTGGGCCAAAATCCCTGCTGCAGTGTGTGCAAACCTGGTCAAGAACTACAAGAAATGTATGATCTCTGTAATTGCAAACAAAGGTTTCTGTACCAAATATTAAGTTCTGCTTTTCTGATGTATCAAATACTTATGTCATGCAATAAAATGCAAATTAATTACTTAAAAATCATACAATGTGATTTTCTGGATTTTTGTTTTAGATTCCGTCACTCACAGTTGAAGAGTACATATGATAAAAATTACAGACTTCTACATGCTTTGTAAGTAGGAAAACCTGCAAAATCGGCATTGTATCAAATACTTGTTCTCCCCACTGTATCACTTCTCCAATCGTTGTTGAGATCTAAAATTCTGCGCAGCACAAGACAAGATGTAGACCAATGTAATAGGCCTATCTTCATCCAATCATGTTTCTCAAAACCTTTGGCCTAAATTCAAGTTAAACTTAGAGAAGACAGTCCACATGCGCCATCGCGCATGTTGATTTTGTCCTTCCACACCAGAGACTAACTATATTATTAACTATATTAATTTGGGGAGTACACATGAAACACATGAAACATTCATGGACATTGTCGTGACATGACTTTAAACATTACTCTGAGCACTGTTATCTCTAATAAACTATGTTTAATTGTTAGCCGATTAAATTAATCATGTAACAATTAACTCATAAGGATTTGTGGCACCACGAGAGTTCTTTAAAGAGTTACCATCTCCCGAATTAAACTTAAACTCTAAAAGGTTAAAAGTTTTAACGATAACGTCGTATCATATCATCATTCTGAACGTCGTATCCTCCTTGCATCTGCAAAAACCCAAGCCTTACTTGTGATTCAGTACTAAACAAATTGGTTCAATTATTTATTTACTAGCTAACTAAATAATAACACAGGATAAACACACAAGGTATAGGTTATTGACTAGAAATGTAATACAATGGAAACAGGTCCCTAGCAGACTGACACAATATGACAGCTTGTTAGAAAAGAGATAGAGGGGAGGGGGGGCAGAGAGGGACAGAGATAATACTTTGGTACATTTAAAAACTATATCATCCCGTACTGTTCTGCAGCACCTCCTACTGTTCTATATCATCTCCTACTGTTACTGTTTTGCAGCACCACCTACTGTCGACTGTTCTGCAGCACATCCTACTGTCTACTGTTCTTCAGCACCTCCTACTGAACAATATCATCTCCTACTGTTCTACATCATCTCCTACTGTTCTATATCATCCCATACTGTTCTATATCATCACATACTGTTCTATATCATCTCCTACTGTTCTATAGCAACTCCTAG
Source organism: Thymallus thymallus (assembly GCA_023634145.1). NCBI lineage: Eukaryota > Metazoa > Chordata > Actinopteri > Salmoniformes > Salmonidae > Thymallus > Thymallus thymallus. The sequence goes on from CM042399.1 coordinate 21,066,986, forward strand.
TGTTCTATATCATCTCCTACTGTTCTATATCACCGCTGACTGTTCTATATTATCCCCTACTGTTCTTCATCACCTCCTACTGTTCTTTATCATCTCCTACTGTATACTGTATTGCAGCACCTCCTACTGTTCTATATCATCCCCTACTGTTCTGCAGCATCTCCTACTGTTCTGTAGCACCTCCTACTGTTCTATATCATCACCTACTGTTCTATATCATCCCCTACTGTTCGATAGCATCTCTTACTGTTCTATGGCAACTCCTACTGTTCTATAGCATCTCCTACTGTTCTATAGCAACTCCTACTGTTCTATAGCATATCTTACTGTACTATAGCATCTCCTATTGTTCTAAAGCAACTAAAAAGTACTCTAAGTACTCTAATACAGTAAATTAAACCAATACAAGGTGAAAAACCCCTGTATCTGCATGTAATCCACAGTACCACCAGTATTTTTCAGTTGAGAGTTTCTCTGATTGACAGGCCAGCATCCCATGACCGATACTGGAACGCTCAACATCCATATAAAAGACCAGAACGACAACCTTCCAGAGCTGGAGATGGCCACCATGGACATGTGTCTGTCAGATGAGCCATCCAAGGTCAACATCACAGCCTTCGACCTGGATGGATAGCCTTACAGTGGACCCTTCAACTTCCAGCTCCAAGGGAATGACGACATTGGCAAGTGGAGGATTGACCCTGACAATAGTGAGGCTTTCCTCCTCATAATGCCACGTACACTCTTAGAGAAAATGCTTTCCATAAGGTTTCTTTGGCTGTCCCCATAGGAGAACCCTTTTTGGTTCCGGGTAGAATTAATTTTTTTGATTCAGAGAGAACCCTTTTGGGTTCCAAGTAGAACCATCTGGGGAAAGAGTTCTATATAGAACCCAAAAGGGTTAAAAATGGAACCAAAAGGGTTCTTCAAAGCATTCTCCAATGGGGACATCCGAAGAACCCTGTAAGGTTCTAGAAAGCACCTTTTTTTCTAAGAGTGTACACACTATCTGGCCTCTCATTCCTCATACATTATTCCATATGGTCTCTTTAACCCTTTACACACCACTATTGTAGGTTTCACACACCTCAAGTAGCTAAACTAATGCCGTTATTGACTGTCTTTATCACTACACATCCCTCCAGGCTACACAGTGAACCTGGTGAAGGAGAACACAGTGTACGGAGGTCACTACGAACTGCTGCTGAAGGTGTTTGACCAGCAGGGTCATGGAGCCCTCCACAACCTGTCCATCACTGTGTGTGACTGCTCCGGTGTGGCCAGCTGCCGTTTCGGCAGGGTCACTGGAACCAAGATAGAAGCGAGCGCTATAGGGATTGTCATCGCTGTCATCCTGCTACTGCTAGGTACAGTTGAAGTCGGAAGTTTACATGCACTTAGGTTGAAGTCATTCAAATGAATTTTTCAACCACTCCGCAGATTTCATGTTAACAAACTATAGTTTTGGCAAGTCGGTTAGGACATCCAAGTAATTCTTCCAACAATTACAGACAGATTATTTCACTTATATTTCACTATATCACAATTCCAGTGGGTCAGAAGTGTACATACACTAAGTTGGCTGTGCATTTAAACAGCTTGGAAAATTCCAGAAAATTATGTCATGGCTTTAGAAGCTTCTGATAGGCTAATTGACATAATTTGAGTGAATTGGAGGTGTACCTGTGGATGTATTTCAATGCCTACCTTCAAACTCAGTGCCTCTTTGTTCGACATCATGGGAAAATCAAAAGAAATCAGCCAAGACCTCAGAAAAGAAATTCTGGTTCATCCTTTGGAGCAATTTCCAAACGTTCATCTGTACAAACAATAGTACGCAAGTATAAACACCATGGGACCATGCAGCCGTCATACCGCTCAGGAAGGAGTCACGTCTCCTAGAGATGAATGTACTTTGGTGCGAAAAGTGCAAATCAATCTCAGAACAACAGCAAAGGACCTTGTGAAACAGGTACAAAAGTATCTATATCCACAGTAAAACAAGTCCTATATCAACATAACCTGAAAGGCCGCTGAGCAAGGAAGAAGCCACTGCTCCAAAACCGCCATAAAAAAGCCAGACTACGGTTTGCAATTGCAGATGGGGTCAAAGATCGTACTTTTTGGAGAAATGTCCTCTGGTCTTATGAAACAAAAATAGAACTGTTTGACCATAATGACCATTGTTATGTTTGGAGGAAAAAGGGGGAGGCTTGCAAGCCAAAGAACACCATCCCAACCGTGAAGCACGGGGGTGGCAGCATCATGATGTTGGGGTGCTTTGCTGCAGGAGGGACTGGTGCACTTCACAAAATAGATGGCATCATGAGGAAGGAAAATTATGTGGATATATTGAAGCAACATCTCAAGACATCAGTCAGGAAGTTAAAGCTTGGTCGCAAATGGGTCTTCCAAATGGACAATGACCCCAAGCACACTTCCAAAGTTGTGGCAAAATGGCTTAAGGACAACAAAGTCAAGGTATTGGAGTGGCCATCACAAAACCCAGACCTCAATCCTATAGAACATTTGTGGGCAGAACTATAAAAGCGTGTGCGAGCAAGGAGGCCTAAAAATCTGACAGTTACACAAGTTCTGTCAGGAGGAATGGGCCAAAATTCACACAATTTATTGTGGGAAGCTTGTGGAAGCCTACCCGAAACGTTTGACCCAAGTTAAACAATTTAAAGGCAATGCTACCAAATACTAACTGAGTGTATGTAAACTTCTGACCCACTGGGAGTGTGACGAAAGAAATAAAAGCTGAAATAAATCACTCTTCACAATTATTCGGACATTTCACATTATTAAAATAAAGTGGTGATCCTAACTGACCTAAGACAGGGACTTTTTACTAGGATTAATGTCAGGAATTGTGAAAAACTGAGTTTAAATGTATTTGGCTAAGGTGTAGGTAAACTTCCGACTGAATCTTAGAAGTAGGGTGAAGATTCCCCTAGATGTTGATCGTGGGTCAGTTTTGCATTTTCCCCACTAATGGTTAAGGAAAGGTTTGGGGGAGGGGAAGCTGATCCTAGATTTGTACATAGGGGAAACTTTTCACTGGAGCAGAATCTTACACTTGAGAAAGACATACTGGCATACATCCCCACCTAGTGTTGATTTGGTATAGTTAGTTAGAACTTCACTTAGTGTGTTTGGAGATTTGTATTTTAACCAGGTAGGCCAGTTGAGAACAAGTTCTCATTTACAACTGCGACCTGGCCAAGACAAAGCAAAGCAGTGCGACAAAAACAACACAGTTACACATGGGAATAAAAAACGTACAGTCAATAACACAATAGAGAATCTATATACAGTGTGCAAATGTAGTGCAAAATGCTATGCCCCCCACCCCTATGCTGAAGAGGGGGACCTAGAGACAGACCTCCAGCTGGATGCTATCTCCATCCCTGACCAGGACAGGCTACTCTACCTTGGCGCCAGGTTCAACACTCTGGCCTCCATCTGCAACACCCCAGACTATGGAATTTACCAATGGTTCTTACATGGGCAGTAGCTATGGACAGCTGTGTTACATGAGCAGGAGCTATGGACAGCTGTGCTACATGAGCAGTAGCTCTGGACAGCTGTGTTACATGAGCAGTAGCTATGGACAGCTGTGTTACATAAGCAGTAGCTATGGGCAGCAGTGTTACATGAGCAGTAGCTATGGACAGTTGTGCTACATGAGCAGTAGCTATGGACAGCTGTGTTACATAAGCAGTAGCTATGGACAGCAGTGTTACATGAGCAGTAGCTATGGACAGTTGTGCTACATGAGCAGTAGCTATGGACAGCTGTGTTACACAAGCAGTAGCTATGGACAGCTGTGTTACATGAGCAGTAGCTATGGACAGCTGTGTTACATGGGCAGGAGCTATGGACAGCTGTGTTACATGAGCAGTAGCTATGGACAGCTGTGTTACATGGGCAGTAGCTATGGACAGCTGTGTTACATGAGCAGGAGCTATGGACAGCTGTGCTACATGAGCAGTAGCTCTGGACAGCTGTGTTACATGAGCAGTAGCTATGGACAGCTGTGTTACATAAGCAGTAGCTATGGGCAGCAGTGTTACATGAGCAGTAGCTATGGACAGTTGTGCTACATGAGCAGTAGCTATGGACAGCTGTGTTACACAAGCAGTAGCTATGGACAGCTGTGTTACATGAGCAGTAGCTATGGACAGCTGTGTTACATGAGCAGTAGCTATGGACAGCTGTGTTACATGAGCAGTAGCTATGGACAGCTGTGTTACATGGGCAGGAGCTATGGACAGCTGTGTTACATGAGCAGTAGCTATGGACAGCTGTGTTACATGGGCAGTAGCTATGGACAGCTGTGTTACATGAGCAGTAGCTATGGACAGCTGTGCTGTAGGGAGCCTGGTTGTATATACCAGGCATGCTACATTCTACTCTACTGTACAATAGCCAGGGGCCACTCGGGCTGGATTGACCAGCCAGCACAAACCAAAAAAGGATTTTGAGGATTTCTGCACTGAGAACACACACAGACCGGGGAAGTGAGCGACACGGAGTGGAAAATACTTTAATGTAAATTACTTTTTAGCTCTGTGATTTTACGAATGCAATGGCTGCAGTGAAGTAGTGCTGTATTGGTCAATTAGAGAGAAATTGGTTGGTCTTTTAACATACCACACCATCTCTTACCCAGATACATCAAGCCAAAATAATCTAATAATTGTATATACTGTATGATGGTTATGTTTAAGATTATTATCAATTAAAACACTTGGGCTGAAAGGTTTGGGCTTAAGTGTATATATTGCTGTAGTCTTTCTTTTATTTATGTAGAAATGCATTCAATCCACTGACATATAATAAGCAAAAATGTACTTCTGTGGTATATTTACATACATCTCAAGTCATGGTATCAATTAAACAACAGTTCTCAAAATATGAATTTACTGTAATTTAATGCTCCATTCCCAACCATCAGCAGCATCAACATGTCCATAGCAAAACACAGGCACAAGTGTGTGTGTTGTGTATTCATTTGGGAATGTAGCCAGCCTGCAGGAACCAGTGGTAGGCAGAGAGAGCACTGGGTGTGATCTCCTGTTCCACCTGGAAACCTTTCTGTGGGTAGTCACGGATCCGCTCTAGAACACCTGGAATACAAAAAGTTAACGCCTTACTCATAGCATCATACTCATGTCTTTTGTTTCTATTGACTTCTAGAATACTTGGTTCTGAATGCCTTCATACATTCCTTCATTAGAATGATGACAGGTGGGCTTACCATAGAAATATTTATCTTATATGGTCTAAAGCGGCCTTTCTTAAAGTATGGGTCGCGGACCTGTCAAGAGTAAATGTATAATTATTTCATTCATTAATGGAATTGGTTTGGCCAAGTGCAACTGCACTCTCTGTTCAGTGTGCTCTCTGCTTAGCAGCTGTGTCTGTTAGGCAGCTGTGCGAGTGGGAGGGAGATGCCCGTGTGCTTTGCGGTTTACCAGATCAGTTTTACTTAAGATCCCTTCGCGACCCACACACTTCAGTGCTGTCGTTCAGCAGCAGATGATGCGCAGTCAGCCACTGACTTGTCATTCTCACTCGCCTGTTTGTTTTCTGTTCTACATCTGTATGATGTGATCGATTAGTTTATTCTAGTTCAAAATACACATTATTTGTTATATTTTAACAGCAACAGTTCCAACCTAGACATTTATTTCAATACTTTCTACAGTAAGATGTACAGTAGGCCCGACACTTTTTCATCTGTACTGTTACTTAGGGTTGCACTATCAAACATGGAGCCTGTGTGTATGTTCTGTTATACATCTGTGTGATGTGATCAATAAGTTTATTCCAGTTCAGAATGAAAATGATTTATTGTATTTTAACAGCTATAGTTCAAACCTAGACAGATATGTACGTTTTTAATGGGGATAGATAAACATTAATTGCTATTTATATGGGTATTCCATACCCATATAAATAGCAATTTTAGTGATCAAGGTGACAGACAGTGACACATTCAATACCGCCTTGCAAGCTCTTGTCTGCATCTACCTGATCTAGGGTGTAATCATTAGTCCAATAGTTGCAGTTTCTATTGGACATATTCAGGTATGTTTATCCCCGTTTCGTTTTGTCTAAGAAATGTTTTTCAACAGAATCGACGGAATGAATACACCCCTGATCACACGCAAACACAGTTCACTTTCATAGCAGCCACATACAAACAGCATGATAATTTAAACTAGCTAGCTGCATTCAATGTAACCAGTGTACCTCCGGCTACACCATGGTACTACCCTACAGAGTGCTGTTGAGGCTACTGTAGACTTTCGTTGCAAAACAGTGTGTTTTAATAAATAATTTGGTGTCATGTGAGTATATTTAGTATAGTTTCATCTAAAAAGGTTAACTTTTTCAATGTTTCACTATTTTTATGTTTATGAAATTCACTGAGGAGGATGGTCTTCCCTTTCCTCCTCTGAGGAGCCACCAATGTAAATTACATTTAAATCAAACTTATCATACTGATTTAGCAACCAGAGTAAAAGTATAACTAGGAGCTTGTTGAAGATATAGTTATTTATATATTTGGATCTTGCCATAATCAGTAGGTCAAGTCAATATGCAGTGCATTCAGAAAGTATTCAGACCACTTGACTTTCCACATTTTGTTACGTTACAGCCTTATTCTAAAGTGGATTAAATTGTTTGTTTTTTTCGTCATAAAAGTACACATAATGACCCATAATGATTTTTTGATTTTTTTTGCAAATGTATTAAAAATAAAAACCTGAAATATCACATTTACATAAGTATTCAGACCCTTTACTCACTGCTTTGTTATAGCACCTTTGGCAGCGATTACAACCTTGAGTCTTCTTGGGTATGACGCTACAAGCTTGGCACACCAGTATTTGGGGAGTTTCCCCCATTTTTCTCTGCAGATCCTCTCAAGCTCTGTCAGGTTGGATGGGGAGCGTCGCTGCACAGCTATTTTCAGGTATCTCCAGAGATGTTAGATCGGGTTCAAGTCCGAGCTCTTGCTGGGCCACTCAAGGACATTCAGAGACTTGTCCAGAAGCCACACCTGCATTGTCTTAGGTTCAGTGTCCTGTTGGAAGGTGAACCTTTGCCCCAGTCTGAGGCCCTGAGCACTCTGGAGCAGGTTTTCATCAAGGATCTCTCTGTACTTTGCTCCGTTCATCTTTCCCTCAATCCCGACTAGTCTCCCAGCCACTGCCGCTGAGAAACGTCCCCACAGTATGATGCTGCCACCACCATGCTTCACCGTAGGGATGGTATTGGCAAGGTGATGAGCAGTGCCTGGTTTCCTCCAGACGTGACGCTTGGCATTCAGGCCAAAGAGTTCAATCTTGGTTTCATCAGACCAGAGAATCTTTTTTTTCATTGGCTGAGAGTCATTTAATTGCCTTTTGGCAAACTCCAAGCGGGCTGTCATGTGCCTTTTACTGAAGAGTGGCTTCTGTCTGGCCACTCTACAATAAAGGCCTGATTGGTGGAGTGCTGCAGAGATGGTTGTCCTTCTGGAAGATTTCCCCATCTCCACAGAGGAACTCTGGAGCTCTGTCAGAGTGACCATAGGGTTCTTGGTCACTTCCATGATCAAGGCCCTTCTCCCCCGATTGCCCAGTTTGGCCAGGCGGCCAGCTCTAGGATAAGTCTTGGTGGTTCCAAACTTCTTCCATTTAATAATGATGGAGGCCAATCTGTTCTTGGGGATTTTCAATGCTGCAGACATTTTTTGGTACCCTTCTCCAGATCTGTGCCTCGACACAATCCTGTCACTGAGCTCTACAGACAATTCTTCGACCTCATGGCTTGGTTTTTGCTCTGACATGCACTGTCAACTGTGGGACCTTATATAGACAGGTGTGTGCCTTTCCAAATCATGTCCAATCAATTGAATGTACCACAGGTGGACCCCAATCAAGTTGTAGAAACATCTCAAAGATTATCAACGGAAAATGGACGCATCTGAACTCAGTTTCGAGTCTCATATTAAATACTGAATACTTATGTAAATAAGGTATTTCTGTTTTAAACATTTTATACAAAAAAATCTAAAGACCTGTTTTTGTTTAGTCATTATGGGGTATTGGGTGTACATTGATGAGGAAAAACATTTATTTTATCCATTTTAGAATAAGGCTGTAACGTAACAAAATGTGGAAAAAGGGAAGAGGTCTGAATGCTTTCCAAATGCACTGTACTGTATAAGGAAATTCACTTACATTGATTTTTTCAGGGTGTTGTCTCACGGTCTAATAACGAACACTAAGGCAACCAATATGCTTCATGCCAGTCTGCAAATTACAGGGGAGCCAGGAGGGGCTCAGCCCCCATGAATGAGACATGAGCTCCCTTAAATGCAAAAAAAGTCAAACTTTGGGAGGTCTCTAATTTAACCCTTCTCCTATTTGTTTAAAATGCAATTGTCTAGTTTGGTTTCATTTAGTTGTATTTAATGTATTGCTAGATTTTTTGCTAGTTTGTTTGATTGGTTGATGTATTGATTGGTTGGTTGGTTAATTGATTACTTAATTGATTAATATCGTCCTTATCAGATGGGACTACAGCTGACATTTGAGGCCAGAGATGCATCCATTAACGTAACAGAGACCCGACTGGGAGTGGAAGTGCAGGTTCTAGACATCAATGACAAACCCACCTGTTTTCCAGCATCACACTTACACCACTGAACTTAAAGAGTCTGCCTCACAAGGTAGGGTGACCACCACATGTCCTGCAACCAAACAATCATGTCCCGCATTTTATCAACAAATTCAAATACCACTAATTTAGAAAAGACGTAGATTTCTCCCGCATTTCAGTCAGACATTCCGACCTGTCTCATGCAGGCACGTTGAGCTTATGAAAATATATATACAGTGGGGAGAACAAGTATTTGATACACTGCCGATTTTGCAGGTTTTCCTACTTACAAAGCATGTAGAGGTCTGTAATTTTTATCATAGGTACACTTCAACTGTGAGAGACGGAATCTAAAACAAAAATCCAGAAAATCACATTGTACGATTTTTAAATAATGAATTTGCATTTTATTGCATAACATAAGTATTTGATCACCTACCAACCAGTAAGAATTCCGGCTCTCACAGACCTGTTAGTTTTTCTTTAAGAAGCCCTCCTGTTCTCCACTCATTACCTGTATTAACTGCACCTGTTTGAACTCGTTACCTGTATAAAAGACACCTGTCCACACACTCAATCAAACAGACTCCAACCTCTCCACAATGGCCAAGACCAGAGAGCTGTGTAAGGACATCAGGGATAAAATTGTAGACCTGCACAAGGCTGGGATGGGCTACAGGACAATAGGCAAGCAGCTTGGTGAGAAGGCAACAACTGTTGGCGAAATTATTAGAAAATGGAAAAAGTTCAAGATGACGGTCAATCTCCCTCGGTCTGGGGTACCATGCAAGATCTCACCTCGTGGGGCATCAATGATCATGAGGAAGGTGAGGGATCATTCCAGAACTACACGGCAGGACCTGGTCAATGACCTGAAGAGAGCTGGGACCACAGTCTCAAAGAAAGGTCCCCCTGCTCAAGCCAGCGCATGTCCAGGCCCGTCTGAAGTTTGCCAATGACCATCTGGATGATCCAGAGGAGGAATGGGAGAAGGTCATGTGGTCTGATGAGACAAAAATAGAGCTTTTTGGTCTAAACTCCACTCGCCGTGTTTGGAGGAAGAAGAAGGATGAGTACAACCCCAAGAACACCATCCCAACCGTGAAAAATGGATGTGGAAACATCATTCTTTGGGGATGCTTTTCTGCAAAGGGGACAGGACGACTGCACCGTATTGAGGGGAGGATGGATGGGGCCATGTATCGCGAGATCTTGGCCAACAACCTCCTTCCCTCAGTAAGAGCATTGAAGATGGGTCGTGGCTGGGTCTTCCAGCATGACAACGACCCGAAACACACAGCCAGGGCAACTAAGGAGTGGCTCCGTAAGAAGCATCTCAAGGTCCTGGAGTGGCCTAGCCAGTCTCCAGACCTGAACCCAATAGAAAATCTTTGGAGAGAGCTGAAAGTCCGTATTGCCCAGCGACAACCCCGAAACCTGAAGGATCTGGATGGAGTAGTGGGCCAAAATCCCTGCTGCAGTGTGTGCAAACCTGGTCAAGAACTACAAGAAATGTATGATCTCTGTAATTGCAAACAAAGGTTTCTGTACCAAATATTAAGTTCTGCTTTTCTGATGTATCAAATACTTATGTCATGCAATAAAATGCAAATTAATTACTTAAAAATCATACAATGTGATTTTCTGGATTTTTGTTTTAGATTCCGTCACTCACAGTTGAAGAGTACATATGATAAAAATTACAGACTTCTACATGCTTTGTAAGTAGGAAAACCTGCAAAATCGGCATTGTATCAAATACTTGTTCTCCCCACTGTATCACTTCTCCAATCGTTGTTGAGATCTAAAATTCTGCGCAGCACAAGACAAGATGTAGACCAATGTAATAGGCCTATCTTCATCCAATCATGTTTCTCAAAACCTTTGGCCTAAATTCAAGTTAAACTTAGAGAAGACAGTCCACATGCGCCATCGCGCATGTTGATTTTGTCCTTCCACACCAGAGACTAACTATATTATTAACTATATTAATTTGGGGAGTACACATGAAACACATGAAACATTCATGGACATTGTCGTGACATGACTTTAAACATTACTCTGAGCACTGTTATCTCTAATAAACTATGTTTAATTGTTAGCCGATTAAATTAATCATGTAACAATTAACTCATAAGGATTTGTGGCACCACGAGAGTTCTTTAAAGAGTTACCATCTCCCGAATTAAACTTAAACTCTAAAAGGTTAAAAGTTTTAACGATAACGTCGTATCATATCATCATTCTGAACGTCGTATCCTCCTTGCATCTGCAAAAACCCAAGCCTTACTTGTGATTCAGTACTAAACAAATTGGTTCAATTATTTATTTACTAGCTAACTAAATAATAACACAGGATAAACACACAAGGTATAGGTTATTGACTAGAAATGTAATACAATGGAAACAGGTCCCTAGCAGACTGACACAATATGACAGCTTGTTAGAAAAGAGATAGAGGGGAGGGGGGGCAGAGAGGGACAGAGATAATACTTTGGTACATTTAAAAACTATATCATCCCGTACTGTTCTGCAGCACCTCCTACTGTTCTATATCATCTCCTACTGTTACTGTTTTGCAGCACCACCTACTGTCGACTGTTCTGCAGCACATCCTACTGTCTACTGTTCTTCAGCACCTCCTACTGAACAATATCATCTCCTACTGTTCTACATCATCTCCTACTGTTCTATATCATCCCATACTGTTCTATATCATCACATACTGTTCTATATCATCTCCTACTGTTCTATAGCAACTCCTAGTGTTCTATATCATCTCCTACTGTTCTATATCACCGCTGACTGTTCTATATTATCCCCTACTGTTCTTCATCACCTCCTACTGTTCTTTATCATCTCCTACTGTATACTGTATTGCAGCACCTCCTACTGTTCTATATCATCCCCTACTGTTCTGCAGCATCTCCTACTGTTCTGTAGCACCTCCTACTGTTCTATATCATCACCTACTGTTCTATATCATCCCCTACTGTTCGATAGCATCTCTTACTGTTCTATGGCAACTCCTACTGTTCTATAGCATCTCCTACTGTTCTATAGCAACTCCTACTGTTCTATAGCATATCTTACTGTACTATAGCATCTCCTATTGTTCTAAAGCAACTAAAAAGTACTCTAAGTACTCTAATACAGTAAATTAAACCAATACAAGGTGAAAAACCCCTGTATCTGCATGTAATCCACAGTACCACCAGTATTTTTCAGTTGAGAGTTTCTCTGATTGACAGGCCAGCATCCCATGACCGATACTGGAACGCTCAACATCCATATAAAAGACCAGAACGACAACCTTCCAGAGCTGGAGATGGCCACCATGGACATGTGTCTGTCAGATGAGCCATCCAAGGTCAACATCACAGCCTTCGACCTGGATGGATAGCCTTACAGTGGACCCTTCAACTTCCAGCTCCAAGGGAATGACGACATTGGCAAGTGGAGGATTGACCCTGACAATAGTGAGGCTTTCCTCCTCATAATGCCACGTACACTCTTAGAGAAAATGCTTTCCATAAGGTTTCTTTGGCTGTCCCCATAGGAGAACCCTTTTTGGTTCCGGGTAGAATTAATTTTTTTGATTCAGAGAGAACCCTTTTGGGTTCCAAGTAGAACCATCTGGGGAAAGAGTTCTATATAGAACCCAAAAGGGTTAAAAATGGAACCAAAAGGGTTCTTCAAAGCATTCTCCAATGGGGACATCCGAAGAACCCTGTAAGGTTCTAGAAAGCACCTTTTTTTCTAAGAGTGTACACACTATCTGGCCTCTCATTCCTCATACATTATTCCATATGGTCTCTTTAACCCTTTACACACCACTATTGTAGGTTTCACACACCTCAAGTAGCTAAACTAATGCCGTTATTGACTGTCTTTATCACTACACATCCCTCCAGGCTACACAGTGAACCTGGTGAAGGAGAACACAGTGTACGGAGGTCACTACGAACTGCTGCTGAAGGTGTTTGACCAGCAGGGTCATGGAGCCCTCCACAACCTGTCCATCACTGTGTGTGACTGCTCCGGTGTGGCCAGCTGCCGTTTCGGCAGGGTCACTGGAACCAAGATAGAAGCGAGCGCTATAGGGATTGTCATCGCTGTCATCCTGCTACTGCTAGGTACAGTTGAAGTCGGAAGTTTACATGCACTTAGGTTGAAGTCATTCAAATGAATTTTTCAACCACTCCGCAGATTTCATGTTAACAAACTATAGTTTTGGCAAGTCGGTTAGGACATCCAAGTAATTCTTCCAACAATTACAGACAGATTATTTCACTTATATTTCACTATATCACAATTCCAGTGGGTCAGAAGTGTACATACACTAAGTTGGCTGTGCATTTAAACAGCTTGGAAAATTCCAGAAAATTATGTCATGGCTTTAGAAGCTTCTGATAGGCTAATTGACATAATTTGAGTGAATTGGAGGTGTACCTGTGGATGTATTTCAATGCCTACCTTCAAACTCAGTGCCTCTTTGTTCGACATCATGGGAAAATCAAAAGAAATCAGCCAAGACCTCAGAAAAGAAATTCTGGTTCATCCTTTGGAGCAATTTCCAAACGTTCATCTGTACAAACAATAGTACGCAAGTATAAACACCATGGGACCATGCAGCCGTCATACCGCTCAGGAAGGAGTCACGTCTCCTAGAGATGAATGTACTTTGGTGCGAAAAGTGCAAATCAATCTCAGAACAACAGCAAAGGACCTTGTGAAACAGGTACAAAAGTATCTATATCCACAGTAAAACAAGTCCTATATCAACATAACCTGAAAGGCCGCTGAGCAAGGAAGAAGCCACTGCTCCAAAACCGCCATAAAAAAGCCAGACTACGGTTTGCAATTGCAGATGGGGTCAAAGATCGTACTTTTTGGAGAAATGTCCTCTGGTCTTATGAAACAAAAATAGAACTGTTTGACCATAATGACCATTGTTATGTTTGGAGGAAAAAGGGGGAGGCTTGCAAGCCAAAGAACACCATCCCAACCGTGAAGCACGGGGGTGGCAGCATCATGATGTTGGGGTGCTTTGCTGCAGGAGGGACTGGTGCACTTCACAAAATAGATGGCATCATGAGGAAGGAAAATTATGTGGATATATTGAAGCAACATCTCAAGACATCAGTCAGGAAGTTAAAGCTTGGTCGCAAATGGGTCTTCCAAATGGACAATGACCCCAAGCACACTTCCAAAGTTGTGGCAAAATGGCTTAAGGACAACAAAGTCAAGGTATTGGAGTGGCCATCACAAAACCCAGACCTCAATCCTATAGAACATTTGTGGGCAGAACTATAAAAGCGTGTGCGAGCAAGGAGGCCTAAAAATCTGACAGTTACACAAGTTCTGTCAGGAGGAATGGGCCAAAATTCACACAATTTATTGTGGGAAGCTTGTGGAAGCCTACCCGAAACGTTTGACCCAAGTTAAACAATTTAAAGGCAATGCTACCAAATACTAACTGAGTGTATGTAAACTTCTGACCCACTGGGAGTGTGACGAAAGAAATAAAAGCTGAAATAAATCACTCTTCACAATTATTCGGACATTTCACATTATTAAAATAAAGTGGTGATCCTAACTGACCTAAGACAGGGACTTTTTACTAGGATTAATGTCAGGAATTGTGAAAAACTGAGTTTAAATGTATTTGGCTAAGGTGTAGGTAAACTTCCGACTGAATCTTAGAAGTAGGGTGAAGATTCCCCTAGATGTTGATCGTGGGTCAGTTTTGCATTTTCCCCACTAATGGTTAAGGAAAGGTTTGGGGGAGGGGAAGCTGATCCTAGATTTGTACATAGGGGAAACTTTTCACTGGAGCAGAATCTTACACTTGAGAAAGACATACTGGCATACATCCCCACCTAGTGTTGATTTGGTATAGTTAGTTAGAACTTCACTTAGTGTGTTTGGAGATTTGTATTTTAACCAGGTAGGCCAGTTGAGAACAAGTTCTCATTTACAACTGCGACCTGGCCAAGACAAAGCAAAGCAGTGCGACAAAAACAACACAGTTACACATGGGAATAAAAAACGTACAGTCAATAACACAATAGAGAATCTATATACAGTGTGCAAATGTAGTGCAAAATGCTATGCCCCCCACCCCTATGCTGAAGAGGGGGACCTAGAGACAGACCTCCAGCTGGATGCTATCTCCATCCCTGACCAGGACAGGCTACTCTACCTTGGCGCCAGGTTCAACACTCTGGCCTCCATCTGCAACACCCCAGACTATGGAATTTACCAATGGTTCTTACATGGGCAGTAGCTATGGACAGCTGTGTTACATGAGCAGGAGCTATGGACAGCTGTGCTACATGAGCAGTAGCTCTGGACAGCTGTGTTACATGAGCAGTAGCTATGGACAGCTGTGTTACATAAGCAGTAGCTATGGGCAGCAGTGTTACATGAGCAGTAGCTATGGACAGTTGTGCTACATGAGCAGTAGCTATGGACAGCTGTGTTACATAAGCAGTAGCTATGGACAGCAGTGTTACATGAGCAGTAGCTATGGACAGTTGTGCTACATGAGCAGTAGCTATGGACAGCTGTGTTACACAAGCAGTAGCTATGGACAGCTGTGTTACATGAGCAGTAGCTATGGACAGCTGTGTTACATGGGCAGGAGCTATGGACAGCTGTGTTACATGAGCAGTAGCTATGGACAGCTGTGTTACATGGGCAGTAGCTATGGACAGCTGTGTTACATGAGCAGGAGCTATGGACAGCTGTGCTACATGAGCAGTAGCTCTGGACAGCTGTGTTACATGAGCAGTAGCTATGGACAGCTGTGTTACATAAGCAGTAGCTATGGGCAGCAGTGTTACATGAGCAGTAGCTATGGACAGTTGTGCTACATGAGCAGTAGCTATGGACAGCTGTGTTACACAAGCAGTAGCTATGGACAGCTGTGTTACATGAGCAGTAGCTATGGACAGCTGTGTTACATGAGCAGTAGCTATGGACAGCTGTGTTACATGAGCAGTAGCTATGGACAGCTGTGTTACATGGGCAGGAGCTATGGACAGCTGTGTTACATGAGCAGTAGCTATGGACAGCTGTGTTACATGGGCAGTAGCTATGGACAGCTGTGTTACATGAGCAGTAGCTATGGACAGCTGTGCTGTAGGGAGCCTGGTTGTATATACCAGGCATGCTACATTCTACTCTACTGTACAATAGCCAGGGGCCACTCGGGCTGGATTGACCAGCCAGCACAAACCAAAAAAGGATTTTGAGGATTTCTGCACTGAGAACACACACAGACCGGGGAAGTGAGCGACACGGAGTGGAAAATACTTTAATGTAAATTACTTTTTAGCTCTGTGATTTTACGAATGCAATGGCTGCAGTGAAGTAGTGCTGTATTGGTCAATTAGAGAGAAATTGGTTGGTCTTTTAACATACCACACCATCTCTTACCCAGATACATCAAGCCAAAATAATCTAATAATTGTATATACTGTATGATGGTTATGTTTAAGATTATTATCAATTAAAACACTTGGGCTGAAAGGTTTGGGCTTAAGTGTATATATTGCTGTAGTCTTTGTTTTATTTATGTAGAAATGCATTCAATCCACTGACATACAATAAGCAAAAATGTACTTCTGTGGTATATTTACATACATCTCAAGTCATGGTATCAATTAAACAACAGTTCTCAAAATATGAATTTACTGTAATTTAATGCTCCATTCCCAACCATCAGCAGCATCAACATGTCCATAGCAAAACACAGGCACAAGTGTGTGTGTTGTGTATTCATTTGGGAATGTAGCCAGCCTGCAGGAACCAGTGGTAGGCAGAGAGAGCACTGGGTGTGATCTCCTGTTCCACCTGGAAACCTTTCTGTGGGTAGTCACGGATCCGCTCTAGAACACCTGGAATACAAAAAGTTAACGCCTTACTCATAGCATCATACTCATGTCTTTTGTTTCTATTGACTTCTAGAATACTTGGTTCTGAATGCCTTCATACATTCCTTCATTAGAATGATGACAGGTGGGCTTACCATAGAAATATTTATCTTATATGGTCTAAAGCGGCCTTTCTTAAAGTATGGGTCGCGGACCTGTCAAGAGTAAATGTATAATTATTTCATTCATTAATGGAATTGGTTTGGCCAAGTGCAACTGCACTCTCTGTTCAGTGTGCTCTCTGCTTAGCAGCTGTGTCTGTTAGGCAGCTGTGCGAGTGGGAGGGAGATGCCCGTGTGCTTTGCGGTTTACCAGATCAGTTTTACTTAAGATCCCTTCGCGACCCACACACTTCAGTGCTGTCGTTCAGCAGCAGATGATGCGCAGTCAGCCACTGACTTGTCATTCTCACTCGCCTGTTTGTTTTCTGTTCTACATCTGTATGATGTGATCGATTAGTTTATTCTAGTTCAAAATACACATTATTTGTTATATTTTAACAGCAACAGTTCCAACCTAGACATTTATTTCAATACTTTCTACAGTAAGATGTACAGTAGGCCCGACACTTTTTCATCTGTACTGTTACTTAGGGTTGCACTATCAAACATGGAGCCTGTGTGTATGTTCTGTTATACATCTGTGTGATGTGATCAATAAGTTTATTCCAGTTCAGAATGAAAATGATTTATTGTATTTTAACAGCTATAGTTCAAACCTAGACAGATATGTACGTTTTTAATGGGGATAGATAAACATTAATTGCTATTTATATGGGTATTCCATACCCATATAAATAGCAATTTTAGTGATCAAGGTGACAGACAGTGACACATTCAATACCGCCTTGCAAGCTCTTGTCTGCATCTACCTGATCTAGGGTGTAATCATTAGTCCAATAGTTGCAGTTTCTATTGGACATATTCAGGTATGTTTATCCCCGTTTCGTTTTGTCTAAGAAATGTTTTTCAACAGAATCGACGGAATGAATACACCCCTGATCACACGCAAACACAGTTCACTTTCATAGCAGCCACATACAAACAGCATGATAATTTAAACTAGCTAGCTGCATTCAATGTAACCAGTGTACCTCCGGCTACACCATGGTACTACCCTACAGAGTGCTGTTGAGGCTACTGTAGACTTTCGTTGCAAAACAGTGTGTTTTAATAAATAATTTGGTGTCATGTGAGTATATTTAGTATAGTTTCATCTAAAAAGGTTAACTTTTTCAATGTTTCACTATTTTTATGTTTATGAAATTCACTGAGGAGGATGGTCTTCCCTTTCCTCCTCTGAGGAGCCACCAATGTAAATTACATTTAAATCAAACTTATCATACTGATTTAGCAACCAGAGTAAAAGTATAACTAGGAGCTTGTTGAAGATATAGTTATTTATATATTTGGATCTTGCCATAATCAGTAGGTCAAGTCAATATGCAGTGCATTCAGAAAGTATTCAGACCACTTGACTTTCCACATTTTGTTACGTTACAGCCTTATTCTAAAGTGGATTAAATTGTTTGTTTTTTTCGTCATAAAAGTACACATAATGACCCATAATGATTTTTTGATTTTTTTTGCAAATGTATTAAAAATAAAAACCTGAAATATCACATTTACATAAGTATTCAGACCCTTTACTCACTGCTTTGTTATAGCACCTTTGGCAGCGATTACAACCTTGAGTCTTCTTGGGTATGACGCTACAAGCTTGGCACACCAGTATTTGGGGAGTTTCCCCCATTTTTCTCTGCAGATCCTCTCAAGCTCTGTCAGGTTGGATGGGGAGCGTCGCTGCACAGCTATTTTCAGGTATCTCCAGAGATGTTAGATCGGGTTCAAGTCCGAGCTCTTGCTGGGCCACTCAAGGACATTCAGAGACTTGTCCAGAAGCCACACCTGCATTGTCTTAGGTTCAGTGTCCTGTTGGAAGGTGAACCTTTGCCCCAGTCTGAGGCCCTGAGCACTCTGGAGCAGGTTTTCATCAAGGATCTCTCTGTACTTTGCTCCGTTCATCTTTCCCTCAATCCCGACTAGTCTCCCAGCCACTGCCGCTGAGAAACGTCCCCACAGTATGATGCTGCCACCACCATGCTTCACCGTAGGGATGGTATTGGCAAGGTGATGAGCAGTGCCTGGTTTCCTCCAGACGTGACGCTTGGCATTCAGGCCAAAGAGTTCAATCTTGGTTTCATCAGACCAGAGAATCTTTTTTTTCATTGGCTGAGAGTCATTTAATTGCCTTTTGGCAAACTCCAAGCGGGCTGTCATGTGCCTTTTACTGAAGAGTGGCTTCTGTCTGGCCACTCTACAATAAAGGCCTGATTGGTGGAGTGCTGCAGAGATGGTTGTCCTTCTGGAAGATTTCCCCATCTCCACAGAGGAACTCTGGAGCTCTGTCAGAGTGACCATAGGGTTCTTGGTCACTTCCATGATCAAGGCCCTTCTCCCCCGATTGCCCAGTTTGGCCAGGCGGCCAGCTCTAGGATAAGTCTTGGTGGTTCCAAACTTCTTCCATTTAATAATGATGGAGGCCAATCTGTTCTTGGGGATTTTCAATGCTGCAGACATTTTTTGGTACCCTTCTCCAGATCTGTGCCTCGACACAATCCTGTCACTGAGCTCTACAGACAATTCTTCGACCTCATGGCTTGGTTTTTGCTCTGACATGCACTGTCAACTGTGGGACCTTATATAGACAGGTGTGTGCCTTTCCAAATCATGTCCAATCAATTGAATGTACCACAGGTGGACCCCAATCAAGTTGTAGAAACATCTCAAAGATTATCAACGGAAAATGGACGCATCTGAACTCAGTTTCGAGTCTCATATTAAATACTGAATACTTATGTAAATAAGGTATTTCTGTTTTAAACATTTTATACAAAAAAATCTAAAGACCTGTTTTTGTTTAGTCATTATGGGGTATTGGGTGTACATTGATGAGGAAAAACATTTATTTTATCCATTTTAGAATAAGGCTGTAACGTAACAAAATGTGGAAAAAGGGAAGAGGTCTGAATGCTTTCCAAATGCACTGTACTGTATAAGGAAATTCACTTACATTGATTTTTTCAGGGTGTTGTCTCACGGTCTAATAACGAACACTAAGGCAACCAATATGCTTCATGCCAGTCTGCAAATTACAGGGGAGCCAGGAGGGGCTCAGCCCCCATGAATGAGACATGAGCTCCCTTAAATGCAAAAAAAGTCAAACTTTGGGAGGTCTCTAATTTAACCCTTCTCCTATTTGTTTAAAATGCAATTGTCTAGTTTGGTTTCATTTAGTTGTATTTAATGTATTGCTAGATTTTTTGCTAGTTTGTTTGATTGGTTGATGTATTGATTGGTTGGTTGGTTAATTGATTACTTAATTGATTAATATCGTCCTTATCAGATGGGACTACAGCTGACATTTGAGGCCAGAGATGCATCCATTAACGTAACAGAGACCCGACTGGGAGTGGAAGTGCAGGTTCTAGACATCAATGACAAACCCACCTGTTTTCCAGCATCACACTTACACCACTGAACTTAAAGAGTCTGCCTCACAAGGTAGGGTGACCACCACATGTCCTGCAACCAAACAATCATGTCCCGCATTTTATCAACAAATTCAAATACCACTAATTTAGAAAAGACGTAGATTTCTCCCGCATTTCAGTCAGACATTCCGACCTGTCTCATGCAGGCACGTTGAGCTTATGAAAATATATATACAGTGGGGAGAACAAGTATTTGATACACTGCCGATTTTGCAGGTTTTCCTACTTACAAAGCATGTAGAGGTCTGTAATTTTTATCATAGGTACACTTCAACTGTGAGAGACGGAATCTAAAACAAAAATCCAGAAAATCACATTGTACGATTTTTAAATAATGAATTTGCATTTTATTGCATAACATAAGTATTTGATCACCTACCAACCAGTAAGAATTCCGGCTCTCACAGACCTGTTAGTTTTTCTTTAAGAAGCCCTCCTGTTCTCCACTCATTACCTGTATTAACTGC
The DNA here is from genome assembly GCA_023634145.1 of Thymallus thymallus. Taxonomy (NCBI): domain Eukaryota; kingdom Metazoa; phylum Chordata; class Actinopteri; order Salmoniformes; family Salmonidae; genus Thymallus; species Thymallus thymallus. The sequence continues at coordinate 21,087,613 of CM042399.1, forward strand.
ACCTGTTTGAACTCGTTACCTGTATAAAAGACACCTGTCCACACACTCAATCAAACAGACTCCAACCTCTCCACAATGGCCAAGACCAGAGAGCTGTGTAAGGACATCAGGGATAAAATTGTAGACCTGCACAAGGCTGGGATGGGCTACAGGACAATAGGCAAGCAGCTTGGTGAGAAGGCAACAACTGTTGGCGAAATTATTAGAAAATGGAAAAAGTTCAAGATGACGGTCAATCTCCCTCGGTCTGGGGTACCATGCAAGATCTCACCTCGTGGGGCATCAATGATCATGAGGAAGGTGAGGGATCATTCCAGAACTACACGGCAGGACCTGGTCAATGACCTGAAGAGAGCTGGGACCACAGTCTCAAAGAAAGGTCCCCCTGCTCAAGCCAGCGCATGTCCAGGCCCGTCTGAAGTTTGCCAATGACCATCTGGATGATCCAGAGGAGGAATGGGAGAAGGTCATGTGGTCTGATGAGACAAAAATAGAGCTTTTTGGTCTAAACTCCACTCGCCGTGTTTGGAGGAAGAAGAAGGATGAGTACAACCCCAAGAACACCATCCCAACCGTGAAAAATGGATGTGGAAACATCATTCTTTGGGGATGCTTTTCTGCAAAGGGGACAGGACGACTGCACCGTATTGAGGGGAGGATGGATGGGGCCATGTATCGCGAGATCTTGGCCAACAACCTCCTTCCCTCAGTAAGAGCATTGAAGATGGGTCGTGGCTGGGTCTTCCAGCATGACAACGACCCGAAACACACAGCCAGGGCAACTAAGGAGTGGCTCCGTAAGAAGCATCTCAAGGTCCTGGAGTGGCCTAGCCAGTCTCCAGACCTGAACCCAATAGAAAATCTTTGGAGAGAGCTGAAAGTCCGTATTGCCCAGCGACAGCCCCGAAACCTGAAGGATCTGGATGGAGTAGTGGGCCAAAATCCCTGCTGCAGTGTGTGCAAACCTGGTCAAGAACTACAAGAAATGTATGATCTCTGTAATTGCAAACAAAGGTTTCTGTACCAAATATTAAGTTCTGCTTTTCTGATGTATCAAATACTTATGTCATGCAATAAAATGCAAATTAATTACTTAAAAATCATACAATGTGATTTTCTGGATTTTTGTTTTAGATTCCGTCACTCACAGTTGAAGAGTACATATGATAAAAATTACAGACTTCTACATGCTTTGTAAGTAGGAAAACCTGCAAAATCGGCATTGTATCAAATACTTGTTCTCCCCACTGTATCACTTCTCCAATCGTTGTTGAGATCTAAAATTCTGCGCAGCACAAGACAAGATGTAGACCAATGTAATAGGCCTATCTTCATCCAATCATGTTTCTCAAAACCTTTGGCCTAAATTCAAGTTAAACTTAGAGAAGACAGTCCACATGCGCCATCGCACATGTTGATTTTGTCCTTCCACACCAGAGACTAACTATATTATTAACTATATTAATTTGGGGAGTACACATGAAACACATGAAACATTCATGGACATTGTCGTGACATGACTTTAAACATTACTCTGAGCACTGTTATCTCTAATAAACTATGTTTAATTGTTAGCCGATTAAATTAATCATGTAACAATTAACTCATAAGGATTTGTGGCACCACGAGAGTTCTTTAAAGAGTTACCATCTCCCGAATTAAACTTAAACTCTAAAAGGTTAAAAGTTTTAACGATAACGTCGTATCATATCATCATTCTGAACGTCGTATCCTCCTTGCATCTGCAAAAACCCAAGCCTTACTTGTGATTCAGTACTAAACAAATTGGTTCAATTATTTATTTACTAGCTAACTAAATAATAACACAGGATAAACACACAAGGTATAGGTTATTGACTAGAAATGTAATACAATGGAAACAGGTCCCTAGCAGACTGACACAATATGACAGCTTGTTAGAAAAGAGATAGAGGGGAGGGGGGGCAGAGAGGGACAGAGATAATACTTTGGTACATTTAAAAACTATATCATCCCGTACTGTTCTGCAGCACCTCCTACTGTTCTATATCATCTCCTACTGTTACTGTTTTGCAGCACCACCTACTGTCGACTGTTCTGCAGCACATCCTACTGTCTACTGTTCTTCAGCACCTCCTACTGAACAATATCATCTCCTACTGTTCTACATCATCTCCTACTGTTCTATATCATCCCATACTGTTCTATATCATCACATACTGTTCTATATCATCTCCTACTGTTCTATAGCAACTCCTAGTGTTCTATATCATCTCCTACTGTTCTATATCACCGCTGACTGTTCTATATTATCCCCTACTGTTCTTCATCACCTCCTACTGTTCTTTATCATCTCCTACTGTATACTGTATTGCAGCACCTCCTACTGTTCTATATCATCCCCTACTGTTCTGCAGCATCTCCTACTGTTCTGTAGCACCTCCTACTGTTCTATATCATCACCTACTGTTCTATATCATCCCCTACTGTTCGATAGCATCTCTTACTGTTCTATGGCAACTCCTACTGTTCTATAGCATCTCCTACTGTTCTATAGCAACTCCTACTGTTCTATAGCATATCTTACTGTACTATAGCATCTCCTATTGTTCTAAAGCAACTAAAAAGTACTCTAAGTACTCTAATACATTAAATTAAACCAATACAAGGTGAAAAACCCCTGTATCTGCATGTAATCCACAGTACCACCAGTATTTTTCAGTTGAGAGTTTCTCTGATTGACAGGCCAGCATCCCATGACCGATACTGGAACGCTCAACATCCATATAAAAGACCAGAACGACAACCTTCCAGAGCTGGAGATGGCCACCATGGACATGTGTCTGTCAGATGAGCCATCCAAGGTCAACATCACAGCCTTCGACCTGGATGGATAGCCTTACAGTGGACCCTTCAACTTCCAGCTCCAAGGGAATGACGACATTGGCAAGTGGAGGATTGACCCTGACAATGGTGAGGCTTTCCTCCTCATAATGCCACGTACACTCTTAGAGAAAATGCTTTCCATAAGGTTTCTTTGGCTGTCCCCATAGGAGAACCCTTTTTGGTTCCGGGTAGAATTAATTTTTTTGATTCAGAGAGAACCCTTTTGGGTTCCAAGTAGAACCATCTGGGGAAAGAGTTCTATATAGAACCCAAAAGGGTTAAAAATGGAACCAAAAGGGTTCTTCAAAGCATTCTCCAATGGGGACATCCGAAGGTTCTAGAAAGCACCTTTTTTTCTAAGAGTGTACACACTATCTGGCCTCTCATTCCTCATACATTATTCCATATGGTCTCTTTAACCCTTTACACACCACTATTGTAGGTTTCACACACCTCAAGTAGCTAAACTAATGCCGTTATTGACTGTCTTTATCACTACACATCCCTCCAGGCTACACAGTGAACCTGGTGAAGGAGAACACAGTGTACGGAGGTCACTACGAACTGCTGCTGAAGGTGTTTGACCAGCAGGGTCATGGAGCCCTCCACAACCTGTCCATCACTGTGTGTGACTGCTCCGGTGTGGCCAGCTGCCGTTTCGGCAGGGTCACTGGAACCAAGATAGAAGCGAGCGCTATAGGGATTGTCATCGCTGTCATCCTGCTACTGCTAGGTACAGTTGAAGTCGGAAGTTTACATGCACTTAGGTTGAAGTCATTCAAATGAATTTTTCAACCACTCCGCAGATTTCATGTTAACAAACTATAGTTTTGGCAAGTCGGTTAGGACATCCAAGTAATTCTTCCAACAATTATAGACAGATTATTTCACTTATATTTCACTATATCACAATTCCAGTGGGTCAGAAGTGTACATACACTAAGTTGGCTGTGCATTTAAACAGCTTGGAAAATTCCAGAAAATTATGTCATGGCTTTAGAAGCTTCTGATAGGCTAATTGACATAATTTGAGTGAATTGGAGGTGTACCTGTGGATGTATTTCAATGCCTACCTTCAAACTCAGTGCCTCTTTGTTCGACATCATGGGAAAATCAAAAGAAATCAGCCAAGACCTCAGAAAAGAAATTCTGGTTCATCCTTTGGAGCAATTTCCAAACGTTCATCTGTACAAACAATAGTACGCAAGTATAAACACCATGGGACCATGCAGCCGTCATACCGCTCAGGAAGGAGTCACGTCTCCTAGAGATGAATGTACTTTGGTGCGAAAAGTGCAAATCAATCTCAGAACAACAGCAAAGGACCTTGTGAAACAGGTACAAAAGTATCTATATCCACAGTAAAACAAGTCCTATATCAACATAACCTGAAAGGCCGCTGAGCAAGGAAGAAGCCACTGCTCCAAAACCGCCATAAAAAAGCCAGACTACGGTTTGCAATTGCAGATGGGGTCAAAGATCGTACTTTTTGGAGAAATGTCCTCTGGTCTTATGAAACAAAAATAGAACTGTTTGACCATAATGACCATTGTTATGTTTGGAGGAAAAAGGGGGAGGCTTGCAAGCCAAAGAACACCATCCCAACCGTGAAGCACGGGGGTGGCAGCATCATGATGTTGGGGTGCTTTGCTGCAGGAGGGACTGGTGCACTTCACAAAATAGATGGCATCATGAGGAAGGAAAATTATGTGGATATATTGAAGCAACATCTCAAGACATCAGTCAGGAAGTTAAAGCTTGGTCGCAAATGGGTCTTCCAAATGGACAATGACCCCAAGCACACTTCCAAAGTTGTGGCAAAATGGCTTAAGGACAACAAAGTCAAGGTATTGGAGTGGCCATCACAAAACCCAGACCTCAATCCTATAGAACATTTGTGGGCAGAACTATAAAAGCGTGTGCGAGCAAGGAGGCCTAAAAATCTGACAGTTACACAAGTTCTGTCAGGAGGAATGGGCCAAAATTCACACAATTTATTGTGGGAAGCTTGTGGAAGCCTACCCGAAACGTTTGACCCAAGTTAAACAATTTAAAGGCAATGCTACCAAATACTAACTGAGTGTATGTAAACTTCTGACCCACTGGGAGTGTGACGAAAGAAATAAAAGCTGAAATAAATCACTCTTCACAATTATTCGGACATTTATCATTATTAAAATAAAGTGGTGATCCTAACTGACCTAAGACAGGGACTTTTTACTAGGATTAATGTCAGGAATTGTGAAAAACTGAGTTTAAATGTATTTGGCTAAGGTGTAGGTAAACTTCCGACTGAATCTTAGAAGTAGGGTGAAGATTCCCCTAGATGTTGATCGTGGGTCAGTTTTGCATTTTCCCCACTAATGGTTAAGGAAAGGTTTGGGGGAGGGGAAGCTGATCCTAGATTTGTACATAGGGGAAACTTTTCACTGGAGCAGAATCTTACACTTGAGAAAGACATACTGGCATACATCCCCACCTAGTGTTGATTTGGTATAGTTAGTTAGAACTTCACTTAGTGTGTTTGGAGATTTGTATTTTAACCAGGTAGGCCAGTTGAGAACAAGTTCTCATTTACAACTGCGACCTGGCCAAGACAAAGCAAAGCAGTGCGACAAAAACAACACAGTTACACATGGGAATAAAAAACGTACAGTCAATAACACAATAGAGAATCTATATACAGTGTGCAAATGTAGTGCAAAATGCTATGCCCCCCACCCCTATGCTGAAGAGGGGGACCTAGAGACAGACCTCCAGCTGGATGCTATCTCCATCCCTGACCAGGACAGGCTACTCTACCTTGGCGCCAGGTTCAACACTCTGGCCTCCATCTGCAACACCCCAGACTATGGAATTTACCAATGGTTCTTACATGGGCAGTAGCTATGGACAGCTGTGTTACATGAGCAGGAGCTATGGACAGCTGTGCTACATGAGCAGTAGCTCTGGACAGCTGTGTTACATGAGCAGTAGCTATGGACAGCTGTGTTACATAAGCAGTAGCTATGGGCAGCAGTGTTACATGAGCAGTAGCTATGGACAGTTGTGCTACATGAGCAGTAGCTATGGACAGCTGTGTTACATAAGCAGTAGCTATGGACAGCAGTGTTACATGAGCAGTAGCTATGGACAGTTGTGCTACATGAGCAGTAGCTATGGACAGCTGTGTTACACAAGCAGTAGCTATGGACAGCTGTGTTACATGAGCAGTAGCTATGGACAGCTGTGTTACATGGGCAGGAGCTATGGACAGCTGTGTTACATGAGCAGTAGCTATGGACAGCTGTGTTACATGGGCAGTAGCTATGGACAGCTGTGTTACATGAGCAGGAGCTATGGACAGCTGTGCTACATGAGCAGTAGCTCTGGACAGCTGTGTTACATGAGCAGTAGCTATGGACAGCAGTGCTACATGAGCAGTAGCTATGGGCAGCAGTGCTACATGAGCAGTAGCTATGGACAGTTGTGCTACATGAGCAGTAGCTATGGACAGCTGTGTTACACAAGCAGTAGCTATGGACAGCTGTGTTACATGAGCAGTAGCTATGGACAGCTGTGTTACATGAGCAGTAGCTATGGACAGCTGTGTTACATGAGCAGTAGCTATGGACAGCTGTGTTACATGGGCAGGAGCTATGGACAGCTGTGTTACATGAGCAGTAGCTATGGACAGCTGTGTTACATGGGCAGTAGCTATGGACAGCTGTGTTACATGAGCAGTAGCTATGGACAGCTGTGCTGTAGGGAGCCTGGTTGTATATACCAGGCATGCTACATTCTACTCTACTGTACAATAGCCAGGGGCCACTCGGGCTGGATTGACCAGCCAGCACAAACCAAAAAAGGATTTTGAGGATTTCTGCACTGAGAACACACACAGACCGGGGAAGTGAGCGACACGGAGTGGAAAATACTTTAATGTAAATTACTTTTTAGCTCTGTGATTTTACGAATGCAATGGCTGCAGTGAAGTAGTGCTGTATTGGTCAATTAGAGAGAAATTGGTTGGTCTTTTAACATACCACACCATCTCTTACCCAGATACATCAAGCCAAAATAATCTAATAATTGTATATACTGTATGATGGTTATGTTTAAGATTATTATCAATTAAAACACTTGGGCTGAAAGGTTTGGGCTTAAGTGTATATATTGCTGTAGTCTTTGTTTTATTTATGTAGAAATGCATTCAATCCACTGACATACAATAAGCAAAAATGTACTTCTGTGGTATATTTACATACATCTCAAGTCATGGTATCAATTAAACAACAGTTCTCAAAATATGAATTTACTGTAATTTAATGCTCCATTCCCAACCATCAGCAGCATCAACATGTCCATAGCAAAACACAGGCACAAGTGTGTGTGTTGTGTATTCATTTGGGAATGTAGCCAGCCTGCAGGAACCAGTGGTAGGCAGAGAGAGCACTGGGTGTGATCTCCTGTTCCACCTGGAAACCTTTCTGTGGGTAGTCACGGATCCGCTCTAGAACACCTGGAATACAAAAAGTTAACGCCTTACTCATAGCATCATACTCATGTCTGTTGTTTCTATTGACTTCTAGAATACTTGGTTCTGAATGCCTTCATACATTCCTTCATTAGAATGATGACAGGTGGGCTTACCATAGAAATATTTATCTTATATGGTCTAAAGCGGCCTTTCTTAAAGTATGGGTCGCGGACCTGTCAAGAGTAAATGTATAATTATTTCATTCATTAATGGAATTGGTTTGGCCAAGTGCAACTGCACTCTCTGTTCAGTGTGCTCTCTGCTTAGCAGCTGTGTCTGTTAGGCAGCTGTGCGAGTGGGAGGGAGATGCCCGTGTGCTTTGCGGTTTACCAGATCAGTTTTACTTAAGATCCCTTCGCGACCCACACACTTCAGTGCTGTCGTTCAGCAGCAGATGATGCGCAGTCAGCCACTGACTTGTCATTCTCACTCGCCTGTTTGTTTTCTGTTCTACATCTGTATGATGTGATCGATTAGTTTATTCTAGTTCAAAATACACATTATTTGTTATATTTTAACAGCAACAGTTCCAACCTAGACATTTATTTCAATACTTTCTACAGTAAGATGTACAGTAGGCCCGACACTTTTTCATCTGTACTGTTACTTAGGGTTGCACTATCAAACATGGAGCCTGTGTGTATGTTCTGTTATACATCTGTGTGATGTGATCAATAAGTTTATTCCAGTTCAGAATGAAAATGATTTATTGTATTTTAACAGCTATAGTTCAAACCTAGACAGATATGTACGTTTTTAATGGGGATAGATAAACATTAATTGCTATTTATATGGGTATTCCATATAATTGTTTGTTCATAATTAGTTTTTGTCTATATTGCATTTGTTTTAGGCATAAGGGTATTTACGTATGTTTTCATAAGCTTGGGTCCCAGGAAAACACAGAATTTATCATTTGGGTCTGAGGCTGAAAAAGTTTAAGAACCCCTGGTCTAAAGACTTAAAGACAAGTCCTACATTATGGACAGAGCACCTACCTAGCATGTATGTGATGAGGTCCGAGAAGGTGCCCACAGTAGGGTGTGGGTAGGCAGAGATGCCCATCTGGGGGGAGGTAACAATGGCATGCGCATGTTCCCCATGGTCAGGCCACTGGCGCAGGAATGTGGCAAAGACCCTGCGCTCCATAAAGGGCTGCTGTACCAGGATCACCCTGTTGGCTGGGGAAGATATGACAACCACAACCACTAATGGGTACAAGACTAAACTACAGATAGACATACTGTATATATGAATCACAGGAGGTTGGTGGGACCTTCATTGGGGAGGATGGGGTCATGGTAATGGCTGGAGCAGAATTAGTGGAATGGTATCAAATAAATGCCATTCCATTTGCTCCGTTCCAGACATTATTATGAGCTGTCCTTCCCTCAAGAGCCTCCTGTGATAGGAATACAATCATGGCTTGGCTAAAATGTGTTCCAGTTGTGCTCTCCTGCCCCCTAGCTGTAGAATAACGCTACAACAATAAGACATTTTGTGTGAAAGGTTCTCCCTGTGGTTTTCTCCATCAGTGTGTCTGTAATGAGGAGAGTCTCACCTGGGATGTTTCTCTTCTTCAGGAGCCTGTAGGAGAAGCAGATGTTGTCTCCAGTGTTGGTGGCCTCTGTCTCCAGCAGTATGTTGCCTCTGGGCACTCCCATTCTCAGAGCCACATCCAGGAACACGTCAGCCTCTGGCCTCGACCACACACCTGGACCACACAATACACACATCATAGACATTAGAGACATTGGATAGAAACATGGTATGAGGCGGTGCCTTTATGAATGTGTTTTTTCTTGCATGGGCAAAAAGAGGGACAGAGAAATATGCTCAGTGTCTTGCGGACCTGCAGTCTGGTTGCCTTGGTAACCAGTGAAGAGCAGCCAAGGAGCCCATCCTTCCAGGAAGAGAGCAGCTGACCTGTCCGCCACACGCACGTCATGGCAACCCAGGCCTATTATGACATCACTCTGATAGATCAGACAAGATTATGACATTTCAACAGAGGACACACGTAAATGATGACATCACTGAGAGAACTTACATGATTATTCAGAGGACAGATCATTATTATGTTATTTTTGGTGAAGCCAGAAGAGCATATCATCATATCATCTCAAAAGATAGTGGGTATATAATGTAGCATCATACTGCTTGCAATACATGATTGCAGTTCATTTGAAATACATCCAGTCAAAACGTATCTTATGTGTACAATCAGATATGAAGGCTTGCCTTTTCCAGAGATTGGTGCAGACAAAGGTAGTCCCACAGAACTATGGCCCACTTCTCACTCTCATTGTCCATTCCTCTTACATGCTGGTCTGTGGGAGAGAAACACACTTCAAAAGCAGAACCAAATGAAATAAACAATACAACATACAATACTGAATTAATCAATAACAATACTTAAAAGTAGACATTTACACAGGTCAACAATGTCTTCATTAAATACACGTGTGGCGAGGAGGCACTCCACCTCACCTCAGGCGAGAATAGAGCTGTAGTGGAGGTCCGTTGCGTTGACAAAGAACATGTGACGCAACAGCAGCATTCAGACCACAATAACAGCGCCCTGAGGGCAGGTGTCATGGGTCATCCTTTAAAAGCATAGAAGGCTGCAGCAGAAGTGGCCAGGCTCAACACGGTGCACTGCACCAGTGTTAAACGCATTAACATCATTCAGAAGCCATTAAAATGGTCGTTCTATTTCCCATTTGTCCCAAGGATGAAAGCTTTGCACACCCCAGCGGCTCTCTATCCCTCTTTCTTTTAACCTGCACCATGATCTCTCATTCTCCACTGTTCTCCTCCACCTGTCAATGTTTCCTTTACCCAGGATGCACTGCCAATGTTCTGGCATATTCCGCTCGCTGGAATTATTGTGATTGGCTAGTCTACATTCTATCCAGCTGTTCAGTCTAACTCTCATTGGCTAATGTACATTTCACTCTTTATCCGACCAGCTGATTGGGCTTCCTGTCTCTTATTCGATTGGTTGGTGAGTCTCCGGTAATTCCGCGTTCAATTAGGAGAAATTGTTTTGAAAGCTCATCCAACTCGGAAACTCTGGCATCTTTCTAGAGCTCCAACCTCTGACCTGAAGATCACTGACGTCATGATTTGAGTTCCCAGTTGTTAGCCAGCTTGATTAACATTGACATATGGTCAAACTAGCTACATTGTACATATTGATCAGGTTGTAATTGTCAAAAACTGATTTATTGTCATATTTTGGTTGAAAAGGTAAAATGTCAGTGGGTGAAACGTCACAACTCGTCCAAGTGAAATTTCCCACTGGGAAGTAGGAGCTTCCGATAATTCTGATAGCACGAACGCGGCATTAGTGTATAACTGACTTTGTCACTTTTTATTTGACTCTGATTGCCTGGTCTCTGAGTGTAGGCTGACGGTTGTGTTTCTAAGAGAAGTAGAAAGAAGCAGACAGAAATCTGAATGGTCCCAAAGAGAAAGATCTGTGGGAAACCGTGATCAATCGAGCTCTACTACTGCACTGTTAACACCTAGCTTTTTCCTGCTAACCTGCTTGCACACCCACTCAGGTTTAGATCGGGTGTTTTGTTTTTGTCGCATGACTAGACCCAACCCCATCCACAACACTACATTCTATTTGATTAGCTCATTATTTTGAATATAACGAGGACAGAGGGAAGGGATCAGTTTCATAGAATGAAACGCAGCCATGGTGTTGCGGCCCTGACTTTGTTTGCTCTCACTGCCCTCTGGAATTCCAGTCAGGTGCAACAACCCTTGGATTACTTCAAAATGAAAATAAATAATGAATAAACAACAATATTCTCCTGGGTGCAAATGTATAGCTTACTCTACATTTGGTTATGTTGCAAAAATGGAGAGTTGATCAGAATTCCATAATGTCTAGAAAGGATTCGCCTTGGTCGAGACGCTCACTCAGTAATGTTTTGGTATAAACCAGTCAGATGTAGGCTGCAGTAGATTTGCTCACAATAGTAGGGTCGTCCCTAGTTATCACAGCAAAAAGTCATAAACCCCGCCTATTTTTACAAGTTGTCTTCTTAAAATGTGATTTTAAAACTTAACCTTAAATTAAGACCATTTAATTTAAGCCAGACAACCCAGTAGTAGGGACAAAGACAGCGGCGAGTGTCTGGGTTTAGAAAGTGTAGTAGGGGTGTTTTTTTATTCACTACGCTCGCTCTCCAACGTAAACAGCGACAGGTTGATGGCCGCAATAAATCAAACGTTGGCTGTTCCACTCAGAAGCATAGAAAGAACAATAGTACAGATATTTTACCGGATGTATAAGTGTGAAGCATCCGGTTGGCGTTTCCACTCACTACCAAATATGGTGATGGGAGGAAGCCTAGTGGCCGGCAGTGGGGAGAAGTTGGATTTTGGCCGATATTATGCACATTTTGAGCTCAATACAGTTTTCTGTTCTCAAAACTAGAATATGTTACGAACCGAGTGACTAAGTTTGGTATATTTGAATTTTGAATTGAATTGAATTTATTGTGGGTAACAGACATATGGAACAAAATGTACAATGTGGAGCCAGAGGATATCACTTGAAAGTATTAATTAAAACGCTTGTTTCCAAAGTAGTCCTCGATGGTAAAAACAATAAAACATGTAAATATTAAAAGACAAAAACAAAATGACAAATAACCATGAATACATTCATTTATATGAACATCCTAAAAAGTGGTACTACTCACTGCACTTTTCCCTAACCTTAAAAATCAGCTATATTAATTTCACATTATAACAATCTATTCATTACACATCCTACCTATCATTCAAATAAATACACCTGACCAGCTGTAGGGGGCGCAAGGGGCAGAGGAGTGGTTACTCTTACTTAGACAACGTTGTCCAAATAAAAACCTTTGCCTGCTTTTTAAAGCTATTTCTACTATTTATTTGATCTCCATGGGGAGGCTATTCCATAGACAAATCCCTGTATAGAAGAACGTGCTCCTCGCAGTACTGTTTACTCTTGGGATTTTACAAGACATAACACTAGCTCTGGTATTGTAACTGTGTTGACCCTTTGCTAAAGATGTTTTACCCTTTGCCAAATTGCGGTGTTTATAAGGAATGCAAGGGCGACTTGAGTTATTGGACATGCGCACTTCACTGACTAGGCATAGTTCCCAAACGGAAATTATAAAATACATGCTAGAACGCCCCAATAGGGTCTGTGCCTGGCTAGCTTTTGCTGTGCTTATAACAAATCTTCCACAGAAGTCAGGACGATGGGTTTTGTCTAGAAGGGATACAGCTTTCGTCAAAATTGGCTTTAGTAGAATTTACTTAGCACGTTAGGATAATTAGCGTAGCAGGTTAGGACAATTAGGTTTAGGTTAGGAAAAAGGTTAGTGTTAGCGAAAATAAAAATATTATACTTTTGACGTCAGATTTTACCAAAGCTGTATCCCTTCTAGATATGACCAGGATGAGGCGCTGTGTTGTAGCTGTGCTCAATTTTAATTTGCTGTTTCCTTCAGTCTGATTACTTTCACTTTTGTTTACAGAGTGTAGACAAGTCAAGGACACATAAATAATATTTTATGTAAAAGAGAATTGAATGAAAGATGAGCTACGATCGTGCCATCACAGTGTTCTCACCTGATGGCCACTTGTTCCAGGTGGACTACGCACAGGAGGCGGTCAAAAAAGGTTCAACTGCTGTAAGTACAATATACTGTAGATTGACGCTATGTTCTTATTAAAGTTCCAATGCAGTAATTTAAAAAACAAATCTCAATATCAAATAATTTATGGGTAAATGTACCTTACTGTGATTGTTTTAAATTAAAATAGTTAAAAATAAACCAAAATAGCTTCTTAGAAAATCATGTTTTTGACTGCACCACCACTTTAAATATAGAAATCGCTTTTATAATTTCTATCAATTTGGATTGAGGTCAACACAATGGGACAAGCACTGAATACCAATGCCACAAGTAGCCTATCAAAGAGAAGCACATGGTGGGAACCAAATTGAGCTTCAACAGGCGCAACTGTATCATTTGTGCCTAATTATCTCACAGGTTGGAGTGCGAGGAAAAAATATTGTTGTTCTAGGAGTGGAGAAGAAAACTGTTGGCAAGCTCCAAGATGACAGAACAGTGCGCAAAATCTGCTCCTTGGACGACAATGTCTTCATGGCTTTTGCAGGTAACTTTTACACACAGACGATGTCAAGTGGTGATTGTAAATATGTTATTACCATTTGTCTGGTATAATTTGTCATCAACATTTGACAAGTACCTTCAGAAAGTATTCACACCCCTTGACTTTTTCCACTTTGTATTACAACCTGAATTTTGATTAATTAGAGATTTGGCACTGGCCTACACACAATGTCAAAGTGGAATAATGTTTTAAATTTTTACAAATTAATTAAAAATGAAAAGCTGAAATGTCTTGTCAATGAGTATTCAACCCCTTTGTTATAGCAAGCCTAAATAAGTTCAGGAGTAAAAATTTACTTAACAAGTCACATAATAAGTTGCATGGACTATGTGCAATAAGTGTTTAACATGATTTTTGAATGTCTACCTCATCTCTGTGCCCCACACATAGATAGATAGATAGATAGATAGATAGATAGATAGATAGATAGATACTTTAGAATTATCTGTAAAGTCTTTCAGTCGAGCAGTGAATTTCAAACACAGATTCAACCACAAAGACCAGGGAGGTTTTCAAATGCCTCACAAAGAAGGGTAAAAAAAAATAATAATACAGACATTGAATATACCTTTGAGCATGTTGAAGTTATTAATTACACTTTGAATGGTGTATCAATACACCCAGTTACTACAAAGATACAGGCGTTCTTCTTAACTCAGTTGCCAGAGAGGAAGGAAACCGCTCAGGGATTTCACATTGTAGTTACTTCACAATACTAACCTAATTGACAGTGAAAAGAAGAACGTCTGTACAGAATAAAACATATTGCAAAACATGCATCCTGTTTGCAACAAGGCACTAAAGTAATTCTGCAAAAAATGTGGGAAAGCAATTCACTTTTTGTCCTGAATACAAAGTGTTATGTTTCAGGGCAAATCCAATGCTTTACTGAGTGCCACTCTACACATTTTCAAACATAGTGGTGACTGGATCATGTTATGGGTATTCTTGTAATCGTTAAATAATGGAGTTTTTTAAGGATAAAAAATAAACGGAATGGAGCCAAGTATTTTTTTTAACCTTTATTTTACTAGGCAAGTCAGTTAAGAACAAATTCTTATTTACAATGACAGCCTAGGAACAGTGGGTTAACTGCCTTGTTCAAGGGCAGAACGACAGATTTTTTACCTTGTCAGCTCGGGGATTCAATCCAACAACCTTTCAGTTACGGGCCCAACACTCTAACCACTCGACTACCTGCCGCCCCAAGGATAGGCAAATTCCTGGAGGAAAACCTGGTTCAGTCTTCTTTCCACCAGACCCTGGGAGATTAATTCACCTTTCAGCAGGACAATAACCTAAAACACAAGGCCAAATCTACACTGGAGTTGCCTAGTGGTCAGAGCGTTGGGCCAGTAACTGAAAGGTTGCTGGATCGAATCCCAGAGCCGACAAGGTGAAAACCTGCCGATGTGTCCTTGAGCAAGGCACTCAACCCTAATTTGCTCCAGAGGCGCCGTACTACTATGGCTGTCCCTGTAGGTAGGCCGTCTTTGTAAATAAGAATTTGCTCCTAACTGACTTGCCTAGTTAAATAAAGGTTAAATAAAATAAATACCAAGACTGTGAATGTTCCTGAGTGGCAAAGTTACAGTTTTGACTTAAATTTAAGTGAAAATCTATGGCAAGACCTGAAAATGGTTGTCTAGCAATGATCAACAACCAATGAGAGAACAAAGTATTCTTATATGAAAATAATAAGAAATGGCCAAATGTTGCACAATCCCGGTGTGGAAAGCTCTTAGAGACCTACCCAGAAAGACTCCCAGCTGTAATCACTGCCAAAGGTGGTTCTAACATGGGTTGACTCAGGGGGTTGAATACTTATCTAATCAAGATATTTTATTTGATAAATGTTCAGATTTTGTGTAGATAGTTGACAAATCTAAATTCAATCAATTTTAATCCCACTTTGTAACACAAAATGTGTAAAAGTCAAGGGGTGCAAATACTTTGAATGCAGTGTAGGGATACTTTGAATGATAAATGTAATGTTACTGCTGAAATTGAGCAATTAGTATTTTCACCTAGTTGGGTGAGGCGTTTAATTGGTGTAACATACTTTCTCCTTATTCAATGGACTTCAGGATTGACCGCAGATGCCAGGATCATTGTTAATAGGGCCAGGGTGGAGTGTCAGAGTCACAGGCTCACAGTGGAAGACCCTGCGACAGTAGAGTACATCACACGCTACATCTCCAGCATAAAACAGGTACCCCACACACACACACTAACAATACACATGTGCAGATACATCACTTCTAAATATTGAAACTTTCAGCGCTACACCCAAAGCAATGGGCGAAGGCCCTTTGGCATCTCCTCCCTCATTGTGGGGTTTGATTTCGATGGAACACCCCATCTGTACCAAACAGACCCCTCAGGAACATACCATGCCTGGAAGGTAAGGGTGTTTTTGACCCATACATCTGAATCATTGATAAGATGCATCAAAATGTTAACAAAATGTGGTTGTGTACATAGGCAAATGCTATTGGAAGATCTGCCAAGACTGTTCGGGAGTTTCTAGAGAAGAACTATAAAGAGGATATGGAGTCTGATACAGACACCATTAAGCTTGCCATCAGAGCGCTACTTGAGGTGAGGCTTATACCACTCGAACTAACATTTGCCGGCAACAATGTAGTGATTGGAAAACAAAAGCAGATATTCCTCCGTCACAAGGTTTGCTTCACTTGTTCACAGGTTGTCCAGTCAGGGGGAAAGAACATTGAGCTAGCCATTATGAGGCGGGACGAATCAATGAAGGTCTGTTTGAAATGTGACAACGCAGCAAATCCACCAGAGAATCTCACCTGTGTAATGATGAAACTTAAAAATGCTCCACTAATTACTTTTCCACTGTAAATAGATTCTGGTCCAAGAGGAAATCGAGGAATATGTCACAGCTATCGAAACAGAAAAGGAGAAAGCAGAGAAACTAAAGAAGAAAACATGAACACATGGCTAAACAAACATGTTTTTGTCCATCTTCAATATTGCATCAGGAATCTCAATTTACATTAATTATCATTGTTTCTCTATCCATTGCTGGAGGGACCCCCAAGGATTACATATATTTTATTCTAGCCCAGCACAAACACCTGATTCAACTAATCAGCAGGCGCTTGTTTGGTTGAATCAGGTAGGCTATGGTAGTGCTGGGTAGACTCTCCAGCACTCACAAGGTAATGGGTGATAAGACTAGTGCTGGGCTAAAACAAATGCTCCCACCCAGGAATGGATTGAGAGAACACTATTGCCCTAATGGATCACATGAAAACTTAAGATTGGCCCTTATTCTAGTAATTAATAAATATCTGCATTTAAAAAAAAACTACAACTTCCACCTATTATCATTGAACAAGAAGAGAATAAGCAATTTCCCATGTTTATTAGATTTGTAACAATTGAACACTTATTTTCTCAAAATGATAGAAAACAAACACATACATGGGAATTCAATATTTATGGCAGACATGGTCTGTTTTAATTAAGTTATGTATAATTATATTAAGTAATATTTACAATACCATTAAGTATTTTCCCCTCACCAGTTTCATCTTCAAATGTATCCTTATACTTTAGGAAGTGTGCATGTCATCCATTTATAAGAATACAGAAAAGGATGAGAAGCACAGCCAAATTCAAAACAATGTCAAAAGCCAAAATGTACCTTAGGCTCAAAGAAAATAAAGTATTTTACTTCTCATATACTTACTCAGGTGTAATGGAAATTCTAAATGTTTCTTACAAAACACTTCATAGCGGAGAAAAAGTATAATTTTGCATTCCATTATTTAACTACAAAAACAAAAAAAGTACATACACAACCATTGTGGCAATTTAAGCACAAGGTAACCCTAGCTTCAAACGAGGCCTGCAGGGTAAAAAAAAGAAACATTACTAGCCTTACCTGGATTTTAGACTTAATCGCAAGCAATATATACCCAGGCTTTTGAATAAACACACATCCTTACTGACTTGACCCTCACTGCCTCCCAGTCCCAGCTCGCTGGGAGGGCAGGCGCTGTGCTGACCCAAGCCCTCTCCGGCCGCGGTAGCCCCCACGGAACCTCAGAAAGCGGCCAGGAACCCCAAAGGTCTCAACATTTAGCTTCCTCTCCTCTGCCCAGGTAGTGCGTCTGGGTCATAGTGGAACATGATTAGACAAGCACAGCGATTACGTAGTCAGATCTTTGAAAGCATTTAGTGACATCCATTAAATTGACTCAGCATAATAGATAGGCTAGTAACTTTTAGAGAACATTTATTAATATAAAATAAACATAAGTTCACCTGGACTTATGGTCTGACGAGATGTTGTCAAAGAAGGATTTAGCCTTGTCATAGTAGCACTTGGGCCCAAATGGATCCCTCTCCACTGTCTTCTCACCAGTGTCTACTCCTGGTTTCTCCTTCCCTTCATCCTTCATTTCTAGTGATGCAAGCATGGATGAACAATGACTAACAATGGTTCTGAAAAGCTTGCAGATGATACCAAAGACAATCAATTAGAGAATACATTTCAGGCAGTAATTTCCCAAATCAGTGATGGCCAAATCATGAGCTAATGTGTGCTTATGCATGATCACAGTCATTGTTGATTTGCCACATTCCTGCAACTAGTTGTCACATGGTGACGGAAATGTGGTTATTTTAATGCAACCAACCTTTGATTTTCAACTTGTCCTGCATCTCCCTCTCCAGCTCTTCCTTGTTGAACTGGGCGTTTGCAGAATCAAAGTCAAAGTCTGACTCAAACTTGAGGGTGCTGGGCTTAGAACTCTTCACAAGGAGCTGGCCCTGATTACGATTCCTGGGCCTACGAGCTCCTGCAGGACAAAATGAAAATAATTTGATGTCATTCATTCTAAGATATGAAAAACTCTACAAAGGGGTTTACTATACAACCATCCAAAGCAAATCACATTTGTCCCTGACCAAAGATCTAAAAAGACACCCATTACAGTGGGGGATCACCTTGTGTCCTCCTTGGTGGTGGCCTGTTCTCATCATTGGCCTCGCTCTGGGTTTGGGAAGTTGTACGCCGACGCTGTACATCGGACCCACCTATTAGTAGAAAACTAGTCGTCAATCACATTACATAGTCATACAGTTTTGGCCTTCAGTTTTACAGTATGAATGCATGTTTTTGCACAGGGGTCATTTTTATTACATCTACAACAACCAGTGCAAACAAGTGAAAATACATTAGTCAGGCATAACAATGTATACTATGGGAAGTAGTGAATCTTCTACAATGCAAAAGCTGAACACACATTTCAGGTCCTTTTTATTTTTCATATTCTGCAATGCATCTTTACTTTATATATATACACCCCCCCCCCCCATATCAACCTGGAGTACCACCAACCCATCCCAGGTTGCCCCCAGTCTGCTTACTGCCTGGTCCAGAGCGTCTCTGGGGCTGTGGGCTCCCTCGTGCAGCTCGCTGCATGGGCCTACTGGTCTCCCTGCGCTGCTCCTGAGACACACTCTGGCCTTTCTTCTGCCCTCCCTCATCTAGAGGCACAGTCTGGACAGCCTGCTCTACCATAGGACCCCTCCTCACTTGAAGGCCTGGAGTTCCACCTGAGGAGAACAGGAATGAACAAGACAGAGAGAAGTTGTATATCAATGGAAGCAAGCACCCAATAATGGATTTTATAATTAAAATGAATAGTGTTGCAACATGAATCATCAACAGTTCCCTGTCGGTTTTTCACCTACTCACCCAGACCAAGGGCTGCTGCATACTGCTGGTTGAGCAGATAGTTGGCTGCTAGCTGGTTATATGATGGTATTCTGTAGGGACTGATTGGTCCTGGAGTTGGATTATAGGAGGACGCTGAGGTGCCGAGTGATGACTGAACCCACCCCCCCCCAACGAGGAAAGAATACAACACATTTATAAATAATTTACTCGTAACACTGATACATGGATGGGCTCATGGCATAGCCTAGCCCTTGATCATGACTCCGCTACATTACACATATGAGTCGTTGGACGAAGGCGTCTTCTGTAGGTGGGAGTTCTGTTAATATCCCCGATGCTCAATCTGAACATTAAAACGTGTCGCTTGCGGTACAGTATTGAAGCAGAATGACTCATTACACGACACCGAGAAATACATTTGAAATAGTAACAAAGGTTAAATTGATAAACGCCCTTGGGTTAGTGTCCCACAAGGCCATAGCTTGATTATGGAAAACAGATGGAAGACAAGCGAACACCTGTGCTAATTAGCATGCGCCAAACACCTGTGTGTAAACCAACTGGAAATGTAGCGGAAGTGTAGTTTTGTTGAATGATGCACCTATAGTTGTATGGATCTGTGTAAAACTGCTACTATACGTGTATCTTTATTTGAACGACTTTCTCCCTGATGAAATGGCCATATGTTTCAAAAGCAGTACGCAAGCAATGATTTCGCTTCTAAACACTAAAACACAGCGTCAGTATTGTAGTTTACACTAGGCAGTCTTAGGCGAAGCTAATGGCTGAGAACTATTGGGAGAAGGCATAATACCGCCTAGAGTTTGAGAACTAGGCTTAGCCTACCTACCTACCTGCACAATGGCAGTGTCCTGGGGCAGGCCATGGTGGGATTTTGGAGGCTCACATAATGAGATGTCTTTAATATCACTTCCCCTGAATATTATGTACTCATAGACGTCATCTTTGGGAGGGCTTGGCCGGTCTGTGGGTCGGCCCTCTGATCCAAATGACTTCACTGCACATGAACAAGATAAAATCATGGACGTTCATTGACAGAGGCTCCCTGATATGCAGTCCATTTACATAGTTGGACACAAAGTAAACTATCCGGTAAAATACATTAACAGTAGGTCTAAATTACCATCTTATTTTAGGCGCAAACATGCCTTCTTTGACTACTACTGCTGTCTGAGTGGATATACATCTCTGGCCGCTCGCACAATTTACCTTTTGTCAACACCACCGTCGAATTCACTGTATCAATGGTGTATAAGATGCCCTCATACCGATTTAGAGCTTTGGAAATCAAGCCGATTTTACTGCCGATATAAGGAGTCCCGACGCTCATGGTGGCTGGTGAATTGATGGCAACAAGTAATCGTCAGGGAGCCTAATCTCTGCGTTATTTAAAAAAAAATGTGATTCACATGACAGCAAGGCAACATATAGCTCATGAGAGGGAATTTATGGACCATCACACCAAGGTGAGCCATGGGCCACGCCTTCTCATTTACAGGTGCACCTGTGCCTCAAGTGGTCCTGGTTGGATTGCATGTTCTGAAAAATTATTATAAAAGTTATTTGGTTAATTATAAAAGTTGATTGGAAGTTCATCAACTATACTCTGTATGTAACAGTTATTGATGGCATATAGCCTAGGCATATTGGCTAAGTGTCGCTGCAAATAGGTTATTCCGAATTCATGCAATTTCATTCTATAGGATTTATTGTAGCATATATATAATATATATATATATTATATATATGCTGAGTAGGTTAAATGTCAACAGGCTAATCTTAAACAAATATACAAAATGACTGAAACAAAATAATATAGAATAATTGTATAGGCCTATAGATGATTTTTATTCAAATTAAATTTAGCCTACAAATTCTCTCGAGCGCATTATTCAGGCAACAGCATACCCAGTGAATGTTAAAATATCACATGGTACATCAATCTCTAACGTATGAATTGGCTACTGGCACATACATGTAGGCAGTAAAACAAAATTAATGACAGATACTTTATTGTCCTGCATAGGTGTCGGTGTCAGTCAATGGGCACGAAGCTGGCTATCTAGTTCTGACAGTCAGCAGCGAGCGCACGATACTCGCCCTGTATGCGCCCTCGTGCGGGAGGTAACAGCAGCTGTAGGACAGACAGCCTGAAAAACAACGCAGCCATTTTGGGTCGAGAATAAAAACTCAAAAGCTTAAAAGAAAGCCACTCCATTTCCTCTATAATGATTCAAAATAAGTACAGTCGGTACATAATCGACGTCTCGAGTGGTTCGTTTCCATTTGGCCACGCTAGCCTCACAACTACACAATGCAATCCTGTCTGTACTGTCTTCCCAATTTTTCGCCAATGCTATCTCTTCCTGTTGTCATTTCTTAAATTCAATTTGTAACAATTCATCCCAAACTGTAAATCTAGCAATAACCAATCAGAGCACCCCGGAATCCGATGTCAGTTACGGAGTATACAATCGGCGCATGCGTCTCACGAGCGAGTGTAGCGGAGTAAAGATGGCGGCGGGCTCGGATTTACTGGATGATGTTTTCTTCAACACCGAGGTTGACGAGAAAGTAGTTAGTGATCTAGTTGGGTCTTTGGAGTCTGAGCTTACGGGTTCGGGTCGTGGGAATACTTCGGTCAGGGTCCAGCCTGCAGCAAATCACATTGACAATTCCAATGTCCAGGACAGCAAAATGGGACTTTCACAAGAGCTTGCTAAACCAGGTAAGATAGCTGACTTGTTAACGTTAGCTAATTTTGGTCACGTTGTTTTTCTGTTTTCGTCTCTTTCAGCCACACAATTTGACAACTCTTGCTTATACAGCTACACATGTTCAATTGATAGATATTTAATATTTCCATCCCTCTCATGTGTTTCCTCTGCTGTAGGGACTGGCGTGCAAGGGGGTGTCATTAATAGTAGGAGGTCCCAGGGTTCAACCATGTATGCATCGGTCGGCACGACGGCGGCGGGCTCGAGCATGACAGCTGGGCACAGTCCGAACAAGACGGGGACAGTCAGTGGTGTGGTAACGGTGGTTCCCGATCACTGGGCAGGGATCAGAAAACCTGGGGCGACTGGTGTACAAACTTTAAATGGAAGTAGCGTTGTGATAAACTCTCATAATTCAGGAAGTGTTGCCGCTTTGGTGAGCTCGGCAAGCAGTACAGTGCCCGCTGTCGCGGTTGTCAACAACGGACCGAGCTCCGTGGTCAAAGGAAACGTAGTATTACCCTCAACTTCCAGCACTGTCATTCAAACACCTCTTATGCCCAATGCTGTCACTTCAACTGTGATATCGTCTCAGCTGTCTGTTCTGAACAGTGTGCCGACTGTCACGCTCGTGAGGCCGCCTATGCAAACCACCGGGACAGTCACCTCGCAGAGTGGGAGTAATAATACCGTTCTGATACCATCTGTCAACGTTGCCCACCCTGCAAGTTCAGGAGCTCAAATCAACAAGTTGGAGTTGCCAAAAACGACCATACAAACGACGTCACAAGACGCCGCCCCCAGTGTTGTTGGAAAAAGCCTGTTTTTACCAAATTTGAGGACCTCCATCCCATCGACTATTGCAGCCAGTCCTGGCGGGATAAAGGCGATCGCGCCACAGGTGTTCTCACCGAGACTTCCGCAACCCCAACATAATGCTTCAAACATCCCAAACATTCAGCTCCCTCCAGGTAACTTTCATTCTCAAGTGACATTGTATAGCTGATTAATTGAAGCATGTGGCATGTTTTGACGTGGTACAGTAGTCAGGTAAGGGGAAGTCAGCATTGGTGGGACGTTTCTTTGAAGGTACTGTAATATAATTTTGCAGCCGTCACAACACGTTATTTAGTTGTTACTGAATGTGTTCTGTGATTAAAATATGGTTTTGGTGAGTGTGACATCATTGTAGTGTGTGTGGTCAGGTTTCTTAGATGGAGGGACCAGTTGAAACTCATGAAACATTGCACTGTAATGATAAGGCTGTCATTCTGTCAATTATAATTCAACAATCTAGCTTTTCATGTTCAAATGAATAGTTATTGGTAGTGTTTTGAAATGTAATAACTATTAATGTAAATAGTTATAATATTTATGACAATCTGATTTATAGTGGTGACCTACTTCCTCTGAATGGTGTTTGAATAGTGGGACAGGGACCTTTTCAGCTATTAAAATGCACAACATTTACTTTTTCATCAATTGTATATGTACATTATTTTGTTAGGTATTCAAAAACACATTGAAATATGTAACATCTGTAAATCGATTCTAGACGGTATTTAGCACATAAACAGTATAGGATGACGGTGGATGGAAATAGCAAGAGTAGGAAAGGAAAAAAAGGTCAATGATGTAAGAATGGAGAGAAAAGAGGCTCTATTTATTTTAAGGAGATGTAGTTTGAGCGGGCAATAGAGAGGTTTCAGGATCAAGTAAAAGCTGTGAAGACTCCGTTAGTTCGATTTTCACCAAGAGCTTGGAATGTCCCCAAATACATTTTCCAAGGGCATTGAGGGAGTCTAGTCGAAGGTTGTCATTTTCTTTTTTTATATTTTTTATATTTTACAGATGGTGTGTTATCTATAAGCCTCTACAAAGTAGTATTAATGGTTTCACAACAAGTGACGTGGGACACTAATGTGTTCTTAATGAGAAAAAAGTGTCCCACTAGCATCGAAAGGCACACTTCATCAAAAATAGGGGTCTGATGTTGTTTTAGGGGTTGTGGCATCCACTGAATAATACATTATCAACTTGTTTCATCATAAACATGTAAATAAGACCTTAATTAATTGAAATAAACATCACTTGAGTAGGGGTACACTGATTTTGATTGTCTACATAGCGATCTACCAAAAAGTGTCCCACTAACGCTGACTTTACCCTATGTCAGTTAGCCACAGTGAGTCGAGAGAGTATACAATGTATCTTGCTGGTAGCATAGTGTTTCTTTTCAACACTCCGTGAAACATAAACTTTGTTGCAAACTTGTAGTTAACATTCGCAATGTCGTATCAGCTACAGTTGCCATCTCTGCTGCACCTTTGGTTTGTTTATCAGACAAATCTCTCTGTGCATGTGCGTGTGTGTTTTGCTGTCAGTTGTTTATGCTCCACTAACACACTGACCAGTGGGAACGTTCTATTGATTTTGTCAACTTGTGTGGCCTGTAAAATCACACACAGGCTACCCTGGCACACATACCATGGACCAATTATCAACAGGCACGCTGACACCATAGCGCATCATGTAATGTAGTAGCATGCATGTGTCAAATCTTCTGTGGGAGTTGCATGTCTCACAGGTTCTGTCTAACAATGCTAGCTCTAGTTAAGCTCTCCACTCAGAGCTGAACGTTTTTGTTGTGGGTGTGATAAGTACTTTTTTATTGTCACTTTTCTACCAAGAGTGGCTAAAACTGTATTTTCTAACCAAGCAGTGTTCCATAGTTATTAATAAGATATGTATTTGTAGTCAGTAAGTGTCTGTCTTTTGATCTATGACCCCTGTTTGACTTTTTACCCCTGACCCCTCCATGCCCTGTGCAGGCATGGTGCTGGTGCGCAGTGAGAGTGGGCAGATTTTGATGATCCACCAGCAGACCCTGGCCCAGATGCAGGCCCAGTCCCAGTCCCAGAGCGCCATGACCCCACGGGCAGCCATCCCCACCAGCACTCCCCCTGTCCAGATCACCTCTGTACAGGTACACACATACATACATACACACACACACACACACTAATCATCTCTTACCTACAGTGATGAAGCGATCACAGTGTGAACTCCTGAACCCTTGTCCTCTCTTCTGTCCTGCAGGCTCCAGGGATGCCCATGATGGCCCGTCAAGTGACCCCCACCACCATCACTAAGCAAGGCTCCCCAGCCCAGGCCATTGTCCAGGCCACAACCACCCTCCAGAGGCCTCCTGTACTACAGCAGGTAGGTACACACCTCATCCCCCTCTTATCTTCCATTCTCTTCAATCTCCCCCTTAGTCTCCTTTCATACTCTGCATCCTCTGTCCCATCTTTTATAGAACACCATTATGCTGGGTGGGGCGGCCGCCACCCCAGGTCAGGCCTCAGTGCAGCCTGGCTCGGCAGCAGTCACCCAGAGAGCAGTGACCCCTGGAGCTACTGGGACACCAGGCACCCCCACAGTCACTTCTACCACGGTGAGACAACACTCATCTACTCCCTCCTTCTGGGATTTGTTTACTCCTAAATAGTCATGCATTGTTCCTAACTTGTGTATATGTGTGAGTAGGAGATCCTGGAGAACGTGAAGAAGTGTAAGAACTTCCTGTCCACACTTATCAAGTTGGCATCCAGTGAGAAGCAGTCGTCTGAGACCCCAGCCAATGTCAAGGAGTTGGTCAAGAACCTGCTGGTACACCTGTTTGTCTGTCTGGCCATCTGTCTGGCCGTTTGTGTCTATCTCTCTGTCTCTTGCACTCACTCTCACAATTTCTCACTTTGTCTTTCTAAATTGTCTGTTTTTCTACCATTACAGGAGGGTAAGATCGAAGTGGAGGACTTCACCAGTCGGTTATACCGGGAGCTCAACTCCTCTCCTCAGCCATATCTTGTGCCTTTCCTCAAGGTGAGACTGATGGCTTTTCCCTTCTCTAATGTAGCTAGCTATAAGCCCAAACAAATCAAATTGTATTTGTCACATGCGCAGAATACAACAGGTGTAGCCCTTACAGTGAAATGCTTACCTACAAGTCCTTAACCAACGCCAATGCTTTAAGAAGTTTTAATTTAAAAAAATAGAAAATTAAAGTAACAAATAATTAAACAGCAGCAGTAAAATAACAACAGTGAGGCTATATACAGGGTGGCCAACAAATACAAGTGACTGTAGATGAGAGTATGATTTGTGCTCTTACTCCACATCTCCAGAGGAGTCTTCCTGCACTGCGTCAAATGACCCCAGACTCGGCAGCCTTCATCCAACAGAGCCAGCTGCCTCAGGCTAGTGCCCAGCCTGCCGCCTCCTCCAAGGCCTTGACTGCTGTAGTGCTGGGGGGCATGGCTGCCGCACAGAGATCCCCTCTCAACAGCGGCAGCCCTGGGGCCAAAGGGACCATGCACCAGTCTCCTGTCATCAGCCTGGCCCAGGCGCCTCATAGCAAGCCTGGCCTGGTATACTATATCCTAACGATACTCCACTCAGTGTTTCCCCTATTGTATAGGTGGGGTGCCTTGTTGTATTAATGTCATATGAAGTCGAAATTACTATGTTATCTTGAGGGATGACCCCAAGTGTATCACCCTTTTCACTCTACTTGGCCAAAATGAGCCGAGCTGCACACGGCTGGACGGGTTACTAGTCCACCATAGTTGCTGGAACCATACTAGAAAGGACAATGTGAAAAGGAAATACCCAAGCCTGCACAGTAAGGTTCAGGTTTGCTCTCTTTCTTTCTCTGGCCTCTTTCTGTTTTTTCTCTCTCACTGGTGTCTCTCTGCTCTCTTTCTCTTTTTCTCTCTCTTTCTCTTTTTCTCTCTCTGGTCTCTCTCTCTCTCTCTTTCTCTTTTTCTCTCTCTGGTCTCTCTCTCTCTCTGGTCTCTCTCTCTCTCTGGTCTCTCTCTCTCTCTGGTCTCTCTTTCTCTCTGGTCTCTCTTTCTCTCTGGTCTCTCTCTTTCTCTGGTCTCTCTCTCTCTTTGGTGTCTCTGTCTTGCTCTCTCTGTAGATGGTGCCTCAGCAGCAGGGGGCAATGGCGAGGCCTCAGGTGACTCTGGCCCAGTCACCCATGGTTACGCTCCGAGGCCAGCCCCACAGTCGCATCATCATGGGACAGCCGCAGGTGGTCAAACAGCTGCAGACAGGTGTGTGTATATGTTTTGTTTTGTATTGGCTTTGTCCCATCCAATTAATCCACAACAGTCTAAGACCTATCTAAGCCGGGGGGGTGTCTTTCTTATATACAGTGGGGAGAACAAGTATTTGATACACTGCCGGTTTTGCAGGTTTTCCCACTTACAAAGCATGTAGAAGTCTGTACATTTTATCATAGGTACTCTTCAACTGTGAGTGACGAAATCTAAAACAAAAATCCAGAAAATCATATTGTATGATTTTTTAATAATTAATTTGCATTTTATTGCATGACATAAGTATTTGATACATCAGAAAAGCAGAACTTAATATTTGGTAGAGAAACCTTTGTTTGCAATTACAGAGATCATACGTTTCCTGTAGTTCTTGACCAGGTTTGCACACACTGCAGCAGGGATTTTGGCCCACTCCTCCATCCAGATCCTTCAGGTTTCGGGGCTGTCGCTGGGCAATACAGACTTTCAGCTCCCTCCAAAGATTTTCTATTGGGTTCAGGTCTGGAGGACCTTGAGATGCTTCTTACGTAGCCACTCCTTAGTTGCCCTGGCTGTGTGTTTCGGGTCGTTGTCATGCTGGAAGACCCAGCCACGACCCATCTTCAATGCTCTTACTGAGGGAAGGAGGTTGTTGGCCAAGATTTCGCGATACATGGCCCCATCCATCCTCCCCTCATTCTTTGGTCTAAACTCCACTCGCCGTGTTTGGAGGAAGAAGAAGGATGAGTACAACCCCAAGAAAAGCATCCCCAAAGAATGATGTTTCCACCTCCATGCTTCACGGTTGGGATGGTTTTCTTGGGGTTGTACTCATCCTTCTTCTTCCTCCAAACACGGCGAGTGGAGTTTAGACCAAAAAGCTATATTTTTGTCTCATCAGACCACATGACCTTCTCCCATTCCTCCTCTGGTCAGCCAGATGGTCATTGGCAAACTTCAGACGGGCCTGGACATGCGCTGGCTTGAGCAGGGGGACCTTGCGTGCGCTGCAGGATTTTAATCCATGACGGCGCAGTGTGTTACTAATGGTTTTCTTTGAGACTGTGGTTCCAGCTCTCTTCAGGTCATTGACCAGGTCCTGCCGTGTAGTTCTGGGCTGATCCCTCACCTTCCTCATGATCATTGATGCCCCACGAGGTGAGATCTTGCATGGTGCCCCAGACCAAGGGAGATTGACCGTCATCTTGAACTTCTTCCATTTTCCAATAATTGCGCCAACAGTTGTTGCCTTCTCACCAAGCTGCTTGCCTATTGTCCTGTAGACCATCCCAGCCTTGTGCAGGTCTACAATTTTATCCCTGATGTCCTTACACAGCTGTTTGTTTGAGTGTGTGGAGTCCGTTTGATTGAGTGTGTGGACAGGTGTCTTTTATACAGGTAACGAGTTCAAACAGGTGCAGTTAATACAGGTAAGGAGTGGAGAACAGGAGGGCTTCTTAAAGAAAAACTAACAGGTCTGTGAGAGACGGAATTCTTACTGGTTGGTAGGTGATCAAATACTTATGTCATGCAATAAAATGCAAATTAATTATTTAAAAATCATACAATGTGATTTTCTGGATTTTTGTTTTAGATTCCGTCTCTCACAGTTGAAGTGTACCTATGATAAAAATTACAGACCTCTACATGCTTTGTAAGTAGGAAAACCTGCAAAATCGGCAGTGTATCAAATACTTGTTCTCCCCACTGTATATAAGAAAGATCCCCCCCCCCAGCTTAGATAGGGCTTAGACTGTTGTGGATTAATCTTATATCTGAGAGATATATAAGAAAGATCAGGAAACATTTGTTATATATACAGTACCAGTCAAAAGTTTGGACACCTACTTATTCCAGGGTTTTTCTTTATTTGTACTATTTTTTACATTGTAAAATAATAGCGAAGACATCAAAACTATGAAATAACACATATTAAATCATGTAGTAACCAAAAAAGGGTTAAACAGCCACCCTTTGCCTTGATGACAGCTTTGCACACTCTTTCTATTCTCTCAACCAGCTTCATGAGGAATGCTTTTCCAACGGTCTTAAGGGAGTTCCTACATATGCTGAGCACTTGTTGACTGATTTTTCTTCACTGCGTTCCAATCACAAACCATCTAAATTGGGTTGAGGTTGGGTGATTGTGGAGGCCAGGTCATCTGATGCAGCACTCCATCACTCTCCTTCTTGGTCAAATAGCCCTTACTCAGACTGGAGGTGTGTTTTGGATCATTGTCCTGTTGAAAAACAAATGAGTCCCACTAAGCGCAAACCAGATGGGATGGCGTATCGCTGCAGAATGCTGTGGTAGCAATGCTGGTTAATTCTAAATAATCACAGACAGTGTAACCAGCAAAGCATCCCCACACCATCACACTTCCACCATGTTTCATGGTGGGAACCACATATGCAGAGATCATCCGTTCACCTACTAAGCGTCTCACGAAGACAAGGCAGTTGGAACAAAAAAATCTTAAATTTGGATTCATCAGAACAAAGCACAGTTTCCACCGGTCTAATGTCCATTGCTCGTGTTTCTTGGCCCAAACAAGTCTCTTCTTCTTATTAGTGTCCTTTAGTAGTGGTTTCTTAGCAGTAATTTGACCATGAAGGCCTGATTCACACAGTCTCCTCTGAACAGTTGATGTTGAGATGTGTCTGTTACTTGAACTCTGTGAAGCATTTATTTGGGCTGCAATCTGAGGTGCAGTAGACTCTAATGAACTTATCCTCTGCAGCAGAGGCAACTCTGGGTCTTCCTTTCCTGTGGCGGTCCTCATGAGAGCCAGTTTCATCATAGCGCTTGATGGTTTTTGCGACTGCACTTGAAGAAACGTTAAAAGTTCTTTACATTTTTCGGATTGACTGTGCTTCTTAAAGTAAATAATGGACGGTTGTTTCTCTTTGCTTATTTGAGCTGTTCTTGCCATAATATGGACTTGGTCTTTTACCAAATAGGGCTATCTTCTGTATACCACCCCTAAATTAACTTTTAAGAAGGCACACCTGTTAAATTTATTCCAGGGGACTACCTCATGAAGCTGGTTGAGAGAATGCCAAGAGTGTGCAAAGCTGTCTTCAATGCAAATTGTGGCTACTTTGAAGATTCTCAAATATAAAATATATGTTGATTTGTTTAACACTTTTTTTGGTTACTACATGATTACATATTTGTTATTTCCTAGTGTTGATGTCTTCACTATTATTCTACAATGTAGAAAATAGTAAAAATAAAGAAAAACCCTTGAATGAGTAAGTGTGTCCAAACTTTTGACTGGTACTATATGTATTTTACAACCCCTTTGGCACTACATACAGTGCATTCGAAAAGTATTCAGACCCCTTGATGCATTTTGTTACGTTACAGCTGTATTCTATAATGTATTTAAAAAAAATTATTCTCCTCATCAATCTACACACATTACTCCATAATGACAAAGCAAAAACAGGTTTTAGAAATTTTTGCAAATGTATTACAAATAAAAAACGTAAATATCACATTTATATATATATATACTAGGGGCCAAACGTTTGTAATATTACTCATTCAAGGGTTTTTCTTTATTTGCACAATTTTTTACATTGTAGAATAAAAGTGAAGACATCAAACTATGACATAACACATATGGGGAAAAAAAGTGTTAAACAAATCAAAATATATTTTATATTTGAGATTCAAAGTAGCCACCCTTTGCCTTGATGACAGCTGTGCACATTCATGGCATTCTCTCAACCAGCTTCATGAGGACCAATACAGGAATGGAAGACCCAGAAATACCTCTGCTGCAGTTCATTAGAGTTACCAGCCTCAGATTGCAGCCCAAATAAATGCTTCACAGAGTTCAAGAAACAGACAAATCTCAACATCAACTGTTCAGAGGAGATTGTGTGAATCAGGCCTTCATGGTCGAATTGCTTCAAAGAAACCACTACTGAAGGACACCAATAAGAAGAAGAGACTTGCTTGGGCCAAGAAACACGAGCAATGGACATTAGACCGGTGGAAATTTGTCCTTTGGTCTGGAGTCCATTTTTGGTTCCAACCTCAACCAAAGTTAGATGGTTTGGGATGAGTCGGACCGCAGTGAATTAAAAGCAGCCAACAAGTGCTCAGCATATGTGGGAACTCCTTCAAGACTGATGGAAAATCATTCCAGGTGAAGCTGGTTGAGAGAATGCGAAGAGTATGCAAAGCTGTCATCAAGGCTATTTGAAGAATCTCAAATATAAAATATATTTTGATTTGTTAACACTTTTTTTGGTTACTACATGATTCCATATGTGTTATGTCATAGTTTTGATGTCTTCACTTTTATTCTACAATGTAAAAAATAGTGCAAATAAAGAAAAACCCTTGAATGAGTAATATTAAGTATTCAGACCCTTTACTCAGAACTTTGTTGAACCACTTGTGGCAGCAGTTACAACCTTGAGTAGGGCTGCACATTTTGGGGAATATTCAGAGGTGGAAACTTTCCGTGGGAATTAACAGGAATATATGTGAATTAACTGAAATATATGCAAATATATATTAATACCATCTAAATGTGATGTTTTTTTGCATTGGATACTCTTCACATGGGATGAATGAGGGAATATTGAATGATCCCTAATGATCCATTGCATCGCCCAAAAACGTTTTCAACATACATCTGTAAAAAACTTAAGCTTTGGTTGTCTTCCTCTCAGGCTTCCTCAATGTCCACCTCTTGACTCTGAGGCCTCATCTTCACTGTCATTTTCCAACCTTGTTGAGGATGGCTCGTTGTCAGGCTCAAAAAGCCTAAAATTTGCCCATATGGCCACCAATTTTTCAACCCTTGTATTGGTCAGCCTGTTGCGTGCTTTGGTGTGTGTGTTCCAAAACAAGAACCAGTTGACCAGTTACGCTCTGAGGCGGCTGATGTTGGTGGGATTTGGAGGATGATGGAGGCAACAGGGGAAGAGCCTCAGATCCACAAAGTCCCTTCCACCAGGTGGCTGATGAGATATGTTGGCACGACTGCCATATTGCATCTCCATCCCAAAGCCCTTGCTTGGAAGTGTACTTCGCCAGACTGCCAAGAACCTTGCCCTCATCCAGGCCGAGGTGGCGAGACATGGTAGTGATGACACTATAGGCCTTGTTGATCTCTGCACCAGACAAGATGCTCTTGCCAGCACACTTGGGGTCCAACATCTACGCTGCGGCATGTATGGGCTTCAGGCAGAAGTCTTCACGCTTTTTGATGTATTTCAGAACTGCAGTTTGCTCTGCTTGGAGCAACAGTGAAGTGGGCAGGGCATTATGGATTTCTTCTCTTACATCTGCAAGCAGAGTCTGAACATCAGACAGGATGGCATTGTCTCCCTCAATCTGTGCAATGACTACTGCTATAGGTTTCAGGAGTTTCATGTTGCTTACCACTCTCTCCCAAAATACATCATCCAGGAGGATCCTCTTGATGGGGATGTCCATATCGGCAGACTGTGATATGGCCATTTCTTGGAGAGACTCCTTCCCCTCAAGGAGACTGTCAAACATGATGACAACACCACCCCAATGGGTATTGCTGTGCAGCTTCAATGTGGTACTCTTATTCTTCTCACTTTGCTTGGTGAGGTAGATTGCTGCTATATCTTGATGACCCTTCACATACCTAACCATTTCCTTGGCTCTCTTGTAGAGTGTATCCATTGTTTTTAGTGCCATGATGTCCTTGAGGAGCAGATTCAATGCATGAGCATCACAGCCAATGGGTGTGATGTGAGGGTAGGACTCCTCCACTTTAGACCAAGCAGCCTTCATGTTCACATCATTGTCTGTCACCAGTGCAAATACCTTCTGTGGTCTAAGGTCATTGATGATGACTGCCTTCAGCTTATCTGCAATGTAGAGACCGGTGTGTCTGTTGTCCCTTGTGTCTGTGCTCTTGTAGAATACTGGTTGAGGGGTGTAGATGATGTAGTTCATTATTCCTTGTTAATGAACATTCGACCACCCATCAGAGATGATTGCAATACAGTCTGCTTTCTCTATGATTTGCTTGACCTTCACTTGAACTCTGTTGAACTCTGCATCCAGCAAATGAATAGATAAAGCATGTCTGGTTGAAGGGGTGTATACTGGGTGAAGAACATTCCGAAATCTCTTCCAATACACATTGCCTGTGATCATCAGAGGTGAACCAGTTGCATACACAGCTCGAGCAAGACATTCATCAGCATTTCTCTGACTACATTCCTCCATTGAGTCAAAAAAAATTCTGATTCCAGGAGGACCATGAGCTGTTGCTATCGATAAGGTGTCCAATTCATCATTTTCACCTCGAATTGAAGTAGAGGGACTTTTGTCAGACGTTGCTTGTTGTGAGCGCTGAGGGAACTTTATGAAATTGGCCAGATGATTCTGTATCTTTGTTGCATTCTTCACATATGATTTGGCACAGTATTTGCAAATATACACAGCTTTTCCTTCTACATTAGCTGCAGTGAAATGTCTCCACACATCAGATGGTGTCCGTGGCATTTTCCTGTAAAGATTAGAAACAAATGAGTAAAAAACCCAAATACAATTCCATGTACAGATAAATAGCAGTTAGATTAAACAACTCCTTTGTAAGATAAATGTTTTAAAATGAAACATGTATGGAAACCGGTGAATTAACACTCCTCAGTTAGCAGGCTCAAGCAAGCTAAAACCCACATGGTAGCAACAACTAACTAGCAGAAATTGTTAACAAGTTAGTTGCTGTAGGCTACTATTTACTAGTTAACAAAAAATCATGTATGTCATAAAATACATTCATCCCACCCAGTATTGTAATCAAAACTTACCAGAAAGCATGTAATCCTTCGCTCAGACAGTGTAGTAGTGTGGGCTCAATAGTATCTCATTAGTGTGCAAGATCTTGAGAATCAGCTGTACGTGTGATGGAAGAGTGCACTGCACATGCAGGAGGCCGTCATTGTAAATAAGAATTTGTTCTTAACTGACTTGCCTAGTTAAATAAAGGTACAATAAACTTGATGGAAGTTGCATGTAGAGGGTTGCAATTCCATTCCATAGTTTAACCAAAATATGCCACAAGACCTAGAATTGCCTTCTGTGTATCCCACAAAAATGTTTCACTGTTATAAGCTAACTTTTTTTGATGAGTTTAAGCAAAATTCCCCAAACTCCAAGGCTTAACTTCTGGAAAGTTTCCAACCCTTTGCAACCCTAGCCGTGAGTCTTCTCGGGTATTACGCTACAAGCTTGCCACACCTGTATTTGGGGAGTTTCTCAGATTCTTCTCTACTGATCCCCTCGAGCGCTGTCAGGTCGGATGGGGAGCGTCGCTGCACAGCTATTTTCAGGTCTCTCTAGAGATGTTCGATCGGGTTCAAGTCCGGGCTCTGGCTGGGCCACTCAAGGACATTCAGAGACTTGTCCCAAAACCACTCCTGCATTGTCTTGGCTGTGTGCTTAGGCTTGTTGTCCTGTTGGAAGGTGAACCTTCGCCCCAGTCTGAGGTCCTGAGTGCTCTGGAGCAGGTTTTCACCAAGGATCTCTCTGTACTTTGCTCCGTTCAACTTTCCCTCGATCCTGACTAGTCTCCCTGTTCCTGCTGCTGGAAAACATCCCCACAGCAGGTTGCTGCCACCACCATGCTTTACCATAGGGATGGTGACAGTTTTCCTCCAGACTTGACGCTTGGCATTCTGGAGCTCTGTCAGAGTGACCATCATGTTCTTGGTCACCTCCCTGACCTTGCAAGGCCCTACTCCCCCGATTGCTCAGTTTGGCCTGGCGGCCAGCTCTAGGAAGAGTCTTGGTGGTTCCAAACTTCTTCCATTTAAGAATGACTGAGGCCACTGTGTTCTTGGGGATCTTCAATGCTGCAGAAATTGTTTGGTACCCTTCCCCAGATCTGTGCCTCGACACAATCTTGTGTCGGAGCTCTATGGACAATTCCTTTGACCACATGGCTTGGTTTTTGCTCTGTCATGCACTGTCAACTGTGGGACCTTATATAGACAGGTGTGTGCCTTTCCAAATCATGTCCAATCAATTGAATTTACCACAGGTGGACTCCAATCAAGTTGTAGAAACATCTCAAGGATGATCAATGGAAACAGGATGTACTTGAGCTCAATTTCGAGGCTCATAGGAAAGAAGACTTATGTAAATAAGGTATTTCTGTTTATTTTTTATAAATTTGTTAATTTCTAAAAACCTGTTTTTGCTTTGTCATTATGAGGTATTGTGTGTAAATTGATGTGTAAACTTTTATTGAATCAATTTTAGAATACGGAACAAAATGTGGAAAAAGTCAAGGGGTCTGAATACTTTCCGAATGCACTGTACTTCCATTCATTTTTTCAACTGGTACTGGGGACCTTCAGACGAGTCTTGTGAGGCATGTGGGTGTCCTAGGGCAAAACAACCGGCATGTACGTGTTCATGAGTCTAACCTTTCCACAGAGTGTATAGCCCTAACTGTTTCACCGCAGATGTGGAAGTGTGATATCTCCAGCTTAAACTGACAGATTTGTATTATTATTATGCTAATTCGATTTTCACGGGAGCGCAGACATCGACTCTATTAACTGCATTTTGCCTGTGTGTTTGATGCGTGCATTTGTGTACTCGTCATACGTGAACATCTCTAATAGAAATATGATTTATAAAAAGGATAAAGTATACTATAGGCCTAATAGTAGTTTGTATTACCTTTTATTAGTCTTATTATCTAGTGCTTTGATCCACCATCACTGTAGAATGTGATACGACTCCTTTCCTGTGTGAGGTATTTTTCCACTGGGCTGGGAGGCTCTGGGATAAAAACACACAGTGTGAACAATGCCAGTTAGCAGTGTCGATGATCAATAGGCGACAGACAGAAAGAAGTGTATTGGTTCTGTCTGGGGCCGGCTGCTATTAGCTAGTGGAGATGTCAGTAATGTGATAAGTGCTGCTGCTGTGTGTGTCCACTGTCCCCCTGGCTTGCCTTGCTGGCTTCACTGACCAGGGACTGTATTGAAACACTGCCGCTGTTAACATATGTATGTAACTGCATGCTATATTGATTAAGCGTACTGATGGATAGGGTTTTAGGGACCCGTAGAAAGCCCGCTATCTGTGAAATGTGTTCTTCCTCCATCTCTCTTCCTCTTGAGGTCTGCTTCGCTCTTCTGCTCGCAACAACTATACCAAGAAAAAGTTAACTATTTATTGATGAGTTATAGGATATGGAAGGGTTAGGAGGCTGAATAAAGTTATAGTGTCTGACTGCCCCCCCCCCCCCCCCTCGCTCTCTCCTTCTCTCCCCCTCTCTCTCAGTTCCTGTAGTGAAGCAGGCTCTAGCACCAGGGGCCAAAGTAACACTGGGGGCCCAGTCTATGACCTCTGTAGTACAGAAGAACAGGCATAAGGAGGCAGGCGGAGGAACCTTCAAGTGAGCGCTCACACACACAGACATAGACATGCGTGTAAAAATCAGATGATTTCAGAATTCTTCAAGTGAAAATGATGCCTTAAACAGTTTTTCTCCCTCCATCCAGGGATGAGGATGACATAAATGATGTGGCCTCTATGGCAGGAGTCAACCTATCAGAGGAGAGTGCCCGCATTCTGGCAACCAACTCTGAGCTGGTTGGTGCGGTGACCCGCTCCTGTAAGGACGAGGCCTTTCTCTACACCTCCTCACTAACCCAGAGAGTACATGACATAGGTGAGACACGCACAGACACGCCACCAACATGCACACCACCAACACACCCACCACAGACCCACCACAGACCACAGACACACCACACACACAGACACACCACACACACACATTCTGTACCTAAAACCTCTGACATCTCCTGTCTTGTGTTGTAACAGGCAGGAGGTTAGGAGTGACTGACCTGGGGCCGGAGGTGATCAACTACGTTTCCCATGCTACACAGCAGCGGCTGCAGAACCTGCTGGAGAAAGTGACGGAGGTGGCGCAGCAGAAAAACATCACCTTCAAGGTGAGAGAACACAGCTTCTGTGGGTGTTGGTTCACTAGTAAAGTTATTTAATGAGCTATTGAAGTCTTATGTCATATTTAGTCAAAACGGGGTTTTGATTTGGCCTTTCATCATCACTGGTGCTCATGGCAACGGTTTCACAAAAAGTACTGGAATAATTTCATGATGCCAATGATAATATCTGATTGAACCATTTTACCCTTGTAATTCATTATGTATCTTTCCTTCAGGAGGATGATAAGTATGAACAGGTGAGTGACGTGCGAGCCCAGATGAAGTTCTTTGAGCAGCTGGATCAGTTGGAGAAACAGAGGAAGGAGGAGCAGGAGAGAGAGATCCTGATGAAGGCAGCTAAGGTAATGAACACTCCACCAGAGGCAATGATGTAAAGATGTTTGTGCCATCTAGTGGTCAAATGCTGTAAGTGCCAGTAGTGTTGATAGTGAATACTGGGCCTCTTTCCTCCCCCAGTCTCGATCACGGCAAGAGGACCCAGAGCAGCTTCGGCTTAAACAGAAGGCTAAAGAGGTGAGAGTACAGGGTTTATGTAGCCGTATACATAGTGTGTGTAGCATTAGTGTAACATGTCACATGTGAATGAATACACTCGTACTCTTTGTTTGTCAGTATATTAATGTATAGTGGGTGTGGGTTTGTATGTGAGCATGTCATGTGTCTGTCTTCAGGCACAGGAGTTGTATTGTAATGCCTGTTCTCTGTCTCTCTGTCTCTGTCTCTGTGTGTGTTGTAGATGCAGCAGCAGGAGTTGAATCAGATCAGGCAGAAGGAGGCCAACATGACGGCTCTGGCAGCCATCGGCCCCAGGAAGAAACGGAAAATTAACTCCCCCGTCAGCAGGGCTGAGGTAGAGTATCATAACCAAACATAGACCAGTACTCTGGGCTGGATTGTTGACTCTTGATTGATCTTAACAAAGAAAACAATGCTTTTAATGATCGCAGTTTATGCATACACATATTTTTGAAGATCAACGTGGACTTTACTTTCTCTGTCTCTCCCCACCTCTCTCTCCCCTTCTCCATCCCTCTCTTCAGGATTCGTGCTCTGGTTCCTCTCCGTCAGGTGTGTACAGTAGCGGAGGTTCCAGGCCTCAGCGCCAGCGCATCACCAGGGTCAACCTCAGGGACTTGCTCTTCTGTCTGGAAAATGAGAGGGAGACCAGCCGCTCACACCTGCTCTATAAAGGCTTCCTCAAATAACACACAGGGAGACCAGACATGCCCAATAACACTTTCCTAAGGGACAAGAAATGAATGAGAGAAACCAGTCACTCTGATGCACCTGATGCTTCCTCCTATAACACCTACCTAACAGACAGAGACCAGCCACTCCCTATATCACCTCCCTAACAGACAGGACCAGCCACTCCCTATATCACCTCCCTAACAGACCGAGACCAGCCACTGCCTATATCACCTCCCTAACAGACAGGACCAGCCACTCCCTATAGCACCTCCCTAACAGACAGAGACCAGCCACTCCCTATATCACCTCCCTAACAGACAGGACCAGCCACTCCCTATATCACCTCCCTAACAGACAGAGACCAGCCACTGCCTATAGCACCTCCCTAACAGACAGAGACCAGCCACTCCCTATCTCACCTCCCTAACAGACAGGACCAGCCACTCCCTATATCACCTCCCTAACAGACAGAGACCAGCCACTCCCTATCTCACCTCCCTAACGGACAGGACCAGCCACTCCCTATATCACCTCCCTAACAGACAGAGACCAGCCAGTCCCTATAGCACCTCCCCCAGAGACAAGAGGGCAACCAATAGCATCTCTCACAAAGGGCCAGATAGACCAGCTACACTTGATGGTACCTTTCTCTTCTGTGCTCTCCTAGAATCATGAACTAGACTTAGAGGAGAGACCAACGACACCTGGAATATAAATCATCAGCTGAGCCTTACACGCCCTCCTCAAAGAAAGACCAGGCTGTTGCTGCTGTGAAACAGTAAGCTGGTGGGACTGACCTATCAGACTAGCTCTTCTGGGCTCTCCTTTACAGTGCCTCTCACTGTTCTGTAGAGACCATTGAGATGGATAGAGGACTCATTTTGTATCTGCCATTTATAGCGTCCGACAGCATGGGCATCTCCATTTAAGCAATCTCCATTTTGAAGTAGTACATTTTCTTCTTCACAATTGGCTGATCCCTCCTGATGACCCAGTTGGACATGACTCAAACAGGGTCACCAGGAAGGATCCACCAATAAAGTTGGAAGTCCCACCTAGTTGACTACATTCAATTGGTGGATGCCCTCAATGGGGCTGCCCATGCTGATACAGCCTTTTGGCCACTAGAGGCCTCTATCATTCTCTATGTTAGAGACCTGCTACTGGCAACCAGGTCCCCTCCCATACATTGCCCTGTGGTGCCCTGGAGGGAAAATGCTCTTATTTGTGAGGTCTCCTTTGGGTCTGGAAACATTCTCATGTTTTGCAGTAGGGACATGCATTAGCTTTTACATCCTTTAACCTCATGCAATATATGATTTCACTTTTTTAATAAAGATCCCCAGCGAGGGGCCTTTTTAACACGTTTAACCAACAAATGTACAAACCTGCAGGAGTAATGTCAAATACCTGACGTCAAATACCTGACGATACAGAAACATTTTGTTGAGGATAGGTTTTATTTTTCCTGTTTTATAGTCATTCATTCTAGTGCTCTTACTGCCTGTAGATTATTTTATCTTGACTGATATTCCTGTTCTACCGAGCTGCCTGGCAACCAAAATAAGCCATATGAATCATACATCTCTAACTTTCCAGAACTCCGATGAGAGAACAGGAGCACTCCTTAATCAGTCAATTTTCCACTGAGTTTTTAGGCTTGTTTGATTTTTGTTTTTGAATCTCTTCCCAGGTGCTTGTGTGTTTTAACTTTGTTTTTAATCACTTATAATGATTATTTATATGTCAACATGTTTGTTGATAACATTTATTATGTAAATGCACACACGCGCACACACACACACATCCTATGGAAGCAGTCTGTCAATCGTAGGTTTTTATCACTAGGCCGTGTGAAGAAATTGATAAGATGTTTATTCATATATTTTTTTCTTTTTTCAGTAGAGTAATGTAAAACAATTTACATTAATGAATTTATGCAACAATGCAAAGTGAGACTTTGATGCAAAGTTAGCAATGGATAACCTTTATGATTGAAGGGAGGCCATTGCTGGCTGCCATGGTGATGTGTAATGGAATGCAGAATATGGACAGATTATACGGACTGCACTCTCCAAACAAACCGTTTTTTCAATCAAACAATTTGTCAGAGGGATACGCCCACTTTATGTATATTTTTATATTTCTTAGCGCATATACTAATAAGCTTTTGGATGGTATTGATTACACTTTTTGGACTGTACATACTTTCCTATACCATCGCCCCTAGCAGCTGTTACGCCCACTTTCCCTTTATCTATGTTCTATCAGAGAACAGTTTTCAGTGAAAAACCTGAAGCAGACAATGTATTAATATCTTGTACATTTTGCACAGCCACTTGTTAATATGTAAATATTCTAATTGAAATAATGGTTTTTAATTGCAATTGTTTTATAGAGGATTGAGAGAGAATGATCTCCTTCATTAAAACATGAGAAATAGGTTATGTTCTTGTACTATGTCAAACTGCCTGGTCCCAGTGAAAACCTCTGGGTGGATATTGCCAATGCATGTGTTTTATAGTTTGTCTTATGCAGTGGTTATCAACTTTATTAACCCACCGACGGACGGGCTTCAATGATGTAGCTATGATGAGTGATTTTAAATAATTCCTGAGTTAAAGTGTAAAGTTCTTCCAGAGGAGGGCACTGTTGCATCACTAAATCTCTACATCCCTCAAACAGAGCAAGGCAGCATCATAGGCAGAAAACAGTCAAACTCAGAAAACCAAATGATTTAGCTTTGTGTCTTTTGGGAATGAGAGCGATCTCACCTGTATCTATGTGGACATGATCCAAGTCAATGCCGCTAAAGTCACACTTACACGCA
This sequence comes from Thymallus thymallus, assembly GCA_023634145.1. Taxonomy (NCBI): domain Eukaryota; kingdom Metazoa; phylum Chordata; class Actinopteri; order Salmoniformes; family Salmonidae; genus Thymallus; species Thymallus thymallus. The sequence goes on from CM042399.1 coordinate 21,128,783, forward strand.
TAGTGAGGGCACATAGTGAAACTCCCAGGGGGGAGCATTTTGAGATGCTAAAATGTTTCTAAGTTGAATGACTGGGGATATGACAGTGGTAAGTTCCTAGAGAGATTTTTCCCCAATTCCATCCCTGCATATGGCTCTCTATCAGTACAGCAGCCTCCGGAGCATACAGTCAGTTTCCCAACCCTCCTCTTAGCTCAACAACAACAGCAAGAGATAGGAGCTGAGAATGCCAGACTGATAGGAGATTTTATGAGCAACACTAGCTAGCCAAGCAGCACCAGGAGTCATGTCTCTGGCTGTGCTCCAGTGACATGAGAATGCAGGCTGTTGATCTGTACACACCACTGGGTTACTACAGACACACACACAGTCAGTCAGGCTGCTCATTGAGGGCTCACAGTAAAGCACACACAGTCATGTCCTTGTTTCAGACAGTGTAGATATTAGGCTTATGGAGTTTGTTTCTGTTCACTCTACAGACACAGTAGATGCCTGTGAATCCCTGTGCCTTCATCCAGTCTATATCCCATACATAGGTAGCATCGCAAGTCTACCCAAATACTTATATGTTCATAATTTCTGAGTAATCGTACATATTAAATTGCACGTGTCTAACTTAATTGGCAGAAATACATATGTTAGCAGGTTGAATCACCAAGGAGACAAATCCCTCAGCAGTGGGGCTGAGAGACAGACAGCGAAAGAGAGACAGTAGTTTGTTTGGATAGATCCCTACTGATGAGCAGTTCTTTATCAGTGGGAGAGGATTAGACAGCAATACTTTTTAGTGCACAGAGTATTTTTTGGAACTCAGTAGGAGTCTCAGTTTACTGTTGAGAGTTCCATTTAAATATATACACTACCGTTCAAAAGTTTGGGGTCACTTAGAAATGTGCTTGTTTTTGAAAGAAAAGCTAATCTTCAGTTTCTCTGCAATTTCTCGCATGGAATAGCCTTCATTTCTCAGAACAAGAATAGACTGACGAGTTTCAGAAGAAAGGCCATTTTGAGCCTGTAATAGAACAAATGCTGATGCTCCAGATACTCAACTAGTCTAAAGGTCAGTTTTATTGCTTCTTTAATCAGCACAACAGTTTTCAGCTGTGCTAACATAATTGAAAAAGGGTTTTCTAATAAGCAATTAGACTTTTAAAATGATAAACTTGGATTAGCTAACACAACATGCCATTAGAACACAGGAGTGATGGTTGCTGATAATGGGCCTCCGTACGCCTATGTAGATATTCCATAAAAAATCAGCCGTTTCCAGCTACAATAGTCATTTACAACATTAACAATGTCTACGCTGTATTTCTGATCAATTTGATGTTATTTTAATGGATAAAAAATGTGACAAGGAGGATAGGATCCCGTGACAAGGACATTTCTGTGTCCCCTAACTTTTGAACGGTAGTGTATATTTTTTTTTTAATTTATCCGTTTAACTAGGCAAGTCAGTTAAGAACAAATTCTTATTTACAATGACGGCTGGGCCAATTGTGCACCGCCATATGGGACTCCCAATCACAGCCGGATGTAATACAGCCTGTATTCAAACCAGGGACTTGCACTGAGATGCAGTGCCTTGGACCGCTGCACCACTCGGGAGCACAATACACAAGGCAATTTCGAAACTTGGTTGCAGCCGTTTTGCTCTTGTTGTATCACTCACTGATAGTCACTCAGTTACAGCATTACAGTTAAACATTTTTGATTGTGAAATTAGTCTAGTTAGTCTAGCCAGCTTTCTAAACTTGTAGTAATAATGCCAGAATTACCGACCGGGCGCAGGGCATGTGCCCAGGGGCCCTGACCTTCAGGGGGCCCCCATTAATTTAGTTTGTCACTGTCACTCATATATCATATTAACCTGGCATAAGTCATGGCAACATGTGTAGAATTGCAGGAAATGTGCTGTCAAACGTATTTGTTTACCTAATACCTTTTCTGCTAACAAATCCCTCAGGACGTATTATATTTAATAAAAATATAAAAGCAACATATAAAGTGTTGGTTTAATGTTTAATGAGTTGAAATTAAAGATCCCAGAAATGTTCCATATGCACCAAAATCTCCAATTTTCCAGGGTCTCTGTCATACCTGTTAGTGAGCATTTCTCCTTTGCCAAGATAATCCATCCACCTTACATGTATGGCATATCAAGAAGCTAATTAAACAGCATGATCATTACACAGGTGCACCTTGTGCTGGGGACAATAAATGCCCACTCAGGGCCTCCCGAGTGCACAGCGGTCTAAGGCACTGCATCGCAGTGCTTGAGGCGTCACTACAGAACCGGGTTCAATCCTAGGCTGTGTCACAGCCGGGCGTGACCAGGAGATCCATGAGGTGGCGCAGAATTGGCCCAGGCCGGGCGCCTGCAAGCTGACTTCGGTCGCCAGCTGGACAGTGTTTCCTCTGACACATTGGTGCGGCTGGCTTCTGGGTTAAGCGAGTAGTGTGTCAAGAAGCAGTGTGGCTTGGCAGGGTCGTGTTTCGGAGGATGCATGGCTCTCTAAATAAATAATAACAATAAAACAACCAAAAACAAATATAAATATAAAAGGCTACTCTAAAATGTGCACAGATGACTCAAGGTTTGAGGGAGCATGCAGTTGGCATGCTGACTGCAGGAATTTCCACAAACGTTGTTGCCAGAGAATTGAATGTTCATTTCTCTACCATATTTCTCTACCAAAATCTGCATCCAACGTTGTTAGAACATCCAACCGGTCTCATAACCGCAGACCACGTGTAACCATTACATCCCAGGAACTCCACATCTGGCTCCTTCACCTGCGGGATCATCTGAGACCGGACAGTGGATGAAACTGTTGGTTTGCACAACCAAAGACTTTCTGCACAAACTGTCCGAAACCATCTCAGGGAAGCTCATCTGTCTGCTCGTCATCCTCACCAGTGTCTTGACCTGACTGCTCACCTTTGATGGCCACTGGCACGCTGTTGAAATGCTCTATTTGTTTTATTTCACCTTTATTTAACCAGGTAGGTCAGTTGAGAACAAGTTCTCATTTGCAACTGCGACCTGGCCAAGACACAGCAAGGCAGTGCGACAAAAAAACAACACAGAGTTACACATGGGAAATAAACAAACTTACGTTTTCAAATGTACCCGGACAGATGACTGTGTGTGGGCAAGCAGTTTGCCCCATGGTGGCGGTGGGGTTATAGTATGGGCAGGCATAAACTACGGACAACGAACACAATTGCATTTTATCGATGGCAATTTGAATCCACAGAGATCCCGTGACGAGATCCTGAGGCCCATTGTTGTGCCATTCATCTGCCGGTATCACCTCATGTTTCAGCATGAAAATGCACAACCCCACGTCGTAAAAATCTGTACATAATTCCTTGATGTTGAAAATGTCCCAGTTCTTCCATGGCCTGCATACTCACCAGACATGTCACCCATTGAGCATGTTTGGGATGCTCTGGATCGACAGATATTACAGTGTTCCAGTCCCCGCCAATATCCAGCAACTTCGCACAGCCATTGAAGAGGAGTGTGACAACATTCCACAGGTCACAATCAACAGCCTGATCAACTCTATGCAAAGGAGATGTGTTGTGCTGCATGAGGACACAATGTTGGTCACACCAGATACTGACTGGTTTTCTGATCCATGCCCATACATGCAACAACCTTTGAAATTGTTGCATGTCGTGTTTTTATTTTTGTTTTTATCTCTTTTTATGGATTCGACAAATCGGCAGGCGCACCGAGCATGCCAAGTGTCCATCAATTAAAGCCGCAGTCTTCCGGTAGGATCTCCGCTCTGTTCTGCTGGCTCGACATTGTTTAGCCATTTTCATGTGAAATCCATAGATTAGGGTTGACTGATTTCCTTATGTGTAAAATATGTAAAATCTTTGAAAAATGTTTTTATTTTTGTTCAGTGCAAATTATAGTTTTCCCGGTGTTGAGTTAATTTGCAGTGGCTAATTGTATATCAAATAGGCTATGTGTTTGTATATAGACTGAGGTGAATGAACCTACAGCAACCGATGTGATAATGGCTCGGGTCATTTTTGCTTGTTATTGCTGTTCTCCAAATAGTATTTTAGAATTTTTAATTTGTATAGAAATGCAGTAAATGATCTTCAACTCCTTTTATTAAGACAATTGCACTGCAATAAATACATATGTCTTGATGATTAATTGCTCAACATGAGCTACCATCATAAAAACAACAACATCAATAGTGTCATCATCTGAGCCTTCCCTTTCTGCTGAATGCTAAGAATGCTAAGTCGCTCTGCTTGCAGGTATGGATTTTCTCTCTTCATTCCCAGAGAATGAGAGAGAGAGAGAGAGAGAGAGAGAGAGAGAGAGAACATCTAGGAAGAGTGGAAGTCCCTTAGGGCCCAGAAACAACCTCTTCGTGCCTCCTCCACACGTAATTGAACAAATTAGCCATGAACAGCTGTTAGCTGTTAAAATGACCCGCTTTCATTTTATCGCCGTGGACAAGAGGTCTGATAGCATCTGTGTTCCACAGCTGTCAGGCATTCTGATTAGCTCGCCCATTCCTACTTTCAATATATCATGACAAACATAATTACCTCAACATCTCTTTTTATGGATTCGACAAATCGCCAGGCGCACCGAGCATGCCAAGTGTCCATCGATTAAAGCCACAGTCTTCCGGTAGGCTCTCCGCTCTGTTCCGCTGGCTCGACATTGTTAAGGGAAAACAATTACCTGTAATGTAAAGCTTATTAGGACCTCATGTTGCTTCATATGTTGCTTGTCTGAGAGGACACAGAGAGAGGAGAATGGTCCAGCGTTTTAACTGTGAATAGGGATGATGGCAGGCCATGGCCTGCACATGGTTTCCAACATGGTCGTTGCAGCTGTTTTTTACTTGATTCTGTTGGGCCTCTAAACAGCAACAGCAAACACTCAAATTTCTGACTGGTCCAAAACCTTGTAATGGACATAGGCCTGTGATAATGTATGCCATTATCTAGGCCTTACATTATAGGTAAACCCATAGATAGGCCTACCAAGGACTGGTTTATTTGAGACTGAAGGGATTTTGTTCAACGAGGGTATGTGTGCAAAAACACTGAAATGCTGTTTGATTGGTTAGAGACCCAAGTACCATCAGTACACAGACCACCTACAATTGCTTAGATACAATCCTTACTCATAGAGATTTAGTTACTTTTTCTGGATATTGGAAACCTTCTCTCTAATTGCCCTCAAATTGTTGTCTCGAAGGTTTAAAAGATATGCATAAAAGACCAATATATATACAGCGGGTGAAATAAGTATTGAACACGTCACCATTTTTCTCAGTAAATATATTTCCAAAGGTGCTATTGACATAAACTTTTCACCAGATGTTGGTAACAACCCAAGTAATCCATACATACAAAGAAACCAAAACAAATAAGTTCAGAAATTAAGTTATGTGTAATAATGTGAAATGACACAGGGAAAAAGTATTGAACACATGAAGAAAGGGAGGTGCAAAAAGGCATGGAAAGCCAAGACAACAGCTGAAAACTATCAGTAATTAAAAAGCAATCCAGCCCCCTGTCAGTGCAAATTACATCTCATGATGGGTAAAAGCAAAGAGCTGTCTCAAGACCTTTGCAATCTAATTGTTGCAAAACATAATGATGGCATTGGTTATAGGCGCATTTCTAAGCTTCTGAATGTTCCAGTGAGCACTGTTGGGGCCATAATACGGAAGTGGAAAGACAATCATTTCACCATAAATTTGCATCGACCAGGTGCTCCTGACAGAGGAGTGAAAAGAATAATCAGAAGAGTTGTCCAAGAGCCAAGGACCACTTGTGGAGAGCTTCAAAAAGACCTGCAATTAGCAGGTACTGTTGTCTCAAAGAAAACAGTAAGTAATGCACTCCACCGCCATGGCCTGTATGCACGCTCACCACGCAAGACTCCATTGCTGAAAAAAAAGCATTTTGAAGCTCGTTTAAAGTTTGCTGCACAACATTTGGAAAAGCCAGTGAAATACTGGGAGAATATAGTGTGGTCAGATGAGAGCAAAATTGAACTTTTTGGATGTCATAATACACACCATGTTTGGAGGAGAAATGGCACTGCACATCACCCTAAAAACACCATACCAACAGTGAAGTTTGGAGGTGGGAACATCATGGTGTGGGGCTGCTTTTCAGCAAATGGTACTGGCAAACTTCACATAATTGAAGGAAGGATGAATGGGCAAATTTACCGAGACATTCTTGACAAAAATCTGATGCCATCTAACAGTATGATGAAGATGAAACGAGGGTGGACATTTCAGCAAGACAATGATCCCAAACACACAGCCAAGGAAACTCTCAATTGGTTTCAAAGAAAGAAAATAAAGCTGCTAGAATGGCCCAGCCAATCACCTGACTTAAATCCCATTGAAAATCTATGGAAAGAACTGAAGATCAAGATTCATTGAAGAGGCCCACGGAACCTTCAAGATTTGAAGACTGTTTGTGTGGAACAATGGGCCAAAATCACACCAGAGCAATGCATGCGACTAGTTTCTCCATACAGGAGGCGTCTTGAAGCTGTCATTACCAACAAAGGCTTTTGTACAAAGTGTTAAGTGTAAGTGTGTTCAATACTTTTTCCCTGTGTCATTTCACATTATTACACATAACTTAATTTCTGAACTTATTTGTTTTGGTTTCTTTGTATGTATGGATTTCATGTCAATAGCACCTTTGGAAATATATTTACTGAGAAAAATGGTGACGTGTTCAATACTTATTTCACCCGCTGTATACAGTGGGGCAAAAAAGTATTTAGTCAGCCACCAATTGTGCAAGTTCTCCCACTTAAAAAGATGAGAGAGGCCTGTAATTTTCATCATAGGTACACTTCAACTATGACAGACAAAATGAGAAAAAAAATCCAGAAAATCACATTGTAGGATTCTTTATGAATTTATTTGCAAATTATGGTGGAAAATAAGTATTTGGTCACCTACAAACAAGCAAGATTTCTGGCTCTCACAGACCTGTAACTTCTTTAAGAGGCTCCTCTGTCCTCCACTCGTTACCTGTATTAATGGCACCTGTTTGAACTTGTTATCAGTATAAAAGACACCTGTCCACAACCTCAAACAGTCACACTCCAAACTCCACTATGGCCAAGACCAGAGAGCTGTCAAAGGACACCAGAAACAAAATTGTAGACCTGCACCAGGCTGGGAAGACTGAATCTGCAATAGGTAAGCAGCTTGGTGTGAAGAAATCAACTGTGGGAGCAAAAATCCCAGAACCACACGGGGGGACCTAGTGAATGACCTGCAGAGAGCTGGGACCAAAGTAACAAAGGCTACCATCAGTAACACACTACGCCGCCAGGGACTCAAATCCTGCAGTGCCAGACGTGTCCCCCTGCTTAAGCAAGTACATGTCCAGGCCCGTCTGAAGATTGCTAGAGAGCATTTGGATGATCCAGAAGAGGATTGGGAGAATGTCATATGGTCAGATGAAACCAAAATAGAACTTTTTGGTAAAAACTCAACTCGTCGTGTTTGGAGGAGAAAGAATGCTGAGTTGCATCCAAAGAACACCATACCTACTGTGAAGCATGGGGGTGGAAACATCATGCTTTGGGGCTGTTTTTCTGCAAAGGGACCAGGACGACTGATCCGTGTAAAGGAAAGAATGAATGGGGTCATGTACCATGAGATTTTGAGTGAAAACCTCCTTCCATCAGCAAGGGCATTGAAGATGAAACGTGGCTGGGTCTTCAGCATGACAATGATCCCAAACACACCGCCCGGGCAACGAAGGAGTGGCTTCGTAAGAAGCATTTCAAGGTCCTGGAGTGGCCTAGCCAGTCTCCAGATCTCAACCCCATAGAAAATCTTTGGAGGGAGTTGAAAGTCCGTGTTGCCCAGCGACAGCCCCGAAACATCACTGCTCTAGAGGAGATCTGCATGGAGGAATGGGCCAAAATACCAGCAACAGTGTGTGAAAACCTTGTGAAGACTTACAGAAAACATTTTGACCTCTGTCATTGCCAACAAAGGGTATATAACAAAGTATTGAGATAAACTTTTGTTATTGACCAAATACTTATTTTCACCCATAATTTGCAAATAAATTCATTAAAAATCCTACAATGTGATTTTCTGGATTTTTTTTTCTCATTTTGTCTCTCATAGTTGAAGTGTACCTATGATGAAAATTACAGGCCTCTCTCATCTTTTTAAGTGGGAGAACTTGCACAATTGGTGGCTGACTAAATACTTTTTTGCCCCACTGTATATTGATTTATTTGATTTATTATTATTTATTTATTTTCTTCACGCCACACGTGTAACATTAACATTTTGCTGCAGTGGGCTAAATAAGGGTCACACAGAGTGTTTCTTGGTAGTCTGAAACTAAATGTACAGTATACACCTCACACAGATGGTTATGGGCTTAAAAACAACCCTAGCCTACAACTTCTGCGGCCCTGTGGAAATCTAATTACATTTAAAAAAAATACTCATCAGAATCCGTCAGTTTAAGCAAGATACAGTGCATTCGGAAATTATTCAGACCCATTGACCTTTTCCACATTTTGTTACATTACAGCCTTATTCTAAAATTGATTAAATAAACACATTTCCTCATCAATCTACACAAAATAATCCATAATGACAAAGCAAAAACAGGTTTTTCGAAATGTTTGCAAATGTATTAAAAATAATAAACAGAAATATCTAATTTACATAAGTATTCAGACCCTTTGCTATGAGACTCGAAATTGAGCTTAGGTGCATCCTGTTTCCATTGATCATCCTTGAGATGTTTCTACAACTTGATTGGAGTCCACCTGTGGTAAATTCAATTGATTGGACATGATTTGGAAAGGCACACACCTGTCTATATAGGGTCCCAGAGTTGACAGTGCATGTCAGAGCAAAAAACGTATTGTGTCGAGGCACAGATCTGGGGAAGAATACCAAAAAAGATGCTACAGTGTTGAAGGTCCCCAAGAACACAGTGGCCTCCATCATTCTTAAATGGATGGGGTTTGGAACCACCAAGATTCTTCCTATAGCTGGCTGCCTTGCCAAACTGAGCAATCGGGGGATTTAGCTTTAGAGTCCTACCAGAAGGATAACCATCTCTGCAGACCTTTATGGTAGAGTGGCCAGACGGAAGCCATTCCTCAGTAAAAAGCACATGACAGCACACTTGGATTTTGCCAAAAGGCACCTAAAGACTCTCAGACCATGAGAAACAAGATTCTCTGGTCTGATGAAACCAAGATTGAACTCTTTGGCCTGAATGCCAAGCGTCACGTCTGGAGGAAATCTGGCACCATCCCTATGGTGAAGAATGGTGGTGGCAGCATCATGCTGTGGGGATGTTTTTCAGCGGCAGGGACTGGGAGACTAGTCAGGATCGAGGAAAGGTGAATGGGGACAAAGTACAGAGAGATCCTTGATGAAAACCTGCTCCAGAGTGCTTTGGACCTCAAGCACATAGCCAAGACAATGCAGTAGTGGCTCTCTGTCCTTGAGTGGCCCAGACATGAACCTGATCTAACATCTCTGGAGAGACCTGACAGAGATTGAGAGGATTTGCAGAAAATAATGGGAGAAACTCACCAAATACAGGTGTGCCAAGCTTGTAGCGTCATACCCAAGAAGACTTGAGGCTGTAATCTCTGCCAATGGTGCTTCAAGAAAGTACTGAGTAAAGGGTCTGAATACTTATGTAAATGTCATTTTTCAGGGGTTTTTTATTCATAAAAACCTGTTTTTGCTTTGTCACTTTGGGGTATTTTGTGTAGATTGATGAGGGGAAAAAAACTATTTAATCCACTTTAGAATAAGGCTGTAACATAACAAAATGTGGAAAAAGTCAAGGGGTCTGAATACTTTCCGAATGCACTGTATATGTGTTTTTTTTTGCATGACTGCGTCTCAATCTACCGCATCCGCTGATATCGCCCTTCCGCATCTGCGGTGTTTGTCATGAGGCATCCCGAAAATCAGTCTTCTAACGAAAACATCTGAAATGTTTGGCCTTCAAATTATAATGAACAAAAATATAAACACAACATGCAACAATTTCATAGATTTTACTGAGTTACAGAGTTACAGTAAGGAAATCAGTCAATTTAAATAAATTCATTAGGCCCTAATCTATGGATTTCACATGACTGGGGATCTTTTATGTCAGCTCCATCTGTCCAGTCCACTGTCATCTAGCCATGATCACCAGTAAGCCTGCTCCCCACATACACTCCACACATGGATCATTTCAGTGTTTACCTGCAGTGTGGTCATTTCAATGTTAATAACCTGCAGTGTGATAATTTCAGTGTTAACCTGCAGTGTGATATATTCATTGTTAACCTTCTGGCTGTGGTTCACCTTAGTGCAGGTCCAGCCCACCCAGTGGGAGAGACAGATATCATGGCTGATCATCATTACATCTTTAGGAGACAGAATTAAATGAAAGGTGTCTGGTGGCCCAACGCTAGCTGAAAGGTTAAGAGAGGTCTCTTTAAAGTCCTAAATATAAACATTTAGCAGGTCAAAGGTCAGTGTTCCTCTGGCCCCCGGGCCATTTACAATGAGCATTTTTAAGTAGGCCTTCTAAGGAAACACCATTACTGTTTCTGCCCTCTGAAACAAAGCCTGATAGCTCAATTACTTATTTTATGAATATACAGAAGTACTGCACATTAGAGGGTGAGCACATAAAAGGTTGGTGACTTCTTAGTAGTCTTTGGTTAGGGTAATGTTGACCTGCTCAACTTATAATAGATATATGTATTATGCAGTATAAACCTGCCACTGTCTGGCAATATTTCAAACTTCAATTTGGCAATTATTCAGAACAATAGCAGGACAGAGAAAAGCCCAGATCCTTTAGAGATGCCTTGTAGAGAGACTGTAAACCTGGCTGGGTCCAACCTAATCTCATCACCTCTCTTCCAAACCAAACCAAACAACAACATCAACAAAATATAAAAGAGCATGGGAAACGGAGAAAGGATAGAGAGATGAAATTAGATTTCCAACACAATAAAACAATAAGAAAACTTCCCAACACTGACCTTTCTGTAGACCTGCTCGCTTATTTGATTATCTTATTTGTTGTTGATTTAAACAAACTACAAATCTTAATATCTTTATATCTGTATTTCAGCCTCGAGTCATAATACACAAAAGCAATACTTGCGTTTCGGTTTCACCAAGATCTCATCAATCAAGCATGTCAATGCATGCGTACATCACTCAAATCTAGTTTAGTTTGTGGCATTTATTTAAAGTGTGTTTTACAGAAGGGAAAGACAGTTTGTTTTCCTAAAGTGAAGTTTGTAGCTAAAAAAAACTGAAATAGTTGTGCAAATCTAAATATTACATATTCACTTCTTTGTTTGTATAACGAGACCGTGTGGATGATTTATCTAAATATTTGCTTTTGGTGATTAATGTGTATCTACTAAATATGAGACAGACAAGGATGATGTAATGCATTGATCAGTGCACACGCACACACACACACATACACACTGTACAGAAACACACATCGTCAAATGGATCACACTACAGTTGGCGATGCATGCAACAGGCGACATAAGGTTTCAGAATATTTTCAAGACTCATTTAACTGATCTTCGTTCCTTTCCTTCTCATACTGTACATCACAATAAGCAGACAAAATGACGAGTCCAGTGGCATCTAATGTGGTTATTCTAGTAGGAAGAGAAATAATGAAAGGTCTCAGTGAGAATTCATGAAGCACTCTAGTGTACAGTAGGCAATGAGTGGTGAGGATTGGCTGCTGGCTGCAGCAGTTAGCGTTTTGACATTGTGTGACTGATTGAGTGATAAATAAGACTTCTGTGAATAGCTGTGGAGACTAATGTGATTTGGATGCTGCTAGGAGTGGAATGTAAATCAAATTTTGGCCAGTAGAATGGACCCAGCACCCCACCCTCCTCCATCTCCATCCCTCAGAATCCTTAATGTGGTCAGCTCCCAGCCTGGAGGCTATTTACCCTAGGGCGTTGTCTTGACAATCAGGGAGAGGACATATTATCCTATCTATCCCATCATCCCACAGCCAGAGGTCCACAGCTCTAGGTACTTCTTCAAATAGCCTGCATCATATACATTACCCAAATGTCATTCGTCATTAAATTGTCCATCCAACTGTCGTTTTAGGAAGGTGCATATAGATTGAAAATATCTTGTTATGTGATGAGAGAGCGATCTAAAGTTGTTTTTCTCCGCACAATTTGAGGTCTGTTTGACTGTTTGAACCCTCTCCTCTCTCTGCCTTGAGGGCAGATTTTTTTACCCAGAGTGCATCACTCCAAGGAGGAAATGAGGAGTTCACGATGTGGCCAATTTTTTGCATATAGCACAGCACCACGGTTGCAAGTAAATGAACGCAAATGTAAGACATTAAAGCCAATGTGATCACAGCGTTTGTTTTATTCTTACCACCCAGAGTGGCATGGCTCTGAGCAAACACATTACTGTGAGACCACAGAGCACAGATCCCCACTGGCTTTATTTCACCAGTCTCAACAGAGGCCACAGGAACATTGTCAACACACCCATCAGATGCCTAACAGAGGGAAAAACAGTTATCTAGTTATCAGATTTGTTCCTCTCCTCTCCTGTACTCTCCTCTCTTCATCTAGGCTATCAGCCTTGAAATGACAATCACAGAGGGAGATGGACAGATGTGGATAGATGAATGGATGGATGGAGTGGACATGTTGTCACGCCCTGATCTGTTTCACCTGTCCTTGTGCTTGTCTCCACCCCCTCCAAGTGTCGCCCATCTTCCCATTATTCCCCTGTGTATTTATTCCTGTGTTCTCTGTCTCTCTGTGCCAGTTCGTCTTGTCTTGCCAAGTCAACCAGCGTGTTTTTCCTAGTGCCTTTTGTTCCTAGTCTCTGTCGTTCTAATCCTCCCGGTTCTGACCCTTTGCCTGGCCTCACACCGAGCCCGCCTGTCTGACCAATCTGCCTATCCAAACCTCGAGCCTGCCTGCCGTCTTGTACCGTCATGTACTCAGCCCTGGTGATTGAACCCTTGCCTGTCCTGACCACGAGACTGCCTGTTCCACTATACTGCTGGGACTCAGCCCTGTTGATTGAACCCTTGACTGTCCTGACCACGAGACTGCCTGCCTTCCTGTACTGTTCGGACTCAGCCCTGGTTATTGAACCCCTGCCTACCCTGACCACGAGACTGCCTGTTCCACTGTACTGCTCGGACTCTATCTGGTTGATGAACTATTTCCTGTCCCTGACCTGCCCTTTGTCTATTCCCTATATTATAATACATATCGGAGCCTGTGTCTGTATATGGTCTCGCTTTGTATCGTTATAGTTGAGACAGAGCCCTTGAAGGTTAATTCATATCTGACCATATGCTTCAGAGCCAATGCTCTCGCTCTCGCTCTCTTTCTCTACAGTATATGTGCAAGAGTTTGTGTTCGAAGTGTATGCAAAATAAACGTTATATTGAGGTGGTGGGTGAGCGATAGATAATTACAGTCATTTGCATCATCAGGATGTTTTCTGGTTTACATGTCAAAACAAACACCTTTGATTACAAGTAATAGATGTTGTGCCAAACAGTGTTTTCTTGCAGGTGATCACTCGGCATGCTCTCCACAGTGATTTGTGTGCACAGTTGGGTTTGTGTATTTCCAACACTGTCTTTTATCCCTTCTTGTATCCCTTGTTTTCAGGAGCAACGGTCTGAAAGTAAGACTTCAACTTCTCTGAAGTCAGAGTCTGCAGAAAAAAGCTGTTTGTTTGTGTCCTTTAATGGCTAACGGCTTATTCGTGTAAAATGTGTGAATGGACTAATTCTGAGCTGTAACAATGACTTTGGTTCAGTCAAAAACATTTACATGTGAGAAGGTGATTTCAAAATAATCTGATACAGTCAATGGGTTTCCTGCTGCCCTTTCTTGATAACTACATCTCTTCTTGTGTGATATATTTAGCAGCTCATCCATAGTCCCTCTGAAGTGTTTATATATGGTCTTATTTCTATAAACAGTACAGCCAAGGCATTAGCTACTCTTCCCAGGGACAAGCAACATTAAGGCAGTTATATACAATGAAAAATATTACACAATATTACATTTCATAACACTTTTCACAACAAATTAAGTGTGTTCCCTCAGGCCACTACTCTACTATCACATATCTACAATACTGTCACGTTCGGGTGTGTAGAGAGACCAAGGCGCAGCGTAGTGATAGTTCAACATCGTTTATTTAATGAATAAACTAGACTCGATGGGAACTATACAAAATAACAATGCTATGTATAACAGAAAGGAAACACACTTACTACGATACGAGACATACGACAATGAACCACGCCTAAGCAGTGGAACCAACACATATAAGTAGGATCCCTAATTAGAGGTAATACATAGCAGCTGCCTCTAATTAGGGATCCCACACACAACACCACACAGACATAGAACGACTAGAACTGCCAGACTCTGATCATAGAAATATAGAGAAGCAAAACTTCTCTATGACCAGAGCCTGACAGTACCCGGCCGCAAGAAACCAAACACAAAACAAGAGGGGAGGGGAGGGAAAAACAACAGACAATAACCATCGCAGGTGGCGGTTCCGGCCCCAGCGAAGTGGATATCTTCCTCCCTTGTTCTACTGGGCCCGGACTGGGCACCGGTGTGGCGAAGGACTCCGGCCATGGAGTGGGGCAGATCACGGGAGGCTCCGGGCTGTCGACCATCACGGGAGGCTCCGGGCTGTCGACCATCACGGGAGGCTCCGGGCTGTCGACCATCACGGGAGGCTCGGGGCTGTCGACCATCACGGGAGGCTCCGGTCTGTCGACCATCACGGGAGGCTCCGGGCTGTCGACCATCACGGGAGGCTCCGGGCTGTCGACCATCACGGGAGGCTCAGGTCTGTCGACCATCGCTGGAGTCTCTGTGCTGTCGACCGTCGCTGGAGTCTCTGGGCTGTCGACCGTCGCTGGAGTCTCTGGGCTGTCGACCGTCGCTGGAGTCTCTGGGCTGTCGACAGTCGTTGGAGGCTCCGTGCGAGGAACAGGTACGGGCGTACCGGACTGGGGAGGCGCACCGGCGGTTGGGTGCGTGGAAGCGGCACTGGAGGCACCTGGCTGGGCACACGCACTGGAGGTCGGGTGCGGGGAGTCGGCACGGGACGTACCGGACTGGAGAGGCGCACTGGAGGCCTGGTGCGTGGAGTCGGCACTGGTGGCACCGGACTAATGACACACACCTCAGGGCGAGTGCGGGGAGCAGGCACAGGACTTACCGGACTGGAGAGGCGCACTGGAAGCAAAGGAAACACACTTACTACGATACGAGACATACGACAATGAACCACGCCTAAGCAGTGGAACCAACACATATAAGTAGGATCCCTAATTAGAGGTCATGCATAGCAGCTACCTCTAATTAGGGATCCCACACACAACACCACACAGACATAGAACGACTAGAACTGCCAGACTCTGATCATAGAAATATAGAGAAGCAAATCCATGTGTACCGGTGTGTAGAGTTGAGTGCGTGTCTTATCGTGTGTGTGTGTGTCTCTTCACAGTCCACACTGTTCCATAAGGTGTATTCTTACCTGTTTTTTAAAGTCTGATTCAGTTTCCTGATGTGGAATAGGTTTTCATTAAGTCATGGCTCTATGTAGCACTGTGCGCCTCCCATAGTCTGTTCTTGACTTGGGGATTGTGAAGAGACCTTTGGTGGCATGTCTTGTGGGGTATGCATGTGTGACCAAGCTGTGTGCTAGTAGTTTAAACAGACACCTCGGTACATTCAGCATCTCAACACTTCTTACAACCCAGTATGTCATTAAAGCTCAAGTGGCTGAGGAGATGGGTAATATTGCACATGGCCTCCCCCACACACACTAGTGTCTGATGACAACTAGCTCCCTAAGCAACCCGCCGTTCCAAAACCCATCTGTGTGCCTGCGTGTGCTTCTCTTCAAGCCTGTAATTTTCTACTTCCTGCTAATTGATTTGGGCTCCACAGGTCAATATGACCCTCTCTGGAAAGAACATGAACAGTCAGGCTCCAAAGGTCAATATGACCCTCTCTGGAAAGAACATGAACAACTAACTTGTTAGTGGAGTATAATGAGTGTTTTTCTATGGACTGACTTCATGATTAAGTATTTCCTCCTTGAGTGTATTTTCAAACACAGCATGACTTGGACATAGAGCCAAGCTAATGGAATGATCTCCAATTTTAGCATACTTTTGT
Organism: Thymallus thymallus; assembly: GCA_023634145.1. Taxonomy (NCBI): domain Eukaryota; kingdom Metazoa; phylum Chordata; class Actinopteri; order Salmoniformes; family Salmonidae; genus Thymallus; species Thymallus thymallus. Next base: position 21,145,068 of record CM042399.1, read on the forward strand.
GGATTTAGTTAATATTTTTCTCATACACGTATTACATGGAATCAGCCAGGCTTTCCCCAAAACTTGACTAAAAAAATATATATATACAGCGGATGAAATAACACGTCACCATTTTTCTCAGTAAATATATTTCCAAAGGTGCTATTGACATGAAATCTTCACCAGATGTTGGTAACAACCCAAGTAATCCATACATACAAAGAAACCAAAATAAATAATTCAGAAATTAAGTTATGTGTAATAATGTGAAATGACACAGGGAAAAAGTATTGAACACATGAAGAAAGGGAGGTGCAAAAAGGCATGGAAAGCCAAGACAACAGCTGAAAACTATCAGTAATTAAAAAGCAATCCAGCCCCCTGTCAGTGCAAATTAATATCAGCTGGTTCAGTCCCAACTGATGGCCTACAAAAAGGTCTCATTGCCAAGGTGTCACACAAGACACATCTCATGATGGGTAAAAGCAAAGAGCTGTCTCAAGACCTTCGCAACCTAATTGTTGCAAAACATAATGATGGCATTGGTTATAGGCGCATTTCTAAGCTTCTGAATGTTCCAGTGAGCACTGTTGGGGCCATAATACGGAAGTGGAAAGACAATCATTTCACCATAAATTTGCCTCGACCAGGTGCTCCTCGCAAGATTTCTGACAGAGGAGTGAAAAGAATAATCAGAAGAGTTGTCCAAGAGCCAAGGACCACTTGTGGAGAGCTTCAAAAAGACCTGCAATTAGCAGGTACTGTTGTCTCAAAGAAAACAGTAAGTAATGCACTCCACCGCCATGGCCTGTATGCACGCTCACCACGCAAGACTCCATTGCTGAAAAAAAAGCATGTTGAAGCTCGTTTAAAGTTTGCTGCACAACATTTGGAAAAGCCAGTGAAATACTGGGAGAATATAGTGTGGTCAGATGAGAGCAAAATTGAACTGTTTGGATATCATAATACACACCATGTTTGGAGGAGAAATGGCACTGCACATCACCCTAAAAACACCATACCAACAGTGAAGTTTGGAGGTGGGAACATCATGGTGTGGGGCTGCTTTTCAGCAAATGGTACTGGCAAACTTCACATAATTGAAGGAAGGATGAACGGGCAAATTTACCGAGACATTCTTGACAAAAATGCTGCCATCTACCAGGATGATGAAGATGAAACGAGGGTGGACAATTCAGCAAGACAATGATCCCAAACACACAGCCAAGGAAACTCTCAATTGGTTTCAAAGAAAGAAAATAAAGCTGCTAGAATGGCCCAGCCAATCACCTGACTTAAATCCCATTGAAAATCTAAGGAAAGAACTGAAGTTCAAGATTCATAGAAGAGGCCCACGGAACCTTCAAGATTTGAAAACTGTTTGTGTGAAAGAATGGGCCAAAATCACACCAGAGCAATGCATGCGACTAGTTTCTCCATACAGGAGGCGTCTTGAAGCTGTCATTACCAACAAAGGCTTTTGTACAAAGTGTTAAATAAATATCAGTAAGTGTGTTCAATACTTTTTCCCTGTGTCATTTCACATTATTACACATAACTTAATTTCTGAACTTATTTGTTTTGGTTTCTTTGTATGTATGGGTTACTTGGGTTGTTACCAACATCTGGTGAAAATGTCATGTCAATAGCGCCTTTGGAAATATATTTACTGAGAAAAATGGTGACGTGTTCAATACTTATTTCACCCGCTGTATATAGTACCTGTCAAAAGTTTGGACACACCTACTCATTAAAGGGTTTTTCTTTAGTTTTTACTATTTACTACATTGTAGAATAATAGTGAAGATATCAAAACTATGAAATAACACATATAGAATCATGTAGTAACCAAAAAGGTGTTAAACAAATCAAAATATATTTTATATTTTAGAATAATAGTGATGTCTTCACTATTATTCTACAATGTAGAAAATAGTAAAAATAATGAACAACCCTTGAATGAGTAGATGTGTGCAATCTTTTGACTCATCTCTCTCTGTTTCATAATTTTCAATAAATTCGCAAGAGGCTGAATGTATCTCACCGGAGAAAGCATCTGAGTGAGTGAAACAGCGCTCTTCTGTCTCTGTATGTGTAGCCCATCTATCTGATGCTGTCTAGCCAAAATAAGTATGACATTGTTGCCACCCACAGCATTGAAATCCAGGAAAACCAGCGAGCATTTGGCCTCGCTTGATAAAAAAAGTATAAAATAATAGCCAATCAGCATTGAGCTAAACTGAGTGAGCTCAAATTTGAATGGTCCCGGTGCACCAAAAAAAAAGTGTAAAGGGAAGCCAGTTTGGATTTGGCTTCACACCAATCACATCACATCAAAAGCAAAACGTCATTGCCAGAAAAAACTAGAATTGTTGCATCTCGTTGGCTAGCTAGCTAAAATTGCCCCTTTCTTGAATAAGCCATGGATGGAGATAGGGATTTGTACTTGTGGTTTCACTTAAACGATTCTGATCCAAAAATTCTGAGAGGATGGAAGTTCAACATGTAGCTAGATGTATCACCTAGCAGGCTAATGTTAACTAGCTGGCTCATTGTTGGAAGTTAGGCAAGCAAGCATTTTAGCCAGGTAACCTAGGACAACAAAAACAAAAAGCGTGGAAAGTCGGGCTCCATAGGTCAATATGACCCTCTCTGGAAAGAACATGAACAACTCATTATACTCCAACTTGTTAGTGGAGTATAATGAGTGTTTTTCTGTGGACTGACTTCATGATTAAGTATTTCCATTTTAGCCAGGTAACCTAGGACAACAAAAACTAAAAGCATGTACTATATGACAGCCATAGACTGTTTCGTCAACATGAAAGAGAGGAGGATGCCATTAGCGTTTCTCTACATATAGAGTCAACTTGTGTATTCTAATTGCACGTGTAGATAGGGGAAACACACACACACAGACACAGAAATCAGATCCATGGACAGCCACATCATATTTAGCTTACATTGATTGGACTAAATGGTTTTTGGTATCTTTTAGTTGTCACTGTATTAGACTAAGCATACAGTAGGTGATTTGATGATGTTGAAATGTTGAAATGGTGCTAAATCAGTAGTTGTTTAGTAGTCCAAAAATATCAGAAACATTAACTTGCTTGACCATGCTGTAGGTCATGGAACTGTTTGTTACACGCAATGTGCTTTGTGGACATCACTGGACAGAGGTTGCGCTCCGGTTTTATGATGAAACAAAGGTGTGGTTGACTGTGTCTTCTTATTGTCTCGGCCTTACAGTATATCACGGTGGCAAGGCATAAGAACTAACAGGTTATAGAGCAAACAATGCAATAATCACAACACCTAGGTTGTTATGTGACTTATCCACGCACTGTTACTGTTTAGTCTATGGAGTAAAGCAGTGGTGACCAGACAAGACAGCCTTGCTGGCATGAGAAAAACGCTGCTTCATTTGATCAATACGATCCTAGACTACCTTCCTCTAGGAATCCATCAAAATGCAGCAGCATGGTTCGGTCCAGATAACCATCAGCTACCTGGCTGGGTTAATCTATACTGCCTCCTCCTGTCAACCTTGACATTTTACTGCTGAGCACAGTTCCTTTTACCTGCACCCCTCTGTTTTTCTCTCTCTTTAGCAATCGCCTTCTGCCCTCCATCTCTCTGCCTCACCATGTCCTTTCTTTCAGATTAGCATGTCTGTGTGTCAGAGAGCAGGTGAAATGATTCAAATATATCAGGCTTCCTGCAGATTCTCACCGTCAGTGGGGTATTGATGGAGGGCATTGTGAGGGTGTGCGTGTGTGTATGTGTCTGGGAGTGTGTGTCTGGAACATGGCCTGGCTCCGGTGGGGGATATTCTGTCTGCTTGTGCATTGACGTCCTGTGACAGGCCAATCGATGTGGAGGAGCTGCCGTCTGGCCTGCTGCTGTTTCATTGACCTGCCTGGGCCCTGGTAACAGTACTGCTGGAGGTCAATCTCAGCGCTCGCTGTCTCACTCCTCTTCTCATCTGGGTGGGGCTTCTGTTTTCTCAAACTGATCATCTTCTGTTTTCTTTCAAAGCTGTTTGTTTGTACATACTTTTGCCAGTTTTCAATTTACTAGTGTATTATCTGTACAGCAGGAACTATCTATCTATCTATCTATCTATCTATCTATCTATCTATCTATCTATCTATCTATCTATCTATCTATCTATCTATCTATCTATCTATCTATCTATCTATCTATCTATCTATCTATCTATCTATCTATCTATCTATCTATCTATCTATCTATCTATCTATCTATCTATCACTTGAGTGGCGAGGAGGTTATCATGCATAAGCAGCAGCGTATAAATCAAGCGTTGAGCAGCACATTAGGGGGCTCTATTCAATCTGTATCGCTGAAGCATTACAGATTGCCCAAGAGAAATGTAAAAGTAATTTCCAATTGAGCCGACATATGCAGCGTTTACCTTGAATGTAGTTTCCACTAACGCGGGAACATTGCCTTTAAATTTTAATCACGCTGTATCTCTGAACTTTCGCAATACATATTGAATAGAGCCCTAGGAAAATACAATCTGCACCTATCTTGCCATGTATTAGCATGTTGGCTTTATTTCCATGTCATCATTTCCATGTCAGCTGGTGGACTCCATTCCCAAACCTTGTAAAAGCTCAGGTAGAGAGAAGACAAATGCACAGACTTAAGTGTGTTGATAATTTGTGTCTCTGTCTACTTAACTAAGGTGAAGCTCATTCATCTGTGTATTGAATCATCACAGATACTAGCAGTTTGAAGTCTTACAAATGAGTCCCAGTTCGGAGAGATTTCAATTATGGTTTTGTGTTGATTTGTTCATTGTTCACAGTCATCTTTAGTGAAATAAATCAGAATGTTTAACATTAAGTTAAACCTTTTAAGTTCGACTGTCTTCGGTGCGTCACCAATAAAGTTGTATTGTACCATAGAAGTGGAAGCAGAGTAAATTCAATGCTGTACCCTGTGTGAATCTGTGCATGCTTGTGTGTGTGTGTGTGATTGAGTGAGTTTTCTTTTCCCCAGTGAGCGTCAGAATCAGTCCTCTGCCTGAAAACATGAGGATTGATAGCCTTTTGATCAAGGTCGTGGAAAATCCATGCCGTACACACACACACGCACACGCACACACACACACACACACACACACACACACACACACACACACACACACACACACACACACACACACACACACACACTCTGACAAGACACCCCCCAGTCTGGGTCTTGGCTGATGGGTTCTTGTAATCCAGTTATCATGCAGTTTGCACGCTCACTCTATCAAGGTGAGTGTTACTCTATATACGAGGCTGGGGGCCTCCCCTCAAATTGCATTCTGCCTTTCCGGGGCCATAATCAAAAGCAGTTGCCAAATCACATATAACTACCCTCAGGTTCAATCTGTGCTTTCCTGATGCTAAAGGCTGGGAGACGGAGACACATCTCAGTGAGTTGATAGACTGGCTCAAACATAGCTGACTTAACTGGAATAGTAAACAGCAGAAATGGTCATAACAAATTAGAATATATTTTACCAATATGGAGGAGAAAAAATCTTGATCACGCATTATGCTTATAGGCTTGTGTTTGCTGTACATTATGGCTTTGTTTTTGTTTACTTATAGATCATAATTTGTGTCTCGAAAAATAAACCAAACAGAAATTACAATGTTTGCAAAAATGTAATTAAGTCGAGTTGTTTGACGAGTGAACTGTGACGTGTATGCTATGTTGTGCATTCCTTTACTAAACGCAGGTGGAAAACAAGATTTAAAAACTAAAATATATTTTTATATTTAGAACAGCAATTAAAAGTGATGACAACATAGTCTAAATGAGGACGTGTGTAAATACATTAACCTTAGAACTCTAACCTGAGATCAGATTTACTTTTTGGAAACGTATTGTTTTGCTTAAAAGCAATTCAGCAACACATTTATACAACAAATAAGAAGGTTCACAAGCCTCATCTGCAACTAAACTGGGGTCAAACACATTGAAAGTATTCGAAAATAGTGACATAATCTGTCTTTGTTCATAATCATCATCATCATCATCAACAACTTCACATGTAAAACAGGAAGAGAATGTGGAGACAGGAAGCAGTGTTTGTATAAGGAGGGGAAACTTTATTTATAACACAGGGGCTCTGACATGGAGTTGCCAGCTCAACTTCTATATTACAAGGTTTATCTGCAAGACTGCATATGTACTGTTACTGTATTTGGGAACCAAGTTTGCAGTGGCACTAGAAACACACGCTTAAAACAATGGACTCTTTCCCTTTTTTTAATTTTTTTTTTCATACAAAATGGTACAAACAACAATACAAAATACTTGTGCTGTTGACAGTTTACAAAAAAAGTATTTTAACTTGATAACTGTGCAATTATAATTTTTTTAATCATTTTGTGTTTTTTTGTATATCTTTTTGTTTTACTTTAGTTTATGTGAGTGTGGTACACCGCAGCCTCGGTCATGCGTGCTGCTACATGTTTTAAAATGATCTTTATGATAACTGTTATAGAATTCTTCTTCAGTCCATTATAAAAAGACACATGCAAAAAAGCTCCAATTGTACAGTTATATTTTGCCTAACTTGATCTGTTTAGCTTTAAGCAATTACTACATTATGTACACTCAGACGTGAGAAACATCAGGTCCAATCCAATACGAATACAAATCACACCCTATTCCCCATATAGTGCACTACTTTCAAACACAGTAGTGCACTACATGGGGAATATGGTGCCATTTGAGACTCAAATACTGTCATGTTTTGGTGCAGTCCTGGTGATAGCGAAGGCTGTGTCTAACGCTGTAACCTCACCCCTGTTGGAGTTTCCTGCAGGGACAGACAGACAGGGACAGACAGACTAACTGTTTGTGTGCAGGCCTTATGGTAAAGGGGGTAACTAGTACATACATACTACATGGTAGGTCTGAAATACATCTCCACTAGCTAAACATACTGTGTTCCTCAAGAAATGTATTTGCACACCTTAAGCCTCCCGCTTACTTTACCTTCAATATGTCAAACTGAAGCATGGATGCGCAAAATCCATACATCCTGATCCCAGTTACTTTATGTGTAATTGTCACATCAATACCATCCATTCAACCTAACCACCTAACTACCTTTGCATATTTACATGTACAACTTTCAGTCCTCCAATTCAATCTTTCATTTCTCCTAAACCTTCATTTAACCCATCCCTGGCTTCCCTCTCATCCCCTCATAGTGTTGGAATGGCACGGCTTCATTTGTCTCCCAAATAACTCCTATCCGTGATAACGAGACATTCACTATGACAGGCATTAGTCCATTCACGTGATGATGCTACAGTATGTAGTGCTTATGACAGCAGCATTATGCAAAGTGCCTCCTCTCTGTTTGTTGCCCCCATGGCAGGTGTATATCTGACAGACATGAGGGACCATGAGGCAGGCATAAAACATGTCTTTCTGAATACTGTCTGGCCTTCAGCACTGCCGGACTCTTCTCTGATGGGGCTAGAGCAAAGCAAGTAGGCCTCATCTATATGGATTACATGTAGGATGATGAGCATAAATATGTACAGTAGGACCTCTTGTAATGTAATAATGAAGTCAATTTTGAACAGCGACACATAAACAAGTATGGCTGTAAGTGTACAAGTCTCTTTGAATCTTCAGTGAACGCAAATGACTTTTATGGTAACTTGAAGCTTGTGAGCAGACTCGGCAGGCTACCCGTCGAACAACAAAGAAAACAAAACACAGGGTGAAGAATATAAAGAGAGCGAATGTAAAAAAAAAAAAATAATGTGTAAAAAAAAGTATATGTACAACATTTATGTCAGAGATAGTCATGAATCACGAACAGCTAGAGCTGTGTAATGTGTGTATGTGCGCGTGTGTGTGTGCACGTGCACGTGAGCGAGCATGTGTATGTGCGCATGTGGGTGCATTGAGCTGAGCTACGTTCTAGTGAAGAAAGGAGCACTAATCCTACTTGGTGATGGCGAGAGGTGAGGTGGAAATCCCAAATACTGCTTCCTGTTTCTGCTTCTGTCACCAAAAGGCATTGTGGGTACACAGCAGGATCAGAGGGTCAAAGGTAATTCACACTGATACCCTGTAGTTACATCAGGTGGGTTTAGGGTCTACCTACACTCTGAGGACTCACTGTTAGTCAGCTATAATAACACGCTATATGACCTAGTCCCCTTTTAGATTAGACTTCTATTTTCTTCCCGTGCTTTTCCTCCCCTCTTCTCTGCTCCTATCCCCCCCACCCCCTCTCTGTAAGGCATACTGTACATATCTTTTTTCTCCAAAGGGAGATGTGAGGGAGAGATACTGGGTGCAGTGTAAAGGGAAATAATCTGATAGTGAAGGGGAAGCTGGGAGGAAGAGCATGAGAGGCTGAGTCCTCCTCTCCTCACATCTTATCTAGGAGTTTAGAGCTCTCTCTCTTCTTCAAGGAGATTACCTGGAGGGATCCATCATCCTCGTAATTATGAGGAGAACTGGAGGATGGATTAAATATATAACCCTGCCCAATCCCTATCAAATCTACTATTAGAGAGAGAGATAGAGAGGAGGGAGAGAAAAGGAGAGACTGTCTATGTAAAAAGCACATTCCTCTAAATCTCAACTGAAATGATATTGAATGACATTGTGGGAAATTGACTGTATACTGTGTCATAGGAATTATGCATGGGTAGTGGTGTTTTCATAAAAGACAATAAAATGGCCGTTCCTCAATGCCAACATCTTCTGATACATTTAGCACTACTAAACACTTCTTTGGTAAAGTGCAGTTATTTTCTTTCTCTCTTTACAAAAAATTGTACGAGAGATTTTTCCCTACTTGTTTTTCGAAACCTCTTGCACCAAAATTTCATATGAATGAAAATGTCTGAGGTGAGACATTGTGGTGCTTGCTAGGTCCCTGGCAGAATCTCAGTTCTCTCTCTCTCTGTGTTGTTGCTGCGACAGGGACCAGCATTAGAGATTGTATATCAAAAGTGTGTCAGGACACAACAGTGAATCAGCACAAAAGCCCAAGCTTGAAACTTAAGGTCTCACACTCTGTCCTCTCTGCCAGCATTGCAAGAAGACATCGAGCACAAACGGTTTGACGTTTACTAATACTTCAAAAATATCTACTTTCACAACCTTTTTCTTTTTACAATTTATTTAGTTTACCTCAACACATCGACCAACCAGACCACAAGATAACTATGTTAATAACCTTTGGAAACAGGGGACAGAACCATGCAACCCAACTTCGTCCTCCTACAGATTATTTTCTTTCACATTAAAAGTGACACGTCATCCCTCTGTCCCGAGATACCCAGCCTCATTAATTTAAAAGTGCAAAGTAATGTGAACTCAAAAAAGTCACAAAGCCATCCAAACTCAACTGCTCTTAGAGTCACGATGACTAATGGTTTGAATACAGTAAATACCTGTTATTTAACAACACAGTCCCAATCCTGGACCTGTGTGATACTTCCTATTGTGACACTGACGATGGCTTTGTATCAGGACCTCAGACTGGAAAGAAATAATTTCACCTAAGGAGATATACTGTATGTCTTCATACAGAGCACTCCCTCTCCTGATACCCCCTCACCCTCAAAGGCAAATCCCCTCTGCAACTTCTCCTGTGTCTGTCCATGTTGGTGATGGACATGACACACAGGAAGTGGGACGTGAAGGTCAGAGTTCTAAGGTGAGGGGTTATAAGGGGGCGGTGCACCACGTTAGCCCAGAAAATGGGAACCAATCCTGAGTTTGCGGGAGTCAGCCAAAATACGCACCACTGAAGGCACTTCTTAAACAACAGTGCTTCTGTTCTATGGAATTCAAAGTTCAGAGAGATTAAACCAGGGCCTTCCATGCAGAAGAAAGAATTGACTTTCTGTGTTTCTTTTTCCTTTTCTTCCCCATCACGCAATATGCAGCTTGGACTATCTGCAAAGGGACAGCTGGGGGCTAATGGGAAAATGGGGAGCCAATGGCCTCCCAACACCAGACAATAGCTAGCTTTTAAGGACAGTGAAGACAGCAACAGATAATAAAAAATAATACAAAAATAAAAAACAAAAGTAACCAACCCCATAATCTACCAAAAAAAAACTGGGAAAATATTCTAAACCTATAGTAAGAGCATAAGTTTCAGTCTCAGACAGTCTTGGAGCAGGAGAGGGCTCAGTACAGTACAATACAGTACAGTAGGACCCAAAGCTGCCTTGCTGCACAGTCCACTATGGCGGTTGCTTAATTGATTGGTCAGTTGCTAGGTCAGTTCAGTTGGTTGGTGTGTGTGTATGTGTGTGGTGTGTATTAAAGTTGGGGATCTGAGGACCCTCCCAAGGTTGTAGAGACAGAAAGAGCATGGCAGGCCAGCTGAGTAGGGTGGATTGGGGAAGTTGATCTTTAACGGGGCCCCCTATGGCCCTAGTCGTCATCCCCTCCCCCGTACATATCGGCCAGCTTCTTAAAGCGGGGGCCCCAGTCGTTGAGGTAGTCGTAGTCCTGGTCCCCTGTGCTGGAGGAATTGAGGGAGCTGACGGAGCCGGCCGTGGAGCCACTGCCCTCGTAGTCAAACACCAGGAGGGAATCATAAGGAGGGGCCGTGGGGTCGTTGTCTGCCGCCCGCAAACCCTGGAGCGAGATAGAGGGAGGAGAGAGTTAATGGTAAACAGGCTGACCTGGAGGGACGGAAGGTTAAAAGGGGAACTGACAGCATTTTAGCAACATGAAATCTTATTTTCATAAATTGTTAGAATGTTTGGGAATTACAGCATTTGTGAAAATTCTATAGCAATATAGAGTGGGAAAGCGGCCGTGCGTTTGGACAATTAATAGACACTGCAGTAAATAAAACCTAATAAAAACATTTGTCTCGTCCAAGACAGGAGTCTACACAGACCGGTGCGCTATAGACAATCAGAGTTACAGTAGGCCTTTATGCAAACAAGTCCCAATGGGTCTGCCATCATTCACTTTGAACTGGACTGTGTGTTTACAGGCAGTTGCAACAGCTTGACTTTAGATCATAAGAACGCATTTGCCACACACACACAGATACAGACATATAAACATAAACATGTATGTTTACAGTATACAGTGCCTTTGGAAAGTATTCAGACCCCATTGACTTTTTCCACATTTTGTTACGATACAACCTTATTCTAAAACTGATTAAATAAATAAAAAACATAGCAATCTACACACAATAACCCATAATGACAAAACAGAAATAGCTTATTTACATAAGTATTCAGACCCTTTGCTATGAGACAAAGAAATTAGCTGAGGTGCATCCTGTTTCCATTGATCATCCTTGAGATGTTTCTACAACTTGATAGCAGTCCACCTGTGGCAAATTCTATTGATTTGAAAAGGCACACACCTGTCTATATAAGGTCCCACAGTTGACAGAGTATGTCAGAGCAGAAACCAAGCCATGAGGTTGTCAGAATTGACCGTAGAGCTCAGAGACAGGATTAAGTTGAGGCACAGATCTGGGGAAGGGTACAAAAAAACTTCTGCAGCATTGAAGGTCCAAAAGAACACAGAAGCCTCCATCATTCTTAAATGGACGAAGTTTGGAACCACCAAGATTCTTCCTAGTGCTGTCCGCCTGGCCAAATTGAGCAATTGAGGGAGAACGGTGTTGGTCAGGGAAGTGACCAAGAACCTGATGGTCACTCTGACAGAGCTCTAGCGTTCCTCTGTGGAGATAGGAGAACCTTCCAGAAGGACAACCATCTCTGTAGCACTCCACCAATCAGGCCTTTATGGTAGTGACCAGACGGAAGCCACTCCTCAGTAAAAGGCATATGACAGCCTGCTTGGAGTTTGCCAAAAGGCACCTAAAGACTGTCAGACCATGAGAAACAAGATTTTCTGGTCTGATGAAAGCAAGATTGTACTCTTTGGCCTGAATGCCAAGCGTCAGGTCTGGAGGAAAACTGGCATCATCCCTATGGTAAAGCACGGTGGTGGCAGCAACTTGCTGTGGGGATGTTTTCCAGCGGCAGGGACTGGGAGACTAGTCAGGATCGAGGGAAAGATGAACGGAGCAAAGTACAGAGAGCGCTCAGGACCTCAGACTGGGGTGAAGGTTCACCTTCCAACAGGACAACGACCCTAAGCACACAGCCAAGACAACGCAGGAGTTGCTTTGGGACAAGTCTCTGAATGTCCTTGAGTGGCCCAGCCAGAGCCCGGACTTTAACCCGATCGAACATCTCTGGAGAGACCTGAAAATAGCTGAGCAGCAACACTGCCTATCCATTGAACTCTGCATGCTTGTACCAGCCAAGCACCCTAGCTAACTGGTTAAAGTTGGCTAGCTTGCTAGATAGCTACTTCCAGACACAAATTAGAGAACACTTCCCTCTGATGATTTTACTCGCCGTAGCAGAGCTGGTTAGGCTGTTTACATGTTAATAGAGCACAGGCTGAGGAAATACCACAGCGAAGCCAACAGGATTAGCAAGGTTAGTGTATAGTACTATATAGAGACAGAGTAGGGTAGGCTTTCAGTAAGATAACATACACAGGCTGAGGAAACACCAGAGAGGAGAAGGGAAGTGTTGGCATACAGGCAATATATTGGGAGTGACAGAGATGTCATTGGCAGGGATGTAGAATCCCCAAGGAGGAGGATACATTGGGCAGCCGAGCCACCATGTGTTTGTGTTTTGCCAGACTACTGGAGCGAGATCAGTGTGTGTATGTATGTGTGTGTATGTGTGTGTAGGCAGGATGGATCAAAGCTGAACAGCTGCCAATACTTCTCAAGTGTGAACATGTTGTCACGGCGCCTGTCAATCAAGGCCTTCTTGCATGAGTGTGTTTAAATTGGGGTTACGCACGCGCATGTCTGGGTATGTGCATGTGTGTGTGTGTGTGTGTGTGTGTGTGTGTGTGTGTGTGTGTGTGTGTGTGTTTGTGTGATAACAGCTGTCAGGTAATCTTCATCTCCACTGTTGCCAGAGCTCAGATTATTGAAGCCTGTAAACAAACAGCACACAGAAAATCCCAACATTTATGCAATATTATCCTCAGATCTCACACATTTACCTGAAACAGAAGGTGCATCAAATGTATCTTATAAATAAGGAGGTACACAGTATATGCACCTCCATGTATTTACACGTATTCATTTTATATTTGTTGTGTTTGTAGTTCCTTATTGTAGGTTAGTCATTGTGCCTTGTATGTGGAATTGTGTCTGTGTTTGTGTCAAGTAGAAAAGTGCTGACGGACTAAACTTTATCTTGATAAAGAAATAAACAAAGCAATACTATGACCCCTGGTTGCCTTCCTCACCTCGTTGATGAAGTCCCCGATATCCCCAGGGTGGGGGACCGCAGGTCGGATGGGATACTGGGACTCAGGGATGATGGGGCGCTCGTCCACCCTCCGTACCCCCAGGGGCTTACTGATGATGTTCTCTAGAGAGTCAGGCTGCTGCAGCTGGCTTAGGTCATAGTCCTGCACAGAGACACACACAGACAGATGACACAGTCAACCTCAAGACATAACTAACTTGCAATCAGTGTTTGTGGGTGTATGTGTAATATACAGTATGTGTGTATTTGATATACAGTGCCTTCGGAAAGTATTCAGAACCCTTGACTTTTTCCACATTTTGCTACGTTACAGCCTTATTCTAAAATTGATTAAATAAATTAAAATCCTCAGTAATCTACACACAATACCCAATAATGACAAAGGACAACAGTTTGAGAGGTTTTTGCACATTTATAAAAATACAAAATAAAATAAAACATATTTACATAAGTATTCAGACCCTTTGCTATGAGACTCTAAATTATCTGGAGAGACCTGGCAATAGCTGTGCAGCAACACTCCCCATCCAACCTGACAGAGCTTGAGAGGATCTGCAGAGAAATTCCCCAAATAAAGGTGTGCCAAGCTTGTAGAGTCATACCCAAGAAGACTCGAGGCTGTAATCGCTGCCAAAGGTGCTTCAACAAAGTACTTATGTAAATGTCATATTTCAAATAGTTTTTCTTCTGATACATTTGCTCAAATTTATTTAAAAAAAAAATATATATAAAAAATTATGGGGTATTGTGTGTAGATTGATGATAAAAAACGATTTAAGCAATTTTAGAATAAGTCTGTAACCTAACAGCTACATGGGACATACATGTATATGGTTATAAGTCTGTATCTGTGTGTATGTATGTACCTGGTCCTCTTCTCCCCCTCCCTCCTCGTCGTATTTCAGGATGTTATCCCTGACATCGTCCTCTGGGTCGATCAGCAGCTGTTTGGTATGTCTCTCCTTCTCTCTGCGCTTCATCCACACCACAAACACTAGCACCATACCTGGAACAAGACACACACAACACCTTCAACAATACAATACTACTGCAAAACACACAATGAACATACATTAAACAATACACTTCACTGTAAAACACACAACCAACAAACCTTTATTAACGCACTTCTACTGTAAAACGTTACACAAACCCGAGATCAGATAGCGTGGAGTTGATCAGTGAAAAGTAGGCTAAACTGACAACGGAGTGAAGAGCAGAAATCTCAACTAGCAAGCAAGACGCATCAATGAAAAATTTAGTGTATGCGGGTGGGTATTCTGGCAGGGGGGAGATTTTTGGCACAACACCGTCAGGACTCGGGTACAGGTGGATCCATGAAGAAGTCTAGCTACATGGTTAAGGAAGTGAGAGGAAGGAAGATATTTCTGTTATAGGGCTGTCAAATTATACCTTTTTTTTTGCAAGTTAATCAAATCAAATTCTGAATTTGCTCAATTTAAGCTGTGATTTAAGATTTTTCATACAAAAAACATTACAGGAATATTTATGTCTTGATTTTGTCTAAAATAACAGTTAGCGAAATTAGGTACATTGAGAAAGCACACTTTCTTTAACCTCAATGTCAACTTGTTTTAACATTGCATTGTTGTTTTTAGCTGTATAGATCATGTATTTGGGATGTTTTCAGCGTATTTTCAGCGCTTTCAGACAATGCGATCAATCACAATTGAAAAAAATGTCTCGACTCAAATGACTGAAACTGAACTCGAGTAAACTGATTAACTCTGACAGCCCGAGTCTGTTTCCATAATCTCTGAGAGGAAAGTGATGGCTCTGAGTGAATCTAAGTGAAGCGTCTGGAGGCATGGCAGATGTCGTAATGTTGCTATGATTAATGTTTTGACATGCTATTTTATCAAATCTATTACCTAATGTTTAATTGATTACGTGATTAAACAATTAAACATTAATAACCTGGGGCACCACAGAAGAATTGGGTTTATATAGAGCGGCTATCTCCCGAATCTGCTCTTAAAGATCTGAAGATCTTTTATAGCAGTCAATTATTAATCGTCACCTTATCTCAGTCTCATTCTGATTGTCGTAAAATCCTTGGTTATCTGCACGAACCCTAGCGAACAGGTTGAATCAGCAATACAGAAATTGGCTTAATCATTTATTTACTAACTAACTACATAATCACACAGAATTACATATATACAACAATAGAATAGGTTATACATCGATTACTTGATCATGTCATGAAGAGTCCTTAGTGGACTAACCCGATATGATGGCTGGTTACACAAAGGAAAGTGGGTGGGGGAAGGAAAGAGCGGGAGATTGAAAGCCAAAGGAACGATTTTCTCTATGGGACCTTGAGAAGCTATAGTCAATGTAAATACAAGATCTGGTGCATTCTAATAACCGCCCATTCGGAAAAGGGAATGTAAAATATATATTTACTCTTGAGCTGTGCTTCGGTAGATGGGTCGAAGATGTGAGGCTCAGATTTGCCAAGCAGAGATCGCCATTGTCCTCTGTAGTCTTTCTGGTAGTAGTGTCTGTCACTTCTTCTTTAGTTCAGAGTTCATACCATTTTGCCTTTTTCAACTCACGCGATATTCTGTCTGGTTTAGTCTAGATTCACTATTTCAAAAGTGGTAATCGTCAACTCCACGCTATCTGATCTCATGTAAATTTTGTTAGGTTGTAGTTGAAAATTAGCCCTTTTAAATGCAATGGACCACAGTCCTAGCATCATCTGGAACACAGAGTTGACTTCCGTCAACAGGCTTTTGTACTAGGGAGAAAAGGGTGTGTTTCATAGTTCTCAACCAATGGGCCTAAGTTCACTACGCCTACAATTCTCTAATTTAGAAGATAAAATCACATTTAATCTTCTCACAAATAGCTTCATACCGAATCATATACATTTTGCAATATTTACATGAAAATCTGACAACTAGAATATGTAGACGTTCAAAGATACAATTATGTGGTATTATCAAGCAGTAATAACATCCCGGGGGGAGGGCGAGGGGGCTCCATGAACCCACCCCCAACCCAACAGACACGTCATGACACAGGTGTGTATGTGTATTTTGTGTGTGTATCTATGATGTCCAGTCAGTATACTCACTGAGCAGTATGATGATACAGATGAGTATGGCTATGATGGCTCCAGTCCCCAGTCCAGCGGCGGCCACAGCCCCGACCAGGGTGCAGTCTCCGTTCACATCACATGGACACACCTTGACCTTTATAATGGACCTGTTGGAGAGCGGAGGATTCCCTGAGTCGCTCACAATCACAGGTACCTCATACACCCCAGGCTCCACATACTGGATCCGCAAACTCAACCGGGCATAGTCACCTGGGAAGGGAAGGGGAGAGAGGGAAAAGACAGAGAAATACTGTTAATATCCAATATAAAAAAAACTCAAACACATATTTTTCAGGCACTGCCTCTACCCCTTCTTAGGCACTCTCTCTACTAACCCCCCAACCTACACCTGGCGGTCCCCTCCCCTCACCGTTGAGACGTGACACAGTCCAGTTGCGTCGTACGCTAGCAGGGTAGGTGGGCAGCTCGAATACAAAGGGGCCTACGTTGGGGTCCGTGTCGGAGTCTGCAGCCGTGATGTTGATGCCGGCATTGAGGTTGATGCGCTCACAGATCTGAGACTCGCGGGGCAGCAGAGACGGAGCGTTGTCATTCACATCTATCAGATAGATCTGGAGGGTTCCTGTACCGCTGGCTATGGGAAAGCCTGGGAGGAGGACAGGAGAGGGGGAGAGTGGAGGAGAGGAAGAGGAGGCAAGAGAAGAGAGAGTGTGGAAGAAGAGGCATGAGAGGGGAAGAGTGGAAGAGAGAGGGAGATGAGGTTAGGGAAGGGGTTATTGTTACTGTTGTTATTGTTTAACACTCATGGCCATCTAACTTGGCAGTAGAAAACCTAAACAGAATATTTCACCTCTCAGCTTCCCTATTAAATCTAAAAATGTAAAGCAGACAACCTAAGAAAATTAACAACAATGGCAAATGGTTTGAAGAATGCAAAAACCTAAGAAAGAGATTTAGAAACCTATCCAAACAAAAACAGAAAACCTGAGCCTACGCCTTCACTATGGTGAATCACTAAAACAATACAGAAATACACTAGGAACAGCTCATCAGAAATCAGCTTAATGTATTGGAAGAATCTATCAAATCTAACCACTTCTGGGAAAATTGGAACACACCAAACAAACAACAACACGAAGAGTTACAGTATCTATCCAAAACCAAGATGTATGGATAAACCACTCTCCAATCATTTTGGCTCTATAACAAAGAACAAACAGCAAAACCATATTCACGATCAAATACAAATCTTTGAATCAAGTATTAAAGGGCCTACAGCAGCACCTAGATCTTCTGCACAGATTCTGTCAGACCTGGGCCCTGACAGTAAATCTCAATAAGACAAAAATAATGGTGTTCCAAAAAAGGTCCAGTTGCCAGGACCACAAATACAAATTCCATCTAGACACCGTTGCCCTAGAGCACACAAAAAACTATAAGTACCTTGGCCTAAACATCAGCGCTACAGGTAAGTTCCCCCAAAAATATGAGAGACAAGACAAGAAGGGCCTTCTACACCATAAAAAAACCCCATCAAATTCAACATACCAATTAGGATCTGGCAAAAAATACTTGAATCAGTTCTAGAACCCATTGCCCTTTATGGTTGTGAGGTCTGGGGTCCGCTCACCAACCAATAATTCACAAAATGGGACAAACACCAAATTGAGACTGCATGCAGAATTCTGCAAAAATATCCTCTGTGTACAACGTAAAACACAAAATAATGCATGCAAAGCAGAATTAGGCCGATACCCACTGATTATCATAATCCAGAAAATAACCGTTAAATTCTACAACCACCTAAAAGGAAGAGATTCCCAAACCTTACAAACCTGGAGAAGAGTACCCTAAGCAAAATGGTCCTGGGGCTCTGTTCACAAACACAAACAGACCCCACAGAGCCCCAGGACAGCAACACAATTAGACCCAACCAAATTGTGAGAAAACAAAAATTACTTGACACATTGGAAGGAATTAACAACAGAACGGAGAAAACTAGAATGCTATTTGGCCCTAAACAGAGAGTACACAGTGGCAGAATACCTGACCACTGTGACTGACCCAAACTTAAGGAAAGTTTTGACTATGTACGGACTCAGTGAGCAAAGCCTGGCTCTCAAGAGAAGACAGGCTATGTGCACACTGCCCACAAAATTAGGTGGAAACTGAGCTGCACTTCCTAACCTCCTGCCAAATATATGAACATATTAGAGACACATATTTCCCTCAGATTACACAGACCCACAAATAATTCGAAAACAATTCCAATTTTAAATAACTCCCATATCTTTTGGGTGAAATACCACAGTGTGCCATCACATCAGCAATATTTGTGACCTGTTGCCACAAGAAAAGGGCAACCAGTGAAGAACAAACACCATTGTAAATACAACCCATATTTATGTTAAATTATTTGCCCTTTTGTACTTGAAGTATTTGCACATCCTTACAACACTGTATATAGCCATAATATGTCTCTATTGCTTTTGAACATTTGTGAGTGTAATGTTTACTGTTCACTTTGTATTATCTATTTGAAGAGAGAGAGAGAGAGAGAGAGAGAGAGAGAGAGAGAGAGAGAGAGAGAGAGAGAGAGAGAGAGAGAGAGAGAGAACGAACTGCTGGGGAGCTTTGGTGCCAGATGAAAATTCCTGACAGAAAATGTCTGACATTTGGCTGTTCAACCTCACACACTCGATTAATATAACACAATAAAACAGTCTGTGTATATTTTCTCTGAGGTGTGTTTGTGTGTGTGTGTGTGTACAAACTTGTATACATACTCAATATGAAGGCCATTTGCATTGATTGAGTGAACCAATGGAATGGAACATTTACATGTCAGGGAAAGAATGATGAGAGAAAAGGCTTTCAGCAAACAGAGAGAAATGACAAGAGAAACGACAAGAGAGACGACAAGAGAGATGACAAGAGATGACAAGAGACGACAAGAGAGATGACAAGAGACGACAAGAAAGACGACAAGAGAGACGACAAGAGAGACGACAAGAGAGACGACAAGAGAGACGACAAGAGATGACAAGAGAGACGACAAGAGACGACAAGGGAGACGACAAGAGACGACAAGAGACGACGACAAGAGAGACGACAACAGAGATGACAAGAGAGACAAAAAGAGAGACAAAAAGAGAGACGACAAGTGACGACAAGAGACGACAAGAGAAACTGTAAACTGTCCTCCTAAAACGAACTATCCTACCGATCCTTGACTTCGGTGATGACATTTACAAAATAGCCTCCAACACTCTAACAAGCCCCATATACTACCCACCACTGCGACCTGTACGCTCTTGTTGACTGGTCCTTTGCTAGGTAAATCCCCGCTTTATCTCAGCTCGCTGGTCACCATAGCAACACCCACCCGTAGCATGCGCTCCAGCAGGTATATTTCACTGGTTATTCCCAAAGTCAACACCTCCTTTGGCCGCCACTCCTTCCAGTTCTCCGCTGCCAATGACTGGAACGAATTGCAAAAATCTTTGAAGCTAGAGACTTTGATCTCCCTCAATAACTTTAAGCATCAGCTGTCAGAGCAGCTTACCGATCCCTCCACCTGTATATAGCCCATCTATAAATAGCCTACCCTACTACATCATCCCCATATTGTTATTTTTGCTCATTTGCACCCCAGTATCTCTATTTGCACATCATCATCTGCACATCTATCACTCCAGTGTTAATGCTAAATTGTAGTTATTTCGCCACTATGGCCTATTTATTGCCTTACCTTCCTAATCTTACTACATTTGCACACACTGTACATAGATTTTCTATTGTGTTATTGACTGTACATTTGTTTATACCATGTGTAACTCTGTGTTGTTGTTGTTTTTGTCGCACTGCTTTGCGTTATTCTTGGCCAGGTCGCAGTTTTAAATGAGAACTGGCCTACCTGGTTAAATAAAGGTGAAATAAAAATAAATAAAAAAACAACAAGAGAGACGACAACAGACGACAAGAGAGACGACAAGAGAGACGACAAGAGAGACGACAAGAGAGACGACAAGAGAGACGACAAGAGAGACGACAAGAGAGACGACAAGAGAGACAAAACGATAAAAGTACAGCAAGAGGAAAGAGAAAAAGTCTAGGAGAGGAAGACATAGTATACAAGAGAAAAAGAGAGTTGTGTGTGTGAAAAAGAAAGAGAGACTATGTCTCAGTCTAAATGAGAAAGAGAGAGAAAGAGTGTCTCAGTCTAAATGAGAGAAAGAGAGAGACTGTCTCAATCTAAATGAGAGAGACTGTCTCAGTCTAAATTTATAGAGACTATCTCAGTCTAAATGAGAGAGAGAGACTGTGTCTCAGTCTAAATGAGAGAGAGTGACTGTGTCTCAGTCTAAATGAGAGAGAGAGAGAGACTGTTTCTCAGTCTAAATGAGAGAGAGAGAGAGCGAGAGAGAGAGAGATTGTGTGCAGCAGTACCATCAGCTCAATGTTGTTTATTGAGCGTGTGTCAGGGGGCCGGTGACCCTTTGCTGCCTCCAATTAGGAGTAATTTCCCTGCCACGCCCCGCTGGCTCAGCCAATGGTTAGCGGGGAAGTGTCCCAGAACCAAGCCCCTGACGGAGATAAGAGCTATGTCATTTAGCAAAGATTTATGTAAAGCTCACAGATCTGGCAATTAAACTTTGCATCGGTGCAAGACATTTGACAAAGAGGGAGAAAGACGGGGAGAGTGAGATAAGAGTACTACAGAGGAGCAGGAGAGAGAAAGAGAGAGGTGATTGAGGGATAGGAGAGAGGGGGAGAGGGGTACCAGAGGAAGACAGCCTGAACAGAAGAGTAATAAGTTTGACTTGGAGTTGGCCACGGAAACCAGTCTAATAAAAAAGTGTGGGTTGCAAAATGGAATATTGGGGATATCCTGCAGTCATGATATTTACATCAGTTACCAGTACATAACCCTTGACCTTATCAGCAGGCTGGCTAACTGACAGATGAAGAAGTCAAATAGGAGGCATGACATTTAACATGGGGAGATGATCATCTCAATGTTGGCTCTTGTTCACTTCTAGTCTCCAATAATATGATGACCATATTCACCACCAACAGAGGTGTGTAAACTGGGTAGCTACCTTACAGTACGTTCTCTGTAGTCAACATCTGTACTGTATACAGTCCCTGGTTCAAATCCAGGCTGTAACACATCCAGCAGTGATTGGGAGTCCCATGGGTAGCGCACAATTGGCCGAGCATTGTCCAGGTTTGAACGGTGTAGGCCGCAATTGTAAATAATAATTTGTCCTTAACTGACTTGCCTAGTTAAATAAAAATATATAAAAGACCCCTGTCTGGTGGTGTAGTCCCCCTGTCTGGTGGTTTAGTCCCCCTGTCTGGTGGTTTAGTCCCCCTGTCTGGTGGTTTAGTCCCCCTCTCTGGTGGTTTAGTCCCCCTGTCTGGTGGTTTAGTCCCCCTCTCTGGTGGTTTAGTCCCCCTGTCTGGTGGTTTAGTCCCCCTCTCTGGTGGTTTAGTCCCCCTGTCTGGTGGTTTAGTCCCCCTGCTGGTGGTTTAGTCCCCCTGTCTGGTGGTTTAGTCCCCCTGTCTGGTGGTTTAGTCCCCCTGTCTAGTGGTTTAGTCCCCCTGTCTAGTGGTTTAGTCCCCCTGTCTGGTGGTCTATTCCCCCTGTCTGGTGGTTTAGTCCCCCTGTCTGGTGGTTTAGTCCCCCTGTCTGGTGGTTTAGTCCCCCTGCTGGTGGTTTAGTCCCCCTGTCTGGTGGTTTAGTCCCCCTGTCTGGTGGTTTAGTCCCCCTGTCTAGTGGTTTAGTCCCCCTGTCTAGTGGTTTAGTCCCCCTGTCTGGTGGTCTATTCCCCCTGTCTGGTGGTTTAGTCCCCCTGTCTGGTGGTTTAGTCCCCCTGTCTGGTGGTTTAGTCCCCCTGTCTGGTGGTTTAGTCCCCCTGTCTGGTGGTTTAGTCCCCTTGTCTGGTGGTTTAGTCCCCCTGTCTGGTGGTTTAGTCCCCCTGTCTGGTGGTTTAGTCCCCCTGCTGGTGGTTTAGTCCCCCTCTCTGGTGGTTTAGTCCCCCTGTCTGGTGGTTTAGTCCCCCTGTCTAGTGGTTTAGTCCCCCTGTCTAGTGGTTTAGTCCCCCTGTCTGGTGGTTTAGTCCCCCTGTCTGGTGGTTTAGTCCCCTTGTCTGGTGGTTTAGTCCCCCTGTCTGGTGGTTTAGTCCCCCTGTCTGGTGGTTTAGTCCCCCTGCTGGTGGTTTAGTCCCCCTCTCTGGTGGTTTAGTCCCCCTGTCTGGTGGTTTAGTCCCCCTGTCTAGTGGTTTAGTCCCCCTGTCTAGTGGTTTAGTCCCCCTGTCTGGTGGTCTATTCCCCCTGTCTGGTGGTTTAGTCCCCCTGTCTGGTGGTTTAGTCCCCCTGTCTGGTGGTTTAGTCCCCCTGTCTGGTGGTTTAGTCCCCTTGTCTGGTGGTTTAGTCCCCCTGTCTGGTGGTTTAGTCCCCCTGTCTGGTGGTTTAGACTCCCTGTTTAATCCCCCTATCTAGTGGTTTAGTTCCCCTGTCTGGTGGTTTAGTTAGTTAATCCCAGTCATGTATGGGGGACATGTGGAAGCAGCTTGCTGAGGCTGATAGGAGAATTATGGGGGTTTAACCAGCTAAATAAATAATTATGTTTGTGTAAATTCCTCAAAAGGATTTGTAATAAAAAAAAAAATCTTCATGTCGGCTAAAAGATTTCAGGCGTGAAGGAAGGACTTCTAGCAAGCCTCCCTTCTTTAAAGAAATAATAAGCAAATTCATAGGTGGGTTAAAACAGATGTGTGAGTAGGTGATTTGATGGTGACAGCCATGATAATATGTTAGCTCTCTCTGACTGTGTTTCTCTCCTAAATACTGTCCCCTCCCTCTTTCTCTTTCTGCCTCCTCCTCCCTTCCTCCCTCCACCCCAGCGCTTCCTTATTCCCTCTCACTTTATCATTGCATACACTCCCCCTACACCCACAAAGTCTGCAACACACACACACACACACACACACACACACACACACACACACACACACACACACACACACACACACACACACACACACACACACACACACACACACACACACACACACACACACACACACACACACAGTCACAATTTCCCAATAATACCACTGGTGGTGCACCTACAAACTGTGATCTACATAATGAGAGGGAGGAGACAGAGAAAACACGTCACAAGGAACTTTCATAGGGTCAGAGGGCTTTGAAGAAGAAATGGAAAAAGAGAAGGGAAAGGAGAGAAGGAGAGAGAGAGCGAGCGGAGGCATGGAAATGATGGGAGCGTGTCAGCCCTAATGGGTTTGCTGTCTAATCCCCCCCTCTGCTGCAGAAAACAACACAGGAAGTACACATCATGGTCTCTGAAGTTGTCAATCACTGTGAACATGCACACACACACGCACACGCAATGTCAATCATGCTTCAAAGGCGTCCCAACTTTAGGTAAACACACCAATGCACTGCATGTCACTGATAAGGCACTTTGGGAGGGGAAAAGCACTCAAGTTTGCTTCTGCATAAGAACAAAATAGTGTTTTTGTTTGCTGTGATTGAGTTTGTGCTAGGTTAAGCTTGAGCTTTGATTTGGTTGTGCCATACTCAATGACACGGGCAGAGGAGAAAGGAAGAGAGGAGGAAAAGAGAGGAGAGGTGGAGCGAGAGAAGGACAACGGATCGATACAGCATGACTAGCTTTCTGTAACCAGGAGTTTCAGATCTAACTCAGCTTTAGTTATGTCTCTGCTCAACCCCACCTGGTCCACCTCTATCCTCCTTCTTTCTCTCTGCCTTCTCTTTCTGCCACACATACACCCACGCACACGCACACACATAGTGGACACAGTCTCACCGTTATCAACTGCGAGGAAGGTAGCTTCGTAGATGTTGTTTTTGACGTAGATGGACTCTCTGTCCAGGGTTGCCGTGGTGACGATCTGACCGTTGGTGGTGTTGATGGACAGCCACTCAGCAGGGTCGGCCAGTTTAGAATACCTGGACAGACAGAGGGAGGAGTAGAGATGGAGAGGAGAGATGGAGAGGAGGAGATGGCGTTAGAGCAACAGGTTCAAAGAAAGAACACATACTGTACTCACTCTTTATCTGTGAGGAGGAGGAGGAGGAGGAGGAGGAGGAGGAGGAGGAGGGTAGCATGTTAACCCTTTACACTGGTTGGAATTGGCTTATATGGATCAGGCTAAATTGAAATATTTCTTAGAGAATAAATATTAAAAGCACATGCATTGTAATGGTAGCAATTGAAAGGAAACAGTTTGGAGATGATGGGGAAATTATTAGACCAAAGGTGAGGACACAACTGTACATTTTGCCACATTTGTTTATAACCAAATCTTAAAATACTCTGGATACATTCAGTAACATGATGTATCCAGAGTAATATAAATATTCCTGGAAAATGTGGGGTAGGTGCAACATAAGACAAAACATGACAAAGGTTTGAGTGACAGGACTAACTGGTGTCTTAAAAGTGGCCACACACCTCTCCAAAGGGTTTGAGTGACAGGACTAACTGGTGTCTCCAAGTGGCCACACACCTCTCCAAAGGGTTTGAGTGACAGGACTAACTGGTGTCTCCAAGTGGCCACACACCTCTCCAAAGTGTGCTTAGCACCTAATTAATTATAATTATAAGGTGCTTTATAAGTCTTCAATTAAAAGCTCTCAAAGGTCTCCCTGCTGAATTAGACGTTCATCCATGTTCTCCAAACATCACATTTCAATGTGTTTTTGTTACTCCTGCTGCTTTAGACGTTCATCCAAGTTCAGGCACTCATTCTGAATGGTTAATGTAAGAGTTAAGGGTCCACGACTGGGATTGAACACGCAACCTTCTGATATAGTCAACTTCAGTGGTCACCAACCTTTTCTGAGTCAAAATGCAAACCGAGATCTACCGCTCTGATTTTTTTTAACGACTTAAAAAACGTAAGCATATGCAAAAAAACAGTATTGACGTGTGTGCAGTAAACTATAGACCTAATACATTGTCGCCTCATATTGGCTTTGCTTGAATTGTCGTGCCAATGCATTGTTGTTTGGGCCATTAAAACATATATATATGTAACAATTTGAGGTAGATTTTACCGACAATATATACGTTGTATTATTTGCAAGGCACAGCTGAGCGACTATACATTTAAATGATTTGCTATTTATTTATATTTTACGGGGCTGAAGGTGCCTGCATCTGATGGTCAGTCTCAGCGGAGGGAGAAGGCAGCTGACTGAGGGTCCGCCTCTCAACCTCCGCTCCCTTTCCTCCACTGTCACTGACCAAAAAGGGACACCGTCTTCCAGCTGATGGCAAAACTATTTCTGCCTCATGCACAAATTCATGTTATTACTCCTATGAACAGAGAAAGTTAAATATTCTTATTAAAAAAGACCCAAGCTGCTGAATTGAATAAATAACAACAACACAAGCCACTCGCTATACTGTGCCACTCGCTATACTGTCCTACTCATGTATTAATGCTGCAGTGCTTCTTGTAGCGCTAAATGGAAATAGGAATAACACGCATTTGTTGAACACAAAATGTTGACAGTGCTGAGTAAGAACTTAAACATGAACTCACTCAAGGCAGAGTTTGTACCTTCAGGCACATGAAATGGTTCAAAATGGCAACAGTGTGCCTACCCGGCACGCAGGGCAGCTGAATCGGGTGTACCTACCGCCAACAGCCCGAGACGAATAAAATAAATAGGAACACAAGGCTTTATCATTGTTTTTTTTTACAGAAATGTTTGGCGATCGACTAGGAATGCCTTGGAGATCGATTGGTTGGTGACCACTGGTCTACTTGATGGTATTAGCGCTCACTTTGCCCCTAGTAGCCATCATCGGGACGTGGATACATGTCCAAATTCGCCGTCAATCTTGAATGGACTGGCTGTAAAAACAATGTTGCTCTCCTAGCTGTGCCGTTGAGGAACTAGAGCAAACACACTTTTGCCCCGCCCTCACACAATTACTGTTGTTTATGCAATCCATAAATGGTCCATTATAAATCTTAATCTTAATTTACAGCATTTCCCTCACTCAGAAAACAAAACATTTGCCAAAATTGCCCAATTAGCGGGAGGGATGGGGCAACTTCTTGTCACGTGAGGTGTTCAGAACGGCTGTCAGTCAAATCCATACAGCTGTGAAGCACAGAGCCAGAGCTCTGATGTAATGTACAGTGCATTTGGAAAGTATTCAGACCCTTTTACTTTTTCCACATTTTGTTACGTTACAGCCTTCTTCTAAAATTGATTAAATTAATGTTTTTCTTCATCAATCTACACACAATACCACACAATGACAAAGCAAGTTTTTAGATTGTTTTGCAAATGTATATAATAATAATAAAAAAAAAAACAGATACCTTATTTGAATAAGTATTCAGACCCTTTGCTATGAGACTCGAAATTGAACTCAGGTGCATCCTGTTTCCATTGATCATCCTTGAGATGTTTCTACAACTTGATTGGACTTGACTGTTCTCTATGGAATGTCAGTGTTCTCTACATCGGTGTGTATGCACTGATGCAGAAAACACATTCACAGCTGTAAGCAGGCTTCATTGCCTAATACCCATACCCACTAAGGATCTCCCACCATGTATACTATGTTCCTGTAGACTTGCCCTGCACTACGGTAAGTGGGCTAGAGAGCAGGCCTAGCTGTAGGGATGGAGGAATGGAGAGAGAGGGATGGAGGGAGTAATCTCCTCTCCTCTGCAGAGAAGGATGGGGGCTTTTCCCAGCAGGCTAGTGGGCTGTATCCCAGGCTCTACACGGCCATGGGAACGGGAGGATAGGGGTGACACACTGCCGAGTGGTCAGCAGGGCGGGCAGCTACCTGCAGACTGGAACTGGCAGCCTGTGAAATCACCACTGGGGAGAGAGCATGGCCGGCACAGAGGGGGGTAAGGGGATTAAAGAGAGAGGGAGGGGAGAAAGACAGTAGCTAACTTTGTTAGGAAGCTGATGAGGCGAACTGTAGGTGAAGTTAGTATCCTCTGACTGGTGGAATCTCTCTCTCTCTCTCTCTCTCTGAATGTGTCCGCTCTCTTGCTCTCTCTCTCTCTCTCTCTGAATGTGTCCACCACTCTCTCTCTCTCTCTCTCTCTCTCTCTCTCTCTCTCTCTCTCTCTCTCTCTCTCTCTCTCTCTCTCTCTCTCTCCTCCTCTCTCTCTTCTCTCTCTCTCCTCTCTCTCTCTCTGAATGTGTCCTCTCTCTCTCTCTCTCTCTCTCTCTGAATGTGTCCTCTCTCTCTCTCTCTCCTCTCTCTCTCTCTCTCTCTCTCTCTCTCTCTCTCTCTCTCTCTCTCTCTCTCTCTCTCTCTCTGAATGTGTCCTCTCTCTCTCTCTCTCTCTCTCTCTCTCCCTGAATGTGTCCGCTCTCTCTCTCCCTCTCTCTCTCTCTCTCTCTCTCTCTCTCTCTCTGAATGTGTCTGTCTGTGGAGGAAGATTCAGGTTGTACTCTGAGTCTCCAGTGGAGGGCAGGCACACCTGAGAAAGAGAGGCTGGGGTTGGAGTGGCCGAGCAGGAGAGAGAAATAAAGAGATAGAGATGGGGAAAGAGCAGAGGTGGGACCAAGCAGTAGCGATGTGTGGGTAAATTCCCAGAAGAAGCCCATACAGTAAAAAAAACATATTACAACCTATATTGTGATAATTGCGTTGTTTGCTCTATAAGCCATTTGTTCATACACCACCGTGATATACAATAAGGCCATGACAACAAAATAAGAATATTCACACAGTGAAAGAATAAACTACACATACTGAGCAACATCTGTCCGATGAAGTCCACAAAGCAAATATTGTGTGTAACAAAAAGTTATATGACCTGCAGCATGGTCAAGCAAGTTAATGTTTTCTACAGTTTACTAAACAACTACTGATTTATAACCATGTAGTTACTGCAAATCAGCACAGAGACAACAGGCGCACTGCCTCCGCTATTACAGCACCAATTCAACTTAAACATTTAAACATAATCAAATCAACAAGGCTATATACTGGCCACCCCCAAAGCCAACACCTCCTTTGGCCGCCATTCCTTCCATTTCTCTGCTGCCAATGACTGGAACGAATTGCAAAAATCCTTGAAGCTAGAGGTTCCTATCTCCCTCACTAACTTTAAGCATCAGCTGTCAAAGCTGCTTATCGATCACTGAACCTGTATATAGCCCTTCTGTAAATAGCCCATCCTACTACCTCATACCCATATTTATTTTTTTAACTTCCGCTCAATTTTGCACTCCAGTATCTCTATTTGCACATCATCATTTGCACATTCCATCATTCCAGTGATTATGCTAATCTGTAATTTATTTCGCCACTATGGCCTATTTATTGTCTTCCTAACCTTACTGCATTTTGCACTACATTTGCACTCTGTATATAGATTTTTCTATTGTGTTATTGATTGTAAGTTTGTTTATTTCCCATGTGTAACTCAACTCTGTGTTGTTTTTTTGTCGCACTGCCTTGCTTTGTCTTGACCAGGTCGCAGTTGCAAATGAGAACTTGTTCTCAACTGACCTACCTGGTTAAATAAAGGTGAAATAAAAAAAATAAAAAATTAAATGCTTAATTTAATACACTGAAAACAAATTTAAAGATACCAAAAAGCCAGATACCAGATTTAGTCCAATCAATGTTGCTAAATATCATTTGGCTCACAATAGTTGGAGACTAGTTTTCATGTTGGCAAAACGGTATATTGCTTTGTCATACACTTTCATTTTTGTTGTCATGGGCTATATAGCTAAAATGATTACTAGCCTAACTTCCTCACACAGCTAAGTTACCTAGTTAGTTAACCTGAGCCTACTAGGCTACATCTAGGCTACATATTGAACGCCAATCGTCTCAAGCCAGTGGCACAACATATTCATCGTTAGATCAGAATCACCATCATAATCATTGGCCTGTACAGAGAATTAAGTGAAAACCCCAAGTCCAAATCCCCATCTCCATCCGTGGCATAGGAAATGGACGATTTAGCAAGCTAGCTACTGCAGGACAGAAACACGTTTGCTTAGAAAGTGATTTGATTGGTGTGAAGCCAAATCCAAACTGGCCTCCCTTGGGGAGCGTTTTGCTGCACCAGGACATGTCATACTCTTTTAGTCCAGACAGCATCAGATACATGGGCTACACATACTGAGACAGAGGGGCGCTGTTTCCCTCGCTCTGAGGAATTCTCTGGTGAGATTCAGCCACTTGCAAAATTGACAGAAAATTATGAAAACACAGAAAGAACAGATTTTTTTATTGGTCAAATATTTGGGGAAGCCTTCCCTTGGTGTCCATGAATAAACACCACTGGAACCAAGTCACTATTATTCAAGTCACAAGCAAGTCTTAAGTCACAAGATTCAGTCAATCGACTGCTCTTTTTGCCTGCACTACAGACAGCTATATCGGTCCGCTAATACAGGACTAGAAAAGGCTTTTGTTTTTTGTATTAATATTTTTTTTCATTCCGATTTTTCAGGGGGTGTTGTAGCACCCTCAGTACCACAAACACTCACATACAATTGCTGTGCAAATGTAGCCGGTCATTACAGCCATAAATGGTGATGCATTTCCAAAATGCAAGACAGAAATAAAGTGCATTTTACATCTGCATTTTGAGCTGAAAGTCATTCATGTTAGATATGTCAATATCTATATTATTATATATAATATATATCCTATATTATATCTTCATGCCATAAGTATGCAATCTTACGGCTATGTTTAGACATATAACCAGTACCACCACTGAGGTGTATAATTATAACCCACCCAAACTAGGTCTATCTGAAATATGAAAATGATCAATGAAATCACCAGGTAGTCTAAACAGTACTTTATATACTTTATACATAGGCCTACTTTATATGTACTTAATACGGTACTTTATAAATAGGTAGGCTACTCTATTTTTGCCAGACAAAACCGGCGAAAATTAACTAAACAAGTACTTTCTGGTGACTAATCGGGATGTGTGCCCCCGCCTTTGCATGGCAATGCCATGTTTTTAACAAGAATATGGTGCATGGCAATGACATTTTTTAAACAAGAATATGGTGCAATGCCGTAAGCCTATGTTAGTGACCAGATCGAATAACCAAAGCTATAAATATAAAATATAAATGGTAGGCTATGTAGCCTAATAAAATATGTATGAAAACAATATATTTTTCCATTTCAGTTTCACAATCGCAACCCCCAAAACCTTCTCACTGCGCAAGCTCACCCGACCTGTGTTGATTGACAGTTTGCTGGTCCAATCAGAGGGCAGAATGTGCA
Source organism: Thymallus thymallus (assembly GCA_023634145.1). NCBI lineage: Eukaryota > Metazoa > Chordata > Actinopteri > Salmoniformes > Salmonidae > Thymallus > Thymallus thymallus. The sequence continues at coordinate 21,175,825 of CM042399.1, forward strand.
TTTCACTAGCCAGTTTTTTTGCAAGTGCGATACTGTTTCTGGCTGCATGGAGAGTAGCCTAATCCACGTAGACTCTGTGCCACAAAATGAGTGCCGAAACATTACAAAACCTGGACAGATCATTTACAGTCATCAGTCCTTAGTCGAGTCCCGAGTCTTGAGGCTCCAAGTCCAAGTCAAGACTCAAGTAAATGTATTTTCTATCATGTAGAGTCTCAAGTCATAAAATGTGTGACTACAGTTAGACTCGAGTCCAAATCATATGACTCGAGTCCACACCTCTTGGAAAGAGACACACCCTTTTGTCCCTCACCTCACAAAAATACCTCTCCTTTCTCACCCCTCTCTCTCTCTTTCCCTATCTGGTAACATTAAAAGTGGATTAGAGGCCTGTGATGATAAAATACATTACAAAAAGGTCTGCTACCCAAGCCAGATGCTCCAACACTACTCTTTAATTAAATCCCTCAAACAGTGCCTAAAACAGTTCAAATAAAACATATCAATTAATTTAAGTGCATAATAGTCCTCCAGTGCACATCAATTTCCCCTGTTTTGAAGGGACAATCGGGTGTGTAATTAAACATTTTCTTTAAACAATCAGGCACATTAAGGGCACCTCAGTGGGTCCTGAATTGAGATCTCAATCTGAGCATCTCACTTTAAACATGTCTTCCTCTTAATTAATTTCTAGTTTGAATGTCTGATTTTCAGCTGGGATTTTATTTAAAGATGTCTCAGATATAAGGGAGTGTGGTGCTTGGTTTTGCCTCGTTGTACCTATAGCGGCTGCATCATTGTCATACAACACTTCCACACTGCCTGGATGATTGGCAGTTGCCATGGCAATCTGTTAATGAAGTGTCACTTCATGTTTCTATTGGGATGGCAACGATTGACATACATTGATATGTTCCAAACTGGCTCGGAGCTAGATTTTTATTTTTTTATTTTATTTAACCTTTATTTTATCAGGGAATCATGCTGAGACCAAAGTATATTTTACAGGTGAGCCCTGAATGACATAAATTACAGAAAATACACAAAATAAAAATAAAAATTAAATAAAAAAATAAATAAAAATACAAAATGCAAAGCAGAGAGAAAAATAAGGTGATAAAAGAAAGACAATCATCCGTCAAATCTTCAATCGGTCCTCAATCAGCATTTTGGCCTAGAGGCACCAAAACATCACATTTCAGAATATTTTGAGTATTTTGAAATAAGGAGCAAAAAATCTAAAAGCTGATTTACCTAACTCAGTAGGGACCAAAGGAATTTCCAGAGTTAGCCATCCCTGAGACCGGGCTTTATAAATGAAAACATAGCAATGTATACGTGACATCAAAGAGGGCCAACCAACTTTCTGGTAGAGAATACTTTAAAAAACGAAAACAAACCATTCACTAAACCCTTAACCTCAACTAAAACTTGTAATAAATAATGTGGAAATTTAGCAAGTTGAAATGACTAAACTGCTTGGAGTAACCCCGGATTGTAAACTGTCATGGTCAAAACATGTTAATACAACAGTAGCTAAGATGGGGAGAAGTCTGTCCAAAATAAAGCGTTTCTCTGCCTTTTTAACAACACTATCAACAAGGCAGCTCCTACAGGCCCTAGTTTTGTCGCACCTGGACTACTGTTCAGTCATGTGGTCAGGTGCCACAAAGAGGGACCTTGGAAAATTACAATTGTCTCAAAACAGGACAGCACGGCTGGCCCTTGGGTGTACAGAAAGCTAACATTAATAATATGAATGTAGATCTCTCATGGCTCAAAGTGGAGGAGAGATTGACTTCATCACTACTCGAGGTGTCTGTTTAAAATACTAGCACACAGCTCGGACACACATGCATACCCCACAAGACATGCCACAAAAGGTCTCTTCACAGTCCCCAAGTCAACAACAGACTATGAGAGGCGCACAGTACTATATAGAGCCATGGTTACATGGAACTATATTCCACATCAGGTAACTGATGCAAGAATCAGATTTAAAAAAACAGATACAAATACCCCTTATGCTGGCTCCCAGGTGGCGCTGTGGTCTAAGACACTGCATCTCAGTGCTAGAGGTGTCACGACAGACAACCTGGTTCAAATCCAGAGTGGTGCACAATCGGCCGAGTTTGGCTGGTGTAGGCCGTCATTGTAAATAAGAATTTGTTCTTAACTGACTTTCCTAGTTAAAAAACTGTGGGGACTGTGAAGAGACACACGTGATAAGATGCACTCTATACACATGGATTTTGTATTGTAGATACTGTATGTGATAGTAGAGTAGTGGCCTGAGGGCACACACTTAATGTGTTATGAAATGTAATATTTTAAATATATTATATAATTGCCTTAAGGTAGAGTAGCTAATGGGGATCTTTAATAAATACAAATAAATACAAATACAGTGATGAGTGCAATAAAGCACAGTGTGCTATGATAAACTGTATCTAATGGCTTTAATGAAGTAGCAGCTGTGTTCATATAGATGATGTCGCCTTAGTCTAGGACCGATAGGAACATAGACTGAATAATCTGCTTTCTACTATTTATCGAGAGGCAGGAGCTATTTTTATAGAAGAAGGCCATTTTTATTCTCAGATTCATAACTATCTCGTCAATATGCTTTTTAAAAGACAGATTTTTCATCTATCAAGATGCCCAGATACTTGTAAGTAGGGACAAGATCAATATAGACACCATCCAAAGTACATACAGTTGGGTCGGAAGTTTACATACACTTGGGTTGTCATTAAAACTCATTAAAACTCATTTTTCAACCACTCCGCAGATTTCATGTTAACAAGCTATAATCTTGGCAAGTCGGTTAGGACATCTACTTTGTGCATGACACAAGTAATTCTTCCAACAATTGTTTACAAACAGATTATTTTACTTATAATTCACTATATCACAATTCCAGTGCGTCCGAAGTTTACATACATTGTTGTTGACCGTGCCTTTAAACAGCTTGGAAAATTCCAGAAAATGTCTTGGCTTTAGAAGCTTCTGATAGGCTAATTGACATAATTTTAGTCAATTGGAGGTGTACCTGTGGATGGTTTTCAAGGCCTACCTTCAAACTCAGTGCCTCTTTGCTCAACATCATGGGAAAATCAAAAGAAATCAGCCAAAATTGTAGACCTCCACAAGTCTGGTTCATCCTTGAGAGCAATTTCCAAACGCCTGAAGGTAACACGTTCAAGTATAAACACCATGGGACCACGCAGCTGTCATACCGCTCAGCAAAGAGACTAGTTCTGTCTCCTAGATATGATTTGCAACGTAAAGTGCAAATCAATCCCAGAACAATAGCAAAGGACCTTGTGAAGATCCTGGAGGAAACAGGTAAAAAAGTATCTATATCCACAGTAAAACGAGTCCTATATCGACATAACCTGAAAGTCCGCTCAGCAAGGAAGAAGCCACAGGTCCAAAACCGCCATTAAAAAGCCAGACTACGGTTTGCAACTGCACATGGGGACAAAGATCATACTTTTTGGAGAAATGTCCTCTGGTCTGATGAAACAAAAATAGAACTGACCATCATTATGTTTGGAGGAAAAAGGGGGAGGCTGGCAAGAACACCATCCCAACCGTGAAGCACGGGGTTGACAGCATCATGTTGTGGTGGTGCTTTGCTGCAGGAGGGACTGGTGCACTTCACAAAATAGATGGCATCTTGAGGAAGGAAAATTATGTGGATATATTGAAGCAACATCTCAAGACATCAGTCAGGAAGTTAAAGCTTGGTTGCAAATGGGTCTTCCAAATGGACATTGACCCCAAGCATACTTCCAAAGTTGTGACAAAAATGCTTAAGGACAACAAAGTCAAGGTATTGGAGTGGCCATCACAAAGCCCTGACCTCAATCCTATAGAAAATTTGTGGGCAGAACTGAAAAAGCGTGTGCGAGCAAGGAGGTCTACAAACCTGACTCAGTTACACTAGTTCTGTCAGGAGGAATGGGCCAAAATTCACCCAACTTATTGTGGGAAGCATGTGGGAGGCTACTCTAAATGATTGACCAAAACGCAATGGGAATGTGATGAAAGAAATAAAAGCTGAAATAGATCATTCTCTCTACTATTATTCTAAAATAAAGTGGTGATCCTAACTGACCTAAGACAGATAATTTTTACTAGGATTAAATGTCAGGAATTGTGAAAAACTGAGTTTAAATGTATTTGGTAAGTTGTATGTAAACTTCCGTCTTCAACTGTATTATTCTAAAATCATCAGAGTTATTTTTATGCGATCTAGAGAACAACATATACTTGCTTAGGCAGGGAAAAATAGGAATTTGCTTCAGTGCATTTACTCTTTTCCAAAAGGATCACTAGCAGAGTCAGTGATAGAGCTTAAAAAGTAGAAATGAAACAGCTTTCTTAATTGAGATAGTACATATGTTTCTCAATTGTCTGAAAAATTGCCAGTCCACTACAGTTAGTTTTCCTTGCTTTGGCACAGGCCTGATTTCTCATCTGAATGAGCTCAGATAGCTCAGAAGAAAACTGAGGGTTAGATCTATCTTTCACTCTGAATTCTTTAAAAGGGGAAATAAATATGGAGAGGAAATAAATATGGAGGATACATTTTCTAGAGCCAACTCAGGGTCAGGAATACAGGACAGTGGCTAAATCAGAATAGATTTAGCCACTGTCCTGACATGTAAAAACCTGAGGAGAGAACTTTTAAAAATGTATCTTAATTAAACAAGGATTAGTATTTTGCTGTTTCGTATCTTTAATGCATAGTATGGGACAATGATCACTGAGATCATATACAAATACTCCACTAGATAAATATTTATGAGGGTTATTAGTAAGAATTAAATCAATACATTAGGAGTTAAGATTGTTTTTCACATTTAGCCGTGTGGGTTTTGAGATCATTTGAGTCAGATTAAATTCAATGCATATACTCTTAAATTGATCTGAGGCCGGGGTTGGCCAATCCAGATTCAAAAGGTGTTAAACATTCAGATATACTGTAGCACCAATAACATCCGCCTGGGCTGCAAGGGGGCAGTAAATTCCAGCAACAAATAAATGTGTATTCTGGTTTATGAACACATCTAAAACCAGGAGCTCAAATTTATTGGGAACAGAAATATTTAAAGATTGGGATGCCATGAAATTAGATTTGACATATATGCCCACTCCTCCCCCTTTCTGCTGTCACATCTAAATACATTATAATCATTTACTTCAACGTCTCTATCAGAGACATAGCCATTTGACCATGTTTCCGAGAGAACCAGAATGTCAGAACACAAGTGTCCATTTTTTTAATCATACTTCACACATTTAGGTGCATTAGCCCAAACCCCCTATGAGATTTAAAGTCAGAGGTGGTATCCAGCTCATTCCCATAAGAGCTAACAGGCATAGGGTCATCTGCAGCTATTTGTTGAGTGAGCTGAGACTTTGCCAAGGTCCATGGCCAACCACGTGAGAGAAGAGCAGACTGAGCATTTGACAGACCTCCCTCAAGTCGCTGGATGCAGGGGCTGGGGCGGGAACTGGGAGAGCAGTGTTGGCAGAGCTCAGTCCACCCGGATGAAGCTCTCGCCAAAGGAGTGGAGCTGCTGCAGGGGACCGGAGTGGCTGCCAAGGCTCCATTCTGGGAGTGCAGAGGAGGCCTTGGTGTGGCTCCTGTTGCAGGGTTTGGGCTTCCATTGGGGGCAGGAGGGTCCCAGGCCTGTCCTTGGGATGGGAGTATGGAGGGTAACCAAAACTATCCTGGGAGGGAGGATGTGGGGGGAATTGAGGAGAGTGGTGTGGAGGGAAGTGTGGCTGGCGAAGCTCCAAACTCTCAGCATATGAGTGCTGATGATGAGAATGATACATGGTGTGGACTGCATCATGTGATGCACTACCCTCCACAGAGTTTTGCCAGACCCTAGGATAATGATTGGTGCTGTGTAGAGCTGGGCTGAATTGAGCTGTGCTGTGATGGGCCAGGTCTGGTAGAGCTGTGCTGAGGCGGGCCTGGTCTGGTGGAGCTGTGCTGAGGTGTGCCGGGTCTGGTTGGGCTGTGCTGTGAAGGGCCGGGTCTGGTTGTGCTGCGCTGTCATGGGCCGGGCCTGGTCTCTCCGATGGCTGAAGGGTCTCTGCATATGTGGGTTGGCAGTGAGGCTGAGGTATTGTCTGGGCTGGGATTCCCTCCTGTTGGCCACTATTTGTCGTACCCCTAGAGTACACTCCAGTGCTGTGAAGGGTTCTGTTGTGCTGAGCTGAGCTGTGTATGGCACCGTTTGGCTGAGCTAGGCAGGTTCTGGCACCACTGGGCTGAGCTGGTCTGGGTCTAGCACCGCGGAGCTGGGTTGGCTCTGGCACCGCCGGGCTGAGCTGGTCTGGGTCAAGCGCCGCTGTGCTCTGACATGTTGGTAGGGGCTGAAGATGTCTGTGTCGGACTCAGCAAAGATGAGATTGGCCTCCTCTCTCTCCCTTGATAGTGGGGAAGTGGTGGGGCTCTGTTGCTGGGCTGGTATGATTGTGGAACTCTGCCCAACATGGCATCCTTCACGTCCTTGGCAAATATTATGACTCCCTCATGGTCCAGGTGTACATGGTCATACAAGTGCTCACATGTCAGGGTGTGGTGGTGAGAGATGCTGACATTTGGTAGTGAGGAGCAGTCCATGGTGATTTTTTGGTTGCCATTTTGTATCATTTGCTAAGGGAGATCTTTCCTTGGTAGAAGGGTGGATATAATAATGTTTGTCCTTGGGAACAGGGTGTATGCTTTCTCTGTCACCTTTCTCCTTTTGTGTGCAGGTAATTTTCGAAGTATGTATGACAAGGTTGTCAGGATTTTCCAGCATGACTTGTAGTGGGACACCAGAATTTAGCAGTCTGGTGTCTGGGTGTTACGTTCTAGCTCCCAAAGGGAGGGGAGCCTGACAACCCACTGCTCGGGCCCACCGATGCCAACAAGGGAGGTACGGAGTAGTGGTGCGATAAAAGGACACAAACACCAAATACCGTACAAAACAGGGTTTATTTAGCCACGGTAATAGTGTGAATAATAAACAATAACTTTCTGGGAAAAGGGGAGGGCTGGACGGACCAAAGCAAAGAAATAAACAAAATTCCCCCACCCCTAATCTGTACTAACCCGGCCCCAAATAGAATATACAATCCCTACACTGGCACACAGTCGAGGCGCCCTAACCAAACTTACAGTTGGTGGTCCGCCCAGGTCTAGCTGGTGTTTCTAGACAAGGAAGTATACCTACGGGTGATGTATACCCCGGGGTAGCTCTAAATCTACTCCCCAACTCCCTGTGAACAAAAGAAGGGAAACAAATAATAATTAACCCAAAATTCTAAGGATCCAAAGGATCCACAAACAAAAAATGTTCTACCTCCTGTTGCTACAAGTCCAAACCATGGAACACAAACTAGTTTTACACACACACAAAAACAGTTAAAGACTATCAAAAACATTTGATTCTAACTGTTTATACATAATCCCCACACAGGGTACAAACCAAACCAAAACCAGCAGCAGCTCTCTAGCTAGTCCAAATCTGGGCTTTTTAAAGAGAGCAGCCAGCTGTAGCCACTGACGAGTTCCAATTCCCAATCAGCCGTTGAACCACCAATCAGCTGCTGGAACAGTCACAAAAAGCCATCTTGCCTGATAGGAAAAAAAACACACAAACCACAAACAATACCAGACCAAATATGACAATAAAACGAACCCAGAACTCTGGGGACGTAACACTGGGGAATATCAATCAATCAGTCAATAAATCAATCAATCAATCAATCAATCAATCAATCAATCAATCAATCAAATGTATTTATAAAGCCCTTTTTACATCAGCCGATGTCACAAAGTGCTATACAGGAACCCAGCCTAAAACCCCAAACAGCAAGCAATGCAGATGTAGAAGCACGGTCGCTAGGAAAAACTCCCTACAAAGTGAAAAACCTAGGATGAAACCTAGAGTGGAACCAGGCTCTGAGGGTCCCCTTCTGGCTGTGCCGGGTGGAGATTAAAACAATACATGGCCATTAAGGCCAGCTCTTTCTCCAAGATGTTCAAACATTCATAGATGACCAGCAGGGTCAAATAATAATCACAGTGGTTGTAGAGGTTGCAAAAGTTAAGTATATTAGGAGTAAATGTCACTTGGCTTTTCATAGCTGGGCATTTAGATGTTGAAATAGCAGGTGCGGTAGAGAGAGAGAGAGAGAGTTGAAAACAGCAGGTCTGGGCCAAGGTGGCACATCCGTAGCCGCAGGCAGAAGAGTTGAAACTGGTGCAGCAGCACGACCAGGTGGACTGGGGACAGCAAGGACTCTATCTTCCAGATACTTCCCATTAGAGTCTATTAGAACTGCAGTGTCGGGAGGTATCCTGGGTTGAACTGGATCCTGTCCCCTGTCCCCTGGTGTGTTCGGCTGAACATGGTCAGGTTGGCGAGGCAGGGTAGGCCGTGACAGGCACGGAGGTTTCAGGTCAGGGTAAGCTTTGGCAGGCTGGGAGGTTGGCAGGTCAGGGTGGACCCTACGAGGCTTAGGGGCTTGTGAGACAGATGGGGTGAAGGCAGCACTGGGCTCAGGTGTATCTGGGCTTCCACCAGGCTGATGGGGTTGTTCTGTTGGTGGCATGTGTCACACCCTGATCTGTTTCACCTGTCTTTGTGATTGTCTCCACCCCCCTCCAAGTGTCGCCCATCTTCCCCATTATCACCCTGTGTATTTATCCCTGTGTTCTCTGTTTGTCTGTTGCCAGTTCGTTTTGCTTCGTCAAGCCTACCAGCGTTTTTCTCTCTGCTCCTGTTTCTCTATAGTTCCTGTTTTCTAGTTTCCCCTGTTTTGACCTTCCTACCTGCCCTGATCCTGAGCCTGCCAGCCGTCTTGTACCTTTGCCCCACCACTCTTGATTACCGAACTCTGCTTTCCCCGACCCTGAGCCTGCCTGCCATCCTGTACCTTTGCCCTGTCTATCTGGATTACTGACCTGCCTGCCCCTGACCTGTCTTTTGCCTGTTGGTTTAATAAACTGTTGTTACTCCGACGATGTCTGCGCCTGGGTCTTACCTGTAATGTTGATAGCATGGTCAGAAGCTGCTGATGGAGGGCACCAATGTCCCTCTCTCTCTGCTGCAGCTCCACCTTTACCACACTCAGCTCCTCTTGGAGGGCAATATTGGACTGTGTATTTTGTTCAGTGTTCTGTCTTAACTGTTCTATTGAAGCATGGCTCTCCACCTGGAAATGCCTCAACTCTTCCATCAGCGTCTGGACAACCATCACACTCTTGTTGTTTGCTCTACCTGTATGTGTAACTGATAGATGCACACACTCACTACATGTTAATGTTTTTAAATGTATGTAAATTGTCTTTTGTCTGTAATGTATTTTCTCGATATATGTCGGATCCCAGTAAGACTAGCTGTCGCCATTGGCATCCTAATGGGGATCCTAATAAATAAAATACAATAAAAAATTCTGTAATCTTCACTTCAAGTAGGGAGAGGCAGTTGTGGATTAGTTTCACCAATGGTGTTTCTGGTGTGCATACATCTGCTCCAGCTACAGGTGAGGGAGGGAGTGATGTACTGTGGGCCTCCTGTTTAGAAGCCCAGGTTTTGGGAGTTGCAGGCATTGTTAGTGGAGACATGTCAGTTTTTAGTTCATCATCCACTAGAGGTTTTATCATGTCAAACTCTTCTTCAAACAGCTCTAGACTGGCCTCAGAGCCTTGTCGTGGTGTGTGTTTTGTCCTATCTTATTTAATTTTTTATCCCTTCCCCGCAGGAGGCGTTTTACCTTTTTGGTCATTGTAAATAAGAATTTGTTCTTAACTGACTTGCCAAGTTAAATAAAAATTAAATTAAAAAAACAACACAGCTAACACAATCACTTCAAACACTGAAGCTGTAAATACTGCAAACTAGCTGCACTTCACTTCGTTTTACCTTTTTTCAATTGATATTTCTTTGTACATATCCCAAAAATTATGCCAGCTGATTCATGATTCCGACTGGCTGAGAAACGCTGCCTGTCTGTCTGTCTCGTCCCGACACATTCGTTACTATGGTACAGCTGGAGATCTAATTTTAATATTGAAACTACGTTGCAAATGTCGGAGAGACAGACAGCAATGTTTATACAAATCTCCGCTGTTGAAAATGAAATGTTAATCTAAAATATGTGAGATAATGTCTAGATACTTTTTATATTGGACATCAAGTTTATAATTTGCTTGGCAGGGCTGATAAGACAGTGGTTTGCGCCGTCAGATGGAACAGAGTAAATAGGCATTTTAACATCATAGATTTAGCTGGTGGTAACTTGTGGAATAGACACCGGCTGGAATGTGCTTTTAACCAATCAGTATTCAGGATTAGACCTACCCGTTGTATAATGTAAGTTACAGTTTGCACTTGGCTAGTTGTAGCTAGGCGTTTATGAATGTAAACAAAGCCTACCTTTCTTGTTTTTTGTCTAAATTGTTTTATTTTGCTTGTGTAAGTTTAGGTACTAGTTTTCCAGTCCTTTGTCCTGTCCTTTGTCCTTTTTGATTGTCATTTTTGTTATTTGTTAAGCTAGGTTTTTTAGCTAACAGCAGGTAGCCAGTAGCTAGAAACTCTTAGCAACTCCCGAGCAACGTGTAAATAACTGTTACCTTGTTAGCTATCCAGTTGAGTTATCAGGATGAAAGTTGTCTTCTGATGTATTCTCTTCTTCTGATGTTATATTCTTAGTCCTTCTTCCTTTATCTTTCACTCACTTGTTTTTCTCAAATGTACTCTTCCACTAAATCCTTTCAAATATGGTATGTAATACTAGATATTAGGAGCTCGTCATTTTACCAGCTGCTCCTGGAACTTGACATCTAGAATTTGGAATTTACTCAACGGATCTGTCACCCACCCGCCAACCTTTCCTGATGCTACATGATTCACACAAACACTACATAAACAAACACAAAATAAACACACACATGCAACACCACATAGACCTAAACACAGCAGCTGATGAGTGTGTCAGTGTGCAACATCAGACACTGTCTGTATGAGGACAGATGGGAGAGAACCATCACCAGGACAACACAGACAACTGCTGCCTTCTCCAACTGACATGGCTGGACGGAATGTGCTTTTCACGTAACAACGCTTTTTGGCTTTTGACTTTTTTCACATTTTGTTACGTTACAGCTTTATTCAAAACATTTATTAAATAGATTTTTTGCTTCATCAATCTACACACAATTTGTGACAATTTATTAAAAATGAAAAAAATGAAATATCACATTTACAGTATTCAGTATTCAGACCCTTTACTCAGTACTTTGTTGAAGCACCTTTGGCAGTGATTACAGCGTTAATTGTTCTTGGGTATGACGCTACAAGCTTGGCACACCCGTATTTGGGGAGTTTCTCTCATTCTTCTCTGCAGATCCTCTCAAGCTCTGTCGGGTTGGATGGGGGGGCGTTGCTGCACAAGAATTTTCAGGCTCTCCAAAGATTTTCGATCGGGTTCAAGTCCGGGCTCTGGCTGGGCCACTCATGGACATTCAGAGACTTGTCCCGAAGCCACTCCTGCGTTGTCTTGGCTGTGGGATTAGGGTCATTGTCCTGTTGTAAGGTGAACCTTCACTCCAGTCTGAGGTCCTGAGCACTCTGGAGCAGGTTTTCATCAAGGATCTCTCTGTCGTCTGGCCACATTACCATAAAAGCCTGAATAGTGAAGAGCAGCAGATAAGATTGTCCTTCTGGAAGGTTCTCCAATTTCCACAGAGGAACTCTGTCAGAGTGACCATCCGGTTCTTGTTCACCTCCCTGACCAAAGCCCTTCTGCCCAATTGCTCAGTTTGGCCGGCTCTAGGAAGAGTCTTGGAGGTTCTAAACTTCTTCCATTTAAGAATGATGGAGGCCACTGTGTTCTTGGGAACCTTCAATGCTGCAGACATTTTTTCGGACCCTTCCCCAGATCTGTGCCTCGACACAATTCTGTCTCGAACCTCTACGGACAATTCCTTTGACCTCATGGCTTGGTTTTTGCTCTGACATGCACTGTTAACTGTGGGACCTTATATAGACAAGTGTGTGCCTTTCCAAATCATGTCCAATCAATTGAATTTACCACAGGTGGACTCCAATCAAGTTGTAGTAACATCTCAAGGATGATCAATGGAAACAGGATGCACCTGAGCTCAATTTTGAGTCTCATGGCGAAGGGTCTGAATACTTACATAAATAAGCTATTTCTGTTTTAAGTAGATTTTCAAACATTTCTAACAACCTGTTTTGACTTTGTCATTATGGGGTATTGTGTGTAGATTGTTAAGGATTTTTATTTATTTAATACATTTTAGAATAAGGCTGTAACATAACAAGATGTGGATAAAGTAAAGGGGTCTGAATACTTTCCGAGAGCACAGTATACAATTCCAATGTCTTCATATAATACCTTGATCAGTCACTCTATGTATATCAGGTTGGTGGTACTGGAAAGTGGGTGTGAGGAGTGAATAAGTTATAGTGTGAAGTCTGGTGGGGTTAGTGATGCTAGTAGTGGAGGAAGCCTGTCCCTGAGAAGCAATAAGGTATGTTCTCCTAGCTTTCCTACAGCCAATGCAGGGTGGTCTGGGTAATTATTTATTTGTGCTTCTCAAATCCCACACCTCACCTCGCTAGTATTGTCCTGACAGGTGATGCCTGATTCCTCCCTCCCAGCCTCCCCCTCTACCCCCTCTCCATCCCCGCAAATAACCTAGCTATTGCAGCTATTAGTATAATAAAGCGTGACTCAGCTTGGTGGTTTGCTGTCTCACCTCTTTCCCTCCCTCCTGCCTGCTCCCTGTGTCACTCGCTCACAGTACGGCACCTCCCCCGCCTGCTAGAGCTGCACCTCTTTCTCCCTACTCTCGCACTTTATCAGCTCCAATTCATAAAGTAGCTTAAATAATGACTTTTCTGCTGCTTCCCTCACTCGGATTGGATCGGTCCGGATTTGGATCCAACCAGGTCTATACGGAACGTGTCTCTATATTTACATTTTCTTTTAATGCATATCGGGTCCCGGTGGGAAAGCCGCAGGTTCATTTCGTAACGGTTCCAACTTTTTGGACCTGTGAAGACCTATACTGTCAAGTTCTAGCCCTGACCTCCCCTCTCTCAACTCTCCAAACCTCCGGTGCCCCTGCTTTTCCCTGACCTCCCCTCTCTCAACTCTCCAAACCTCCGGTGCCCCTGCTTTTCCCTGACCTCCCCTCTCTCAACTCTCCAAACCTCCGGTGCCCCTGCTTTTCCCTGACCTCCCCTCTCTCAACTCTCCAAACCTCCGGTGCCCCTGCTTTTCCCTGACCTCCCCTCTCTCAACTCTCCAAACCTCCGGTGCCCCTGCTTTTCCCTGACCTCCCCTCTCTCAACTCTCCAAACCTCTGGTGCCCCTGCCCCTTTTCTCACTCTTCTTCCCCGCTATGATGTTCGCTACCTTTCCCTTCCTCTTACTTATCAGCTCTCTTCTGCTTTCCTACACTCTTCTCTTCCTTTTTCATCCATCTCCCTGAGTCACGTAGAGATATCGCTGATCTTGATCAGTTGTCACAGAATAAGTTGTGACAATATTCTAGCTAGTCAATAGAGACACAAACTCTTGCGCATTGGCGAAATAACGGGTTTCTGATCAAAGGTTTCAACGTATAATGAAAAAAACACTACAGTATACTACAGTATACACACTGAACACAGTCTCTGAGAGGAGATGCTCATGTCATGTCAGATCAGCTGACATTGAGGAAGTTAAGACACTGCAGTAATCCACAGGCAGCCTTTAAAAAGCCAGGTGGTAATTTAAAGGTTGGTTTAGATTCACAGCCAACAGTGTGAGAATCCTGGGAACACTGCAGGTGTACAGAGTGCTGTGTCAGGCTGTTGGGTTGGGGCCAGGTGCTGTGTGTGTTTGAAAGTATGTGTGTGTGTCCTATACAGTATATACATTTAGAATACACATGGCTCTGATTACCCAGGGGGCAGTGCTCCTCATTAACCCTCATGCCCTCCTTACGCAGCGCCCGTGTTGGCACTGAGCGCTGGCAGTCTGGACCACTGAGAGACGGGCACCATGTGTCTCTCTCTCTCTCTCTCTCTCTCTCTCTCTCTCTCTCTCTCTCTCTCTCTCTCTCTCTCTCTCTCTCTCTCTCTCTCTCTCTCTCTCTCTCTCTCTCTCTCTCTCTCTCTCTCTCTCTCTCTCTCTCTCTCTCTCTCTCTCTCTCTCTCTCTCTCTCTCTCTCTCGAGTCATGCATGGGAGATGGCACCTGGCCACTATGCCACTACGGCTAGTTCATACAGGTGGAAGAGCAGCTCTTTACTGATTGTGTATACATATAATTCTTAAGAGAGAGAGAGGTACAGTTTGTGTAGTTCCCCACTGTACCCAATGATCTGCTACATGAAGCGGTCAGGGTCGCTGGCTGAGAAGGTGGTGAGAGAGTGAGAGGGTTTGTGTGAGTGTGTGAATGTGTGTGTGTGTTTGTGAGTGTGTGTGTAAATGTGAGCGTGTGTGATGTGTGTGCTTTTGTGTGTGTTGTGTATTTGAGTGTGCGTGTGTGCAATTGCGTGTGGGAACGTGTGTGTGTGTAAATGTTTGTGTGTGTCCAGCACCTGATGCTCTGCTGCATGAAGCGGTCAGGGTCACTGGCTGAGAAGGTGGTGAGAGAGGTGCCAGCAGGGACACCTTCCTCAAAGCGGATGGACTTGGGGTTGGTGGGGAAGAAGGGCGGTTCGTTGACGTCTACCACAGAGATGGTGACCCCAGATGTGGACTGGAGGGACGACTGGATCCCACTGGCCAGCGGGGCCTGGTTATTGACCACCACCGTCAACATGAAGGCCCTGTTCTGCTCAAAGTCCACCGGCTAAAGAGGGAGAGGGGGAGAGAGAGAAGAGGGGGGAGAGGGGAAGGCAGATAATTAGGTTAGGATTAGTCATCTCATACTCCATCAAATGGCATGGTAAGAGCAATCACACATAAGTGACAGAAGAAGTCTAGATAAAAAGAGAAAAAGAAGAAAATATAAGAGAAGAGGCCGAGAGAAAGAGAGAGAGAGATAGAGAGTGTGAGAGAGAGAGATAGAGAGTGTGAGAGAGAGAGATAGAGAGAGAGAGAGAGATAGAGAGAGAGAGAGAGATAGAGAGTGTGAGAGAGAGAGATAGAGAGTGTGAGAGAGAGAGATAGAGAGTGTGAGAGAGAGAGATAGAGAGTGTGAGAGAGAGAGATAATAAGAGAACACTAGGCATAGTCAAATAAAATGATATCTCTCTCTCTCTGTGTTCTAGATATCACCCCCTCCTCTCTATTTATTATATCTCTCCCATCTTTTTCTTTTAACCATAGTGTTGGGTTTCTTTCTTTCTTTTTCTCATTTTAAAGATGGGAGAGAAAGAAAAGAGAGGAGGGGGTGATATCTAGAACACTTGGAGAGAGATCAAACTCACAGTGATATCTAACCTCCCCCATCCCTAGAACACTTGGAGAGAGATCAAACTCACAGTGATATCTAACCTCCCCCATCCCTAGAACACTTGGAGAGAGATCAAACTCACAGTGATATCTAACCCCCCCAGAACACTTAAACATTCTCCTCCAGTTCCTCCGTCCCTCTATCCTCCACCTGCAGCCCATGAGAGAGAGAGCGAGAGAGTGTGCAGAGCTGAGCCCTGTTGATGATAAAGGAAGTAATGACTAGTCCTGGTGCTGAGCAGCGCAACTCTGCGCTAGCTGGGATGAATTGGAACAGCGTTATCGCTAAACTTAGAGGGATCTCTGCACCCCTACCTGTAAATACCCTGCTAACACTGAGTGGGTTAGGCAGGTCTTAAACTATTCATGGACCGGCTGTCGTCGTGGCTGGCGCTCCCTGTTAAATTCACGCTGGGTAGACTCCCCTCACCATGTGTGTGTGCATGTGTGCATGTGTGGGTATATGTGTGTGTGTGTGTGTGCGTGCATACGCGCGCATACGTGTGTGTGTTGGCTAGCTCCAGCGGTCTGCCGTGTGAGCCTAAAACGAAGTGACAGCTCTGGGCTGGCTTAATGACAACAACACAATCACAGATTCAGGTAACCAGAAATACACAGAACAAATATGTTAGGCGTGATGCTGGCTGGCTCTGAGTACAGTTAGCTATCCGGTTGATGATTTAGCGCCCGGAGGCTGGTGTCTGCTGTGTTTGGTGGTGACAGTAATGATTTGGAGCACATCTGTGTGTTGCCTCGCCTTATTGTTAGTGTTAACGGACGTGTTAGTGTTAACGGATGCGGCAGGCGACTATATAAAAGCATTCATAATAAAGCAGCCAGAGTGACGAGGGGATTGGATCTGACAGATGCCATGGTGGTGTGTGTGTGTGTGTGTGTGCGTGCATGCCTGCGTGTGTGTGTACTGATAACGAGAAGAGGAGGCTGGTGATAATGTGCCCTTTCCTTCTATCTGTGTGTGTGTGTGTGTGGGGGGGAGCTCTTTGATCCATAGCCAGTGGTGCAGTGCTCCCCCTCAACCTCCCCCTCGCCCTCCCTCTCTGCCTCTCCCTCCCCCTCCCTCTTTATTTTTGTCCTCTATGACTCTGCTCTCCCTCCCTCCCTCCCCCTTCCTTCCTTCCTTTCTTCCCCATCCTCCTCCTATCACCTACCCTTCTTCATCCTCCTCCTATCACCTACCCTTCCTCATCCTCCTCCTATCACCTACCCTTCCTCATCCTCCTCCTATCACCTACCCTTCCTTCACTCCTCATTGCCAGCTCTCTTATCCTTCCTTTCTCCTCTCCTTTCTTCTCTCTGGTGTGTAGTCAGTAACCCTTGTCATTTCCTGTGTTCATCACAAACTTCAATTTACATATCCTAATGACTTATTAAAGGCAAATGTGTGTGTAGGTTTGTGTGCGTAGGTACGTGCGCATGTGTGTGCATGTTTGTCTGTATGTGGTTGTGTGGTTCCTCTGTTTTAATCCAGGATTTAGATGTACTCTTCTTGGTTCCCCAGAGAATTCTCTAAATGTACAGGTTAAGACCTCAGTCCATGTTAATAGAGCAATCATGGTCCCTGGTGGGCCGTCTCAGTAAACTTGTGAGAGATGTCAGTGTGTTCTGCTGATGTGCCTCCACTAGCAGCCAGAGAGGCCTCCTATGTAAACACATACCACATCAATTCAAATGTGTCTCTGTGATGTTTCCCTGCTACCTATGCTTTGCAGTTTTTCTGATGTGAAACCGGTTAGAGTCAGTAGCCATTCCGGCTCTGGTGCACATGCACGCATGCACGCACACACAAACACAAACACACCTGTAGCTAAAACTGTAAACCCATTCTCAGTTTAGTTTTCCCTTAGAGGCCCTTACAAGACACGGCTGTGCTGTTGAGGCACCCTTTTACCACAGGTGCATAAAAACCACTGCAATTGTAATTGAGAAATCAATATCAAATTTTCTGCAATGGTTTTAGTAGCCATTGTTTGTGTGTGTAAGTGTGTGTGTGCGCATGCACTCACGGTTTGTGTGTGTGTGCAAAGTCAAAGCTCCCATTCTGGGAGTCAAAGCTCCCCAGCCTATAGCTAGAGTACAGCCTGGGGCTTACACTCAGTGGCTTATACAATGAGTGTACAAAAGGACACCTGACATAGACATAGACTGACCAGGTGAATCCAGGTGAAAGCTATATGATGCCTTATTGATGTCACTTGTTAAAGCCACTTCAATCAGTGTGGATGAAGAAGAGGAGACAGGTTAAAGAAGAGACAATTGAGACATGGATTCAGAGTGTGAATGGGCAAGACAAAAGACTGAAGTGCTGTTGAACGGGGTATGGTAGTACTGTATGTACATACTGTATTCTCGACGAAGCTCATCCTATATACAGTAACTACTGCTGTACATACCTTTTCCTACTTATACTGTATATTGTCCATAGTGTCTATACACACCACGGATCTATATTCAGGACTCTGACATTGTGTCAGGCTCTGGCCATAGAGAAGCCTATTTGCTTCTCTATGTAGCTATGGTCAGAGTCTGACAGTGTCTTTCTTTTCTGTTTCTGTGTGGGTTTTGGGTAGGATCCCTAATTAGAGGCAGCTGCACCGCATTGTCTCTAATTAGGGATCCCATATATGTTGAGTCTGTCCTTCACTCGGATGTGGGTTGTTATCAATGTATGTCGCAGTCACGGTGAAGTAAGTGTGTTTTCTTTACGTCCGTCCATTAGTGTGTTTTATGAACGTGACGGTAGTCTATTCGTGTTTTGTGTTGTTGTAATAGTTCGTCATTTTGTTTTACTATATACATAGTATTTTTATATTACATAGTATAAATAATAAAACAATGTCGAACTACTATCCCTGCGCTGCGCCTTGGTCTCTCAATGCACCCAATCGTGACACATTGCTCCTTCTGATATTGCTCAATCTGAGTTGAATGCTGAAATGTAATCTAGGTAATCCCCATAATTAATAATTTATCATGAGAAGGCCATAAACAATGACTAATAATGTTGCATACTCCAAGAAAGTGTAAAATGTCACCATTCTGGTACAAATAGTCACTTTGGAGCTCTTCTTGTTTCTTGTTTAATATTTTATTTAGTATTAGTATTGTACTGTTACACTTACTGCACTGCTGGAATTAGAAGCACGTTACTGTACCTGCTTTAACATCTGCTAATCTGTGTACGCGACAAATCAACTTTGATTAGATTTGTTTTGGTTTGTCACAGGGCCTTACCTTCACCACGGTAACCATGCCGTCATTGGTGTGTGGGTCGGTGATGATGGTGAAGTGACCTATGGGGTCACCACTGATGATCCTGTACACAGCATTCCAGTTGGGCGAGCGTGGCTGGTCGCGGTCAATCACGGTCAGGTTGGCAACTGCAACATTGACCCGGTTCTCTGGAACCTCCCCCGAAAACTGGGAGGGGAACGAAAAAGGGAGAGAGAGATTAGAGGACATCTTCTCCTCCTCCTCCTCCTTTGTCAAATGGCTTAATTATCTTGTCACTCCACACTCTACTCCGGAGCATTAAACTAACTAAACTCCACGTTTTGTCTTGTTTTTAAACATTTTCTTGTTTGTGCTTTCCTACTCCTCCCATCTTTGGTGAGAACAGAATATTATTCATTTCTGTTCTTCTGAGAGAAAGAGGGAGGGAGAGAAAAGGCTTGCATGTGTGTGTACCTCTTTCTGAGTGGGTTTTAGAGGTTCTCTCGCAGCAGAAGCATGTGCTTTGTCCTGATAAGACCATACAGCAGAGGAGTGAGCTGCTGCCTGTCATGTGTCTGTCTGTAATGGCTGGGAACTGATCTCAGCTCTACAGCCGCTACCTACAGGGTGAGGGGACCCTCTCTGTATGCCTGGACCGTACACAATAACAACATTAGCCCCCTTACCTACCCCTGACCCCCCCAAAAAACCCTACCACCCTTGCCTACGCCCCTATCCACCCCATCACCCCCACTAGCAGAGGGGCACGGGGGAACAGGTCGGCATGGTTTCACAGTCTTTCTTTATCTCGTCATAGCAACAGGCGTGTAGTGTAGCTATAGCGCCGCCACACAGATCACCATGTCGTCATGGGTAACAGGCGTGGAGGAGCCGCTGAGCCTCTTATGGTGAGTGTGGGATATCAAAGAGTAAAGCCCCGGTCTAAACACTCCAACAGGCCATAATACCCAGCCATGCCCTCACAGAGACACAAAGAGACACAAAGAGACACATAGAGACACACAGAGACCCAGCACACAGACACAGATTAGGGAGCTGTGGCAAGAGGGTTGTCTCTAGAGAACCAATGACATTCTTAAGGAAACAGAGGGGTGGCCCTGTTGGTCTGCTAGGATTGGATAAAGAAGCAGCGTGTGTGTGTACACTCTTAACTAAGTCTGCTTTGCCACTTCTGTCGGCTAGGCCAGGGTATCCTCCATAATAATTTGAGAAAATGTATTTCTGTAATAGGGACATTTAGGGACCGTATATAACCACACTAAGGCAGGGGGATGTGTAGGGGAGGCAGGAAGAGGTGTAGGGGAGGCAGGGCAAGGTGTATGGAGAGGCAGAGGGAGAGAGGGGGGTGACCGGGAGCTTCATCATGGGGCCCAGGCGATGTAAGGATGAGACAGGAGAACAAGATGCAGGCCAAGCTGATGTTCCTACTGGCTGGGGTTACTCCTCACTACTGAGCATAGGGTACATACACATACACATGCACGCACACAAACACGTCTACGTTTTTCTAAAACCTCACAGGAATAAACAACACACACACACACAAGCTGTGTTTGAATACCCACACTAACATACTGTATACTAGTCAGACTGTTCTCTCTGCTACTGCACGGCAAGCGGTACCGGAGCGCCAAGTCTAGGTCCAAAAGGCTTCTTAATAGCTTCTACCCCCAAGCCATAAGACTCCTGAACACCTAATCAAAGGGCCACCATACCCCTTTTTTACGCTGCTGCTACTCTCTGTTTATTATCTATGCATAGTCACTTTAACTCTACCTGCATGTACATATTACCTCAATTACCTCGTCTAACCAGTGCCCCTGCACACTATACAAGTACCCTTGTATAAAGCCTCCTCACATTGACTCTGTACCAGTACCCCTGTATATAGCCTCCTCACATTGACTCTGTACCAGTACCCCTGTATAAAGCCTCCTCACATTGACTCTGTACCAGTACCCCTGTATATAGCCTCCTCACATTGACTCTGTACCAGTACCCCTGTATAAAGCCTCCTCACATTGACTCTGTACCAGTACCCCTGTATATAGCCTCCTCACATTGACTCTGTACCAGTACCCCTGTATAAAGCCTCCTCACATTGACTCTGTACCAGTACCCGTGTATAAAGCCTCCTCACATTGACTCTGTACCAGTACCCCTGTATAAAGCCTCGCTATTGTTATTTTACTGCTGCTGTTTAATCATTTGTTACTAATACTTTCTATTTTTTAAATGTTTTCTTAAAACCTCTTAAAGCATTGTTGGTTAAGGGCTTGTAGGTAAGCATTTAACTGTAAGGTCTACACCTGTTGTATTCAGCGCATGTGACAAATACAATTTTATTTGATTTGATACTTGATGAGTATATACTACATACTATAAGTTCATTTTAGTATACTGTAAACGAACGGTATCCTTTCAGTTGATGGTAATAGCGCTTACAAAAAATCAAGTCAATAAATGTTGGGTAGTTAGTTAGATAGTTAATATACTGGCAAGTTCGATGTATTAGTAGCCAATTAATGTTATGTAGCTAGCTAACATACCGGTACATACTGCTGTAATGATATGCTATGCGGTTCGTAAGGCTAGCGTATCTTACAAATTGTCAGCCAACATAACGCATTACATAACGCTTTTGAAAAGTCATTACTTTATTACAATGCTCAACATTTTTTTAACATTTGTCATAATTTGTTAAAGCAATGAATTTACAGCGGGTGAAATAAGTATTGAACGGGATTTAAGTCAGGTGATTGGCTGGGCCATTCTAGCAGCTTTATTTTCTTTCTTTGAAACCAATTGAGAGTTTCCTTGGCTGTGTGTTTGGGATCATTGTCTTGCTGAAATGTCCACCCTCGTTTCATCTTCATCATACTGTTAGATGGCATCAGATTTTTGTCAAGAATGTCTCTGTAAATTTGCCCATTCATCCTTCCTTCAATTATGTGAAGTTTGCCAGTACCATTTGCTGAAAAGCAGCCCCACACCATGATGTTCCCACCTCCAAACTTCACTGTTGGTATGGTGTTTTTAGGGTGATGTGCAGTGCCATTTCTCCTCCAAACATGGTGTGTATTATGACATCCAAAAAGTTCAATTTTGCTCTCATCTGACCACACTATATTCTCCCAGTATTTCACTGGCTTTTCCAAATGTTGTGCAGCAAACTTTAAACGAGCTTCAACATGCTTTTTTTTCAGCAATGGAGTCTTGCGTGGTGAGCGTGCATACAGGCCATGGCGGTGGAGTGCATTACTTACTGTTTTCTTTGAGACAACAGTACCTGCTAATTGCAGGTCTTTTTGAAGCTCTCCACAAGTGGTCCTTGGCTCTTGGACAACTCTTCTGATTATTCTTTTCACTCCTCTGTCAGAAATCTTGCGAGGGGCAACTGGTCGAGGCAAATTTATGGTGAAATGATTGTCTTTCCACTTCCGTATTATGGCCCCAACAGTGCTCACTGGAACATTCAGAAGCTTAGAAATGCGCCTATAACCAATGCCATCATTATGTTTTGCAACAATTAGGTTGCGAAGGTCTTGAGACAGCTCTTTGCTTTTACCCATCATGAGATGTGTCTTGTGTGACACCTTAGCAATGAGACCTTTTTGTAGGCCATCAGTTGGGACTGAACCAGCTGATATTAATTTGCAGGGGGCTGGATTGCTTTTTAATTACTGATAGTTTTCAGCTGTTGTCTTGGCTTTCCATGCCTTTTTGCACCTCCCTTTCTTCATGTGTTCAATACTTTTTCCCTGTGTCATTTCACATTATTACACATAACTTAATTTCTGAACTTATTTGTTTTGGTTTCTTTGTATGTATGGATTACTTGGGTTGTTACCAACATCTGGTGAACATTTCATGTCAATAGCACCTTTGGAAATATATTTACTGAGAAAAATGGTGACGTGTTCAATACTTATTTCACCCGCTGTATATCCGCTCTTGTCGGACCAAATTTTCTTCAAATCTGAAAACTTTGTGAAGCCACGCCTATTTTCGTAAGAATTGCAGTATGGGCCCTAAAAGCAAGGAAATTGTGTCCACTTCTTGTATACTTCGTATTTTGGCAAATGTAGTACGACATCAGGGAACTTTTGGCATACTAACTATTTCCATACTATGATCAATAAACTAACTACATACTCACTTTACGTCACAAATAGTATGGTTAGTGCGGTTAGTATGAGTATTCGAACACAGCTATACTCTATTACAGATAAGCACACAAACAGACAAACACATCCACTTTGAAACACGCACGCACGCACCCCACCCAATGCCTGTCTGCACGCCTTGCAAAATAGACCAGCCTCTGATAGGCCTGATGAAATATTAATCTCAAACATTAAAAAGAAATTCCCCAAACTTTCTATTTCTGGGACGCTTTGATAGATTTACTGCAAACCCTAAATATTTGCATAATGGCCTGCGTTGTCGAAAAAAATTGCTTTTATGTAGCCCACTGGTGAACTGAATGATTTATAGAGGGAGCATCGTGGCTCCAAGACCACTCTGCAAAATAACAGGGCCAATAATCATCAATATCAGCCACAGCATTTATTTACCTACCCCCATCTGTGCTGGGTGATTGAAATGCACTTAAATCCACACAAATACAGTGGATGAGACTCCATCCATTACAAACTACTATCATCAATACGCTACCACCACTGTAGAATCCTAATGTAGTAAAAAAGGGTCTGATTTAAAATGGGCCTGACTGTGTGTATGTTATCCTTATGGATATGGTATAGCTAGCGTGGAACGCCCTATTAGCGGCATATTCAACAGCATTTAAGAAATATATTACCTTCAACAGTGTTATCTTGTGATCAAACTATCAATGTTTTGTGATTATTGGTGTCGTAAAAATGTTAGCTAACAGGTCAGCAATTCAATGAAAATACTACTATCAGCTTTTTGATATTATCAGCATACGGTCCCCAGTTATCGGCCACCTTACTATTTTGTTCAATTACAAGATATAGCCATTTAATTGTTATTTTGTTCAAAGGGAGTCTTCTGTATCGGTCTACCCGATACTTCAGGACAGTATGGATGTGCCCCAGGTCCTTCGCTATCAGCCCCCCCTCTATTAGGGGGTGCTCTTCTAGAGCTAGGGCTGGGACTGGAGCAGGGGCTGAGGGTCCTCCTGTGGTCGCTGGGGAGGAGGTGCTGATGGACGGCACTGTGCTGCTGGTTCCAGGAAAGGGGTTAGTGGGACCTGAGATGGCATTAAATGGGACCCTTTAATGGTTGAAGGGTCAAAAGGGAAGAGGCCACACTTCTTAAACCTTTCCACCACATAGCGCATGTCCTTGCAGCGCTGGTACGGGTAGCAGAATACTCTGGCAAATTCAGATTTCTTTACAATGTAGGAGTGGTCAAAATGGCTGAGGTCTCCAGCTACCTTGGAGAACACAGCCTTTAAAGGGCCATAGTATGCCAAGTCCAGCGGCTGCAGGACATGGGTGCAGTGTGGTGGAAGACAAAGAAGTATAACCCCTTCCCTTAGTGCCGCCTCGAGCACCTCCAGGTCCCTGTGGCTCTTGTGTTCATCGAAGAGGAGAAGGAGAGGGTGCTCCTTCACTGCATGCTGAATGAAGTTCTGAAACCACTTCCTGAACAGGTCCCTGTCAATGTAGCCACTGTTTGACCGTCCATACAAGCCACTGGGGAAACACTTGGGGTAGATGATAAACGGGGGGACGTCCTCCCCAGTTGCGTTGAAGCAGGCCAGCACTGTGATGTGCTCCTTGGTCCCCGGAGCCTCCTGGTACACGTATTTTGCACTTTGTGCATGCTCTGGTCGCTACGAAACCCAGACTCATCGCGGTTATATATGGGTTTCTACCTCAACCCACTGTCCTCCAAGTGCATCTCATAAGGAGTAAAGAAGGTGTCCATCATTGGATGTGTGGCACACTCAGCTCTCCCCTGTCTAGGGTGTACGGCCTCCTCATGAACATTTCCCACCAGCTCTTCCCCAGTGGTGGGATTGTTTCCCCTGGGTTCCCGAAACCTACAATAGAATAGAATATAAAATTGGCATCACCATACACATCCACATTTACATCACACACATTGAGAACAGTCAGTCCAGCATTCTACATACATAAACACCAAATACCTGTGTTTTTTGTCGCTCTATTTCATCAGCCTCTGTCTGGTGAAGGGGAACCCATGGCTGGCGCAGTAGCTACAGTATTGCACCAGAGAATTGCAAGCAATGTGGGTGGTCCACTGTGACAACCATGGGTCACCCGGCCGCTCAGCCTGTCCGCCAGGGTCTGCCGAGGTACACCATGCACCTTGGTAGATAAGAAAAGAAAACTGTATCTAGAAGATAGAATTCACATACACGTGGTAATCTCCTAAAAACAAAAGACGCCTAACCTTGGCAACCTGGCGGATAGCCATCCCTGCCCTGCAGTCCTCCATGGCATGGAACATGTCCACCTCACTCCACTGCTTCCTCTTGACTTTCTCCATGCTGTGGTGGGAAATACATGTAGCTAAATAACTTGACATACTATATACATATTTTAGAAAAGATATGAATACATATAAACATTTACATTTAAATGCTAAAACATTGAAAGGTGATGATGAAAGTTTTCACAATAACTGAAAGTGTACCCATGTTTTCTGTTTGATGTTATCTGCAATGAAAATGTGTGTCCCAATTAGTTTAATATTGATGCATACATTGTAACATTTGACCTAATACTGTCTCTATGTAGCTGTTGTAAGATGAAACAGCAAACAGTAATAGGTGTCAAAAAGTTCATGGTTCAAAATACATTTTGGCAGATTCCGCAAAATGCCCCCTCTCGGAAGACTCCAATATTGATAAGGTAAAGCTTGACAACATTCAGCTGTTTTCGTGATATGTATTATCTAAAGCTTACAATTTCTTTCCTTTTTGGTTACTTAGCAGTTCTATCAACATTTAGCAACCAAGCTAGAAACATTAGCAAATACGTTAGCTATATTTCAGAGGTAAAAATGTGGATGTTAAATGATGAGTGGTCTGTCGCGCAGTCGAATGTTAAGATATATAGCGTGTCCCACAAAATGTGTATACATATTACGTTTTTGAAAACACTCAAAACCTAACTTAACTTACATAAATTGCAATAGAAATAGGTGAACAGCTAGCTAGAAGGATGTCTTTAGTCGCAAGACTTACCATTATTTTCCAGTCCATTTAAATGTTGAGCTTGAGATGATTGAGTCCTCCAACCGCTAGAGAGTGTCCGAAGTTAGGGGGTGGCCGACGTTGGGGGGAAATGAGCTAGAATAGTACTTCCTATCTAGTACTGTAGCTCCTTACCCGCTTCTTACCTACCGTGCTCTCCTTACTCTCTTCTCCTTTAACCCACCACCTTCTATCATTTCTTTCTCTCCTCCACCCTATGCCCATCTATCAACGCTCTCCCTTGCAGTCCACAATCCTCTCATCCCTCTCGTCTCTAACCCCTCTAAAACCTGGTTCAGTCTGCTTTCCAACAGACACTGGCAGACAAATTCACCTTTCAGCAGGACAACAACCTAAAACACAAGGCCAAAAATACAGTGCACTGGAGTTGTTTACCAAGACGACATTTAATGTTCCTGAGTGGCCTAGTTCGAGTTTTGACTTAAATCGGCTTGAAAATCTACAGAAAGACTTGAAAATGTCTGTCTAACAATGATCAACAACCAACTTGAAAATAATAAGATGCAAATATTGTACAATCTATGTGTGCAAAGCTCTTAGAGACTTACCCAGAAAGACTCACTTACACTACATTTATTGACTCAGAGTGGTTGAATACTTAACTAATCAAGACATACTTTAGTGTTTTATTTTTCATAAAATGTTTTACAATTGTTAAAATTTATTTCCACTTTGACATTACATTGAGGTTTGTGTAGATCATTGACAAAACTAAATTAAATAAATTGTAATCCCACTTTGTAACACAACAAAATGTGGAAAAAGTCAAGTGGTGTGAATACTTTCTGAAGCATCAAAATCTAAACTGTTACGTAAATCTTTCTGATGTCCCTTTCTTTCCACTCACTTCTGTATCTTAATTTTCTTATATCCCTGTCTTACCTGCTCTTTCCCCATCTCCCTCTCTCTTACTAAATGTCCTTCATTCCTCCCTCTCCTTCTTCCTCACCTCTCAGTGCTCTCCAAATGATTGGGCCATGAAGCGCTCCACCTGCATAAACTGTTTCCTGTTGCACTGGAGCGCTGATAAACAGCTGAATTAATCAGCTCAGATCGCTCCCTGGGCTACCGGAGGGCTCATCATGCCTTATTGACTGACAAAGGGTTAATGAGACACACACACACACACAGTCCCACACACATGCATGACTACACCTGCTCAAGGGCCTGTCCTCAAATTTTACAACAATCTCATATCAACGCCAAAGCATCTCTCTCTCACCATGTCTCTCTCTCTCTCTCTCTCTCTCTCTCTCTCTCTCTCTCTCTCTCTCTCTCTCTCTCTCTCTTTCTCAACTCCCCCCACCTTCTCTAGCTGACGGGATGTGAGAGGGATATCTCATTGTGTTAGTAGCCACATAAGGCATATAAGTTAATACATATACAAACTGTTACCACTTGCCACCTGCACTGTGTAGTACCTGTCACACATACCCAGGACCCAGATTCCAATTCAGCTCATGTCCTGACATATCTTTGCTTACAATCATAAGATGAGTTAACTTCTTAATTGCTTACACATAAATAACTTAAAAGGTCTGAAGTATACCCCTCCCTTGCTATACACACTCTCACACACTCCAACAAAGTAACACAGAATCATTGCTCCCTATACACCTTTGGGTCAAGCACCTCGCTGTACAAATTACAGCCAACATCCTCTTACTTACTCTTTCCTCTCAGCTAACCCTCCCTTACTCGTTTAACTATCCTACCCATTCCAGCCATCTGGATAACACATCACTCTTGGAGTTTTCTCATTTCCCAACTATCAGCAATACTGCTTCTACTCCCTGCCTCCCCCCCGCCTCCCCCTGCCACCTCTCCCCTCTCCTCCCCCCTCCCCACCTGTGTGTCTGTGTTGTGTGTGTGTGTGTGTGTGCACTTTGGAGACCAGGCTTGGTTAAGAGGTACTCATCACTGCTTGGGGAACTATAACAATCAACATTCTCTGGGTAAACAGAATATGTTTGGATATGTTGGCAGCAATGTGTGCTAGTCTCCATGCCGTTTGATCACACACTTCACTCTTTACTTTGATTTGGTCCTGTGTCTCCAGGAATTACTTTCTTTTATATACAGTATTTATATACAGTAAGGATCACCCTCATTACCATTATCACCACTATTATCATGAGTAGGTCTGCTTGCTATTGTTTTCTGGGAGAAGAAAGCTGAAGATTGGACATTTATTTCACTCAGGTCAGGTGTGTGTGCGTTCTCTGAGATGATGCAAGGGCTGTGTTTCACCCCTTCTGCTCTCCCTCTCCATCCCTCTCATCTTCTACACTTCTCCCTGACTTCCACTCCTACATCTCCCATACCTTCCCCATCTTCCCCCTCCCCTTCCCCTTTCGCTCCCCCTCCCTGTTCCCCTCCTCTTTCTCCTCCCTCCACTCACGGTTCTGGAGGTGAGCTCGGGTGGGTTGTCATTGATATCTGTGACAGAGATGATGGCGGTGGCTGTGTTGGACAGGCCAAAGTTTAGGTTTCCCTCCATGTCCGTGGCCTGGACGATGATGCTGTACTGGGACACTTTCTACAGGACAAACACACAGAGAGAAGAAGATAAACAGTTAAGCAGAGCATCCAGTGATCAAACACACACACAGTCAAACAAAGCACTCAATGGTCAAATACACTGAGTGTACAAAACAATAGGAACTCTTTCCATGGCATAGACTGACAAGGTTAATCCAGGTGAAATCTATGATCCCTTATTGATGTCAATTGTTAAATCCACTTCAATCAGTGTAGATGAAGGGGAGGAGACAGGTTAAAGAGGGATTTTTAAGCATTGAGACAATTGAGACATGGATTGTGTACGTGTGCCATTCATAGGGTGAATGAGCAAGACCAAAGATTTAAGTTTCTTTGAACGGGGTATGGTAGTAGGTGCCAGGCGAACCGGTTTGAGTGTGTCAAGAATTGCAAGGCTGCTGGGTTTTTCACGCCCAACAGTTTCCCACCACCCAAAGGAAATCCAGCCAACTGTGAGAAGCAGAAATAATAAACCATTTTATACACCACACATTTTGTCTCTCTCTCACACACGTTAGGTTGCCTTTACCTTGAGCCTGGTGACAGCTTTGCCAGTGTGGGCTGGTCTGTCTTTCTGCCGTAATTAGAAGCAAAGGAATTTGTTTATCCCCTCCTCTGGCTGTCCCCTCCCCTGTACTCCCTACCCTACACTTTACACTCGTACCTTAGCCCCTACTCACCTTAATGGGAGCCCAGGCACTTTGAAAAGGAACACTGTGGTGAAAGTGTTGCTGTGTCTAGGGCTGTGTGTGAGGGTTTGACTGAGGTGAGGCCTCTGACTCCCACTAGAGGGAGTGGTAGGACCACAGTCAAGCCCTCACATCATTCACTACGGGTAGTTAATGATCCCCAATAAGAGACAGCTGTCTAGAGTTTGTCTCTGATTAGGGATAGTACTTAGAGTTTTGTTTTGCTACAGTGCCAGAGCAGTCCACGCCACCGGTGCCCAGTCCGGGTCCGGTCGTCTACTTTGCTCCCACACCAGGGTCCAGACAGGACTTGTTGCATCGCGGGAGTACTGAGGGGGAAACATCGCGCCGCGGTCCGGACCGGACCGGGCGTGCAACGGGGAGGCAGGAAGGGAGCTGCCTTCACTGCCTGCATCCGAAGCCAACTGCATCCCCCTTGTGTGGACATATGAAATGAGTAAAACATTATGTAATCAGGCCTACTACTGCAGGCAGGCAGACAGGCAGGCAGGCAGGCAGGCAGGCAGGCAGGCAGGCAGGCAGGCAGGCAGGCAGGCAGGCAGGCAGGCAGGCAGGCAGGCAGGCAGGCAGGCAGGCAGGCAGACAGACAGACAGACAGACAGACAGACAGACAGACAGACAGACAGACAGACAGACAGACAGACAGACAGACAGACAGACAGACAGACAGACAGACAGACAGACAGACAGACAGACAGACAGACAGACAGACAGACAGACAGACAGACAGACAGAAGGGACCTGGGAGCTGTCAGGATAAAATGCCTCTTCCCTGGTATTCCCAATTACACTACCAGCGTCTCTCTCACCTGCTAATTACTTAGTAAATATCCACATCAGGAAGATTAGACAGCTCAGCTCAGCAGCAGCCTCTCAAACCCCCTATAACCACACACATATTCACATGCACTGACACACATAGTCACATCCACACATGCATACACAGATGTGCAGCCACATGAACACACAAACGTGCACATATGCATGCATAAATGTACACACACACACACACACACACCCTCCCACACAAACACACATGCATAGTTGTATATTTTCTTCACATGTTGTTTAGGAGTGCTAGCTAGCCTGCCAGCCCCATCAGTGGCGATCTACAGTGTTTACACAAGGCCCACTACTTAGACAAGTCCAGTGGTGTAAAGCACTGTAAGTACAAATATTTTAAAGTACTACTTAAGTAGTTTTTTGGGGTATCTCTACTTTACTTTACTATTTATATTTTTACTTCACTACATTCCTAAAGAAAATAATGTACTTTTAACTCCATACATTTTCCCTAACACCCAAAATGACTTTTTGGGTGAATTTTCCAATTCACACACTTATGAAGAGAACTTCTCTGGTCATTCTGTTCAACAGAACTCACTAAACACAAATGTTTTGTTTGTAAATGGTGTCTGAGTGTTGGAGTGTGCCCCTGGTTATCCATAAATAAATAAAAACAAGAAAAATGTATGACAGTTGAGTACTTTTTCCACCACTGGACAAGTCAATAATTATGAAGAGCACCTTGGAACCTCTAAAGCACGTCACTAACTACGCTCCACACTTCACCATTACACACTACACTGCACTGTACTGTAATGTACAGTCGTGGCCAAAAGTTTTGAGAATGACACAAGTTTGCTGCCGCAGTGTTGATGATGACAATTAGTCCCTCTTTGACATGAAAATCAACTTAATCCCTAAATGGCATCATGTCAGTGATTGTCTCGTTAACACAGGTGAGAGTGTTGACAAGGACAAGGCTGGAGATCACTCTGTCATGCTGATTGAGTCAGAATAACAGACTGGAAGCTTTAAAAGGAGGGTGGTGCTTGAAATCATTGTTCTTCCTCTGTCAACCATGGTTACCTGCAAGGAAACACGTGCCATCATCATTGATTTGCACAAAAAGGGCTTCACAGGCAAGGATATTGCTGTTGGTAAGATTTCACCTAAATCAACCATTTATCGGATCATCAAGAACTTCAAGGAGAGAGGTTCAATGGTTGTGAAGAAGGCATCAGGGCACCCAAGAAAGTCCAGCAAGTGCCAGGACCGTCTCCTAAAGTTGATTCAGCTGCGGGATCGGGGCACCACCAGTGCAGAGCTTGCTCAGGAACGGCAGTGAGTGCATCTGCACGCACGCACAGCGAGGCGAAGACTTTTGGAGGATGGCCTGGTGTCAAGAAGGGCAGCAAAGAATCCACTTTTCTCCATTCCGATTGTTTGGGCCATCCGGAAAACACCTTGTCCGGAGAAGACAAGGTGAGCTCTACCATCAGTCCTGTGTCATGCCAACAGTAAAGCATCCTCAGACCATTCATGTGTGGGGTTGCTTCTCAGCCAATGGAGTGGGCCCACTCACAATTTTGCCTAAGAACACAGCCATGAATAAAGAATGGTACCAACACATCCTCCGAGAGCAACTTCTCCCAACCATCCAAAAACAGTTTGGTGACGACCAATGCCTTTTCCAGCATGATGGAGCACCTTTCCATAAGGCAAAAGTGATAACTAAGTGGCTCGGTGAACAAAACATCGACATTTTGGGTCCATGGCCAGGAAACTCCCCAGACATTAATCCTATTGAGAACTTGTGGTCGATCCTCAAGAGGCGGGTGAACAAACAAAAACCCACAACTTCTGACAAACTCCAAGAATTGATTATGCAAGAATGGCCTGCAATCAGTCAGGATGTGGCCCAGAAGTTAATTGACAGCATGCCAGGGCGGATTGCAGAGGTCTTGAAAAAGAAGGGTCAACACTGCAAATATTGACTCTTTGCATAAACTGAATGTCATTGTCAATGAAAGCCTTTGACACTTATGGAATACTTGTAATTATACTTCAGTGTACCGTAGTAACTACTGACATAAAGATCTAAGAACACTGAAGCAGCAAACTTTGTGGAGACCAATTCTTGTCATTCTCAAAACTTTGGGCCACGACTGTACTAACTCTTCAGAGCTGCTGTAACTGAGTCTACACTTCATAGACCAGCAGGAAAAGGGAAAAGACAGAGGCTTGTATCTGAGTAGTCTACAGGTAAAAACAATAAAGAAGGAAAGCGAGAGCTAAGGATAAGGAGAGCTAAGGATATAAAGAGTGAGGAAGAAGGGAAAGGATTGAAAGGCATGTGTGTTGTAGGAAAGAGGAGTCAGGGGAGAAAGATATATATTAAAGAGGGGTGAGAGGGGGCAGACTTAGACATCTGGCTTCTTAGAGAAACCTTGCTTTATGCAAGTCTCTCTTGAGGAGAGGCAGACAGAGAGACCTTATGGGACTAGCCTCTGAAAACTGGGCTAGTAACAGCAACGACTGCACCACTCTCTCTCTCTCTCCCTTCTGGTCTGTTAAGTATTTATGTTTATGTTTTATGCACTCAGATTTCTGCAAGCGTAAGGGCTTTTTCATCTGTTCTCTACGGGAGTGATGGAGGAAACTTTCTGACGGGAGTGATGGAGGAAACTTTCTGATGTACATACATTTGTGTGCTTCAACAGATATATTATGTTTTTTTGTGTGTGTGCAAATGAAAGAGAGAATGTTGTGTGTATTTCAGTGTGATCTTATTTACAGTGTGTGTGTGTGTGTTAGCTCCAACCCAACAATGGGAATGAGTCAGGTTAGATAAACAGTCTCCAGATAAGACAGAGCTGGAACATCAAGCAGAGGTTCAGCTAAAATGTTTTAGATAGATAGATAGATAGATAGGTACTTTATTGATCCCCCGGGGGGGAAATTTAATTATCAAGCAGCTACAACAAAACACAGGGCAGGTGCAAAATGCCACAACGAAAGTACACAAAAGACAGATACACGGTACATGATACATAGAGCGGCAGTATGAAAAAGTATAGAAATACAGGATATCTGGAGTGCAAAAAAAAGCTATAAAAGGACATTGCATAGTATGAGTGGTTGGCTGAATATGTACACTATACATTGGTGGATGTTGGATGGTTAACTATACTATACAGGTTGATGGCAGAGAAATACTTCAGTAGCTAATGCGTATGATATGAGCGAGGGTAATAATAGTTTACTTAATAGACAGACTGGGTAAATGAACAGGTAAGTGAAAATTTTGCATGGTTAAATTAGCTGTACAGTTAGGTATACAGTTATATTTACAGATAAGTGAATAAATGACAGGAAGAGATACTTTAATAGCTAAATGTGTGTATGATATCATTGGGGTAATAATAGTAATTCCCTTAAAATACAGTCCTTAGTGCGCAGGGTTTAATTACAGACAACTGCACTTATTGCACATTTGATATACTAAAAGCAATGAGAAAAGGTGCAACTGGCAGGATACTAATATGCATTCCTGAGTGAATGCCTAGGTCCAATAATTACTTACAATATTGCATGTGATATAATATAACAACTGTACATGGGTATGTATATACAGACCTGTATGAATAAGTAGGTCCTGAGTGGATGAGTGCTGACGGAACAGAGTTACTCACGGATGGATGCATAATTGTTAAACTAGGTCCTAGCACCCCAACAGTTCCAGATCTATGTTGCCGACGGCACGGCACCCCGGTGAGGCATTATATAGTCTCATAGCCGCCGGCAGGAAGGACCTCCTGTAGCGCTCTCTGGCACACCGTGGTGGGATCAGTCTGTGACTGAAAGAGCTCCTCTGCGTCATAACCATAGCGTGCAGAGGGTGGGTGACGTTGTCCATGATGGCCAGCAGTTTGGCCAGGATCCGTCTCTCCGCCACCTCCTCTAGAGTGTCAAGGCTCATCCCCAGGACAGAGCTAGCCTTCCTGATCAGCTTATTTACCCGAGAAGCATCACCGGCTTTGATGTTTGCTCCCCAGCACACCACTGCAAAAAAGATGGCACTGGCCACCACAGACTGGTAGAAGGTATGCAGTAGTTTACTGCACACGTTGAAGGACCTGAGCCTCCTCAGAAAGTAGAGTCGGCTCTGGCCCTTTTTGTACAGGGCCCCGGTGTTACCAGCCCATTCCAGTCTGTTGTCCATATGGACACCCAAGAACTTGTATGACTCAACCATTTCCACATCCATCCCCTTTATAGGGACTGCAGTCAGTTGTGCCTTGGTTCTCCTGAAGTCCACCACCATCTCCTTAGTTTTGCTGATGTTGAGCTGAAGGTGGTTCTGCTCACACCACAACACAAAGTCACTGATTGTGCTCCTGTACTCCTCCTCCTGCCCACCCCTGATGCACCCTACAATAGCAGAGTCATCCGAGAACTTCTGTAGGTGGCATGTTTCAGAGTTATATCTGAAGTCTGAGGTGTAGAGGGTGAACAGGAAGGGGGACAGGACCGTACCCTGGGGGGCCCCTGTGTTGCTAACTGCCCGTTCTGACACACAGCTCTGTAGTCGCACAAATTGTGGCCTACCGGTCAGGTAGTCCGTGACCCAGGAGACTAAGGGTCCTTCCACTTTCATCCTCCTCATCTTCTCACCCAGTAGCAGGGGCTGAATGGTATTGAAGGCACTGGAGAAGTCAAAAAACATGACCCTCACAGTGCAACCTGCGTTGTCCAGGTGAGAGTAGGCCCTCTGCAGAAGGTAGATGATTGCATCATCCACCCCGATGTTGCGCTGGTATGCAAACTGCAGGGGGTCCATTGATGAACACACCAGGGGTCTGAGGTGAGCGAGGACTAACCTTTCCAGGGTCTTCATGATGTGGGATGTTAGCGCTACAGGTCTGAAGTCATTCAGGACAGTGGGGTGTGCCTTCTTGGGCACTGGGACGAGGCAGGATGTTTTCCACAGCACAGGGACCCTTTCTAGGCTCAGGCTAAGGTTGAAAAGACGCTGGAGTATTCCACACAGTTGGTCAGCACAGACCCTCAGCACCCTTGGGCTGATGCCATCAGGGCCCGCCGCTTTCCACTGGTGTAGTCTCTCCAGCTCTCTCTTCACTTGGTTGGTGGTGAAAGCCAGCCCAGGTAGGGAGGTGGGGGGAAGGGGGGTGTTGAGGATCAGTCCAGGGGGGGCAGGGGCGGAGGTGGGGTCACTGATTGTCTCAGCAGAGGTGCTGTGAGCAGAGTGTGGGTGGGATAGCCGTGAGGGTGTGTGGTCTGGGGAGCTGGAGGGGAGGTGGACAGGGCCTCTGTCTCCATCAATTTATCTCTTCACTTTCTGGAGGACCGAGTTTTGAAATCAGTGGAATGCCCGGTGGAAGTATGATAGCTAAGGAGATGGAGAAAATTCAGCCGTTTGATTGCAAGTGCAGAGGGAGTTGAAAAGAGAACACATAAGGCTGTTGCATAAAACACCTGTCTGGATTACATCTTCAAACTAAGGGCAACCATGGTATTCGTGCCAGAGATGGAGAAGCGTTCATCCATGTATACGGGTAAGAGAGTCTAGCTAGCTACATTTTCAGAAACATATGGGATTATTGGTGTTAAAATGCACCAGTTATGCTATTTTGGACCCCCAGGCTGCTGATTTTTGTGTTTATACTTTTTCACAACGACAATGACAAGTTTGATTGGTCTGCCATGTAGCTTGCTTCTGTCTATAACATGAGCTGCTCAATAGGTGTAGATAATCCTTTCTACCACAGCTTTTTTGAAAGATATCATGAAGAACTGCAAAAGTGTTGCCACTGCTCTCAACATTACTGCCCTGAATTCACAGGCGGTATCGACAAAGATCAGTGGGGAAAAGATGTGATGGACTACTTTCTGGAGGACGATCGTGCCATGCTGACTCTCTCTGACTCTGAAAATGAATATACAATGAGAAAATCCCTGATTTAGGTAAAAATTGTAAAGTCTTCTGATGACAGTGATGGGGAAGAAACAGCATTCAACCGTGTTGTTGTCACAGAAGAATTTGACCGAGTTTTGAAATCAGTGGAATGCCTGGTGGAAGCAGAGTATGATTAAAAATGCGGCGGGAGTTGAAAAGAGAATACAGTAGGCTGTATTCTCTTTTCAACACCTGTCTCCAGATTATATCTGCAAACTGAGGGAAACCATGGCCTTCATGACAGTGAGGGAGAAGCGTTCATCCATGTACAGTGGGGAGAACAAGTATTTGATACACTGCCGATTTTGCAGGTTTTCCTACTTACAAAGCATGTAGAGGTCTGTAATTTTTATCATAGGTACACTTCAACTGTGAGAGACGGAATCTTAAACAAAAATCCATAAAATCACATTGTATGATTTTTAAATAATGAATTTGCATTTTATTGCATGACATAAGTATTTGATCACCTACCAACCAGTAAGAATTCCGGCTCTCACAGACCTGTTCGTTTTTCTTTAAGATGCCCTCCTGTTCTCCACTCATTACCTGTATTAACTGCACCTGTTTGAACTCGTTACCTGTATAAAAGACACCTCTCCACACATTCAATCAAACAGACTCCAACCTCTCCACAATGGCCAAGACCAGAGAGCTGTGTAAGGACATCAGGGATAAAATTGTAGACCTGCACAAGGCTGGGATGGGCTACAGGACAATAGGCAAGCAGCTTGGTGAGAAGGCAACAACTGTTGGCGCAATTATTAGAAAATGGAAGAAGTTCAAGATGACGGTCAATCTCCCTCGGTCTGGGGCACCATGCAAGATCTCACCTCGTGAGAGGTTCTGGGAGAAGGTAATGTGGTCTGATGAGACAAAAATAGAGCTTTTTGGTCTAAACTCCACTCACCGTGTTTGGGGGAAAAATAAGGATGAGTACAACCCCAAGAACACCATCCCAACCGTGAAGCATGGAGGTGGAAACATCATTCTTTGGGGATGCTTTTCTGCAAAGGGGACAGGACGACTGCACCGTATTGAGGGGAGGATGGATGGGGCCATGTATCGCGAGATCTTGCCCAACAACCTCCTTCCCTCAGTAAGAGCATTGAAGATGGGTCGTGGCTGGGTCTTCCAGCATGACAACGACCCGAAACACACAGCCAGGGCAACTAAGGAGTGGCTCCGTAAGAAGCATCTCAAGGTCCTGGAGTGGCCTAGCCAGTCTCCAGACCTGAACCCAATAGAAAATCTTTGGAGGGAGCTGAAAGTCCGTATTGCCCAGCGACAGCCCCGAAACCTGAAGGATCTGTATGGAGGAGTGGGCCAAAATCCCTGCTGCAGTGTGTGCAAACCTGGTGAAGAACTACAGGAAACGTATGATCTCTGTAATTGCAAACAAAGGTTTCTGTACCAAATATTAAGTTCTGCTTTTCTGATGTATCAAATACTTATGTCATGCAATAAAATGCAAATTAATTACTTAAAAATCATACAATGTGATTTTCTGGATTTTTGTTTTAGATTCTGTCACTCACAGTTGAAGAGTACCTATGATCAAAATTACAGACTTCTACATGCTTTGTAAGTGGGAAAACCTGCAAAATTGGCAGTGTATCAAATACTTGTTCTCCCCACTGTATATGGGTAAAAGTCTAGCTACATTTTCAATTATACATTTCTAATTTTGTCAGAAAGTCATCTTCATTGCAAGTTAAAGCATACTGTTAGCTAGCTAACTAACGTTAGCTGACTGGCTTGCTAGCTAATGATACCTGTATGATCTGTGTGGTAATATTATTTGTATATCAGTATATCAGAAATCCATTTGCATTGCTAGTTATAATCTAATGTATAATCTAATCTAACTAGCTAGCTATTATTGAACCTATTTGGTTAGCTTCAGCTACCTGCAGATTCATGCATGGTGCATGGTAGTATGGGTTGGGATAATGGTTAATTATTTAGCTAGCTAGCTAGCTAGCCACATGTCTAAACAAAAGACTCCACTATGCAAGTAACCATTTCACAGTGCCGTTTACACCTTCTGTATCCTGTGCATGTGACAACTAAACTTTGATTTTATTTGATAGTGTTTACCAGTAAAGAACAACATGACCTGCACCAAAGTCAGATTAGGATATAGGCCAAGGACTAGATAAAGTATAATTTGCTACTACTTTTTACTACTACACTCACCAATTTTAGTCTCGAAATCTTTGGTTGTTTAATACACTACCTTACTCACTCTGTTTAGCACATGGCCTCACATACAAATCCTTAAAGAGATGGGTTGGGCTAAGGATTAAGAGGGTGTGAACTATGCTGAATGGGTATAGACAAAAAATGGATCTCCAGTAGGTGTACCAAAACATTAATGGGCCATTTTCTCAAAAATGGGGTTACAAGTTTATCAACTTTCAAAGCAGAATTACTTTACCATTGTTCCTCAAATGCAGCATATGATATACCATTTTCTAAAGCAGGAATAGGCTTTTGTAAGCTGCTGTCCAAGCTATTTCTTCCAATGGTGTGACTGCTGTTGGGATTCAAAGATTATCCATCTTGAATAAAGGCTTGGAGGTAAGGACGACAGCAGTGGTGTTGCCTACAGGCGATACGGATATCACTTACTATTGATATCTACATAGCGCATCGATGTGAATCACACTGCTGCTCTATCATTTAGCTATTTGGGCCTTACGGATTTTGGTTGTTGTGGGTGGATGTTCACAAATTTATATGTGAATTTTAACCAAATAATGGTTGAATTTTAAAAGTTAAAGATGCCTATCAATCATTGTTTTTGCGACCAGTGCACAGCCAGTGAAAAATGGAATACACATATGAGGGAGTTCCCTTCTAAACTCCTCCGTGGTATTGTGTTCCATACTGTCAAAAACAAGTTAAATTTAAGTAGACCACGAGTGGGGCTTTAATCGCTCAATTTAATTTGTGCTGATAATAAAAGTCCATATTGGCCTAACGTACATATGTGTCACCAACAAGTGTTACCAACAAAAACGTAAACAATAGGCCTATAACAAATGCAACATATGGCATTCATTTTTCAAATGCAAATAGCACTTTTCGGTAGTGCTGAAAGCATGCCATTCCGAGAGCAACATTTATTTTTCAACTTGTAACAATGAGCCCAATCACTCCTCCATGACAACAAAATCATACACAACAGAGTAGGCTAATAAGTCCTTTGTTTTTGGGTTATGCTCAGGTAAAACAATTTGGCTAATCTATATTTCCAAGTCCTATTCTTTAAGATCAAGAG
Source organism: Thymallus thymallus (assembly GCA_023634145.1). Lineage (NCBI taxonomy): Eukaryota > Metazoa > Chordata > Actinopteri > Salmoniformes > Salmonidae > Thymallus > Thymallus thymallus. The sequence continues at coordinate 21,215,104 of CM042399.1, forward strand.
GAATGAAATGAATTGTAATGACTGGAAATCTGACAGACTTTGGTTTTTAATGTAAAGATATACTGTAGCCTAATCTTATTATGTAGTAGAAAGCAATGGTTTATAATAAGCCTACATAACCAACCCATAGATTAAAATGCAACATCCATTTATGGCCAGCTATGTAAATTCTAACATTTGTCATGCAATTGTTCAATTGGTAATATTAATTTTTATTTAAAGTAATCAGATTAAGTTACTGAGTTTGGGTAATCCAAAAGTTACGCAACTGATTACACTTTTAGACAGGTAACTAGTAACTGTAATGGATTACATTTAGAAAGTAACCTACCCAACAATGCACACACACACTAACAATGACACAATCTCAATTGCTCTCCACACTGCCCTCACCCACCTAGATAAGAGAAATACTATATGTGAGAATTCAGTTCATTGACTACAGCTCCGTGTTCAACACCATTGTCCCCTCCAAGCTCGTCACCAAGCTTAGGACTCTGGGTCTTAAAACCTCCCTCTGCAACTGGATCCTGGACTTCTTGACAAGTCGACCCCAGGTGGTGAGGGTAGGCAACATCACCTCCGCCATGCTGACCCTGAAAAAACTTGGGCCCCACAGGGGTGTGTGCTTAGTCCCCTCTTGTACTCCCTGTTCACCCATGACTGCGTGGCCACGCACGACTCCAACACCATCATCAAGTTTGCTGACGACATACGGTCGTAGGCCTTATCACCGGCAGCAATGAGTCAGCCTACAGGGAGGAGGTCAGTGACCTGGCAGTGTGCTGCCAGATCAACAACCTCTCCGTCAACATCAGTAAGACCAAGGATCTGATCGTGGACTACAGGAAATGGGGGGGGCGAGCACACCCTCATCCACATTGATGGGGCTGCAGTGGAGCAGGTCAAGAGCTTCAAGTTCCTCTGTGTCCAAATAAATAAAGACCTAAAATGGTCCAAAACACACGCACAGTCATGAAGAAGGTGCGAAAATGTTTGGCATGTGCCCTCAAATCCCCCAAAAGTTCTACATCTTGACTGGTTGAATCACTGCCAGTTATGGCAATAGCACCTCCCTCGAGGGTGGTGCGGACAGCCTAGTACGTCACTGGGGCTGAGCTCCCTGCCATCCAGGACCTCTATATCAGGCGGTGTGGACGGAAGGCCAGGAAACTCGTTAAAGACTCCAGCCACCCAAGCCATAGACTATTCTCTCTGCTTCCGCACAGCAAGCGGTACCGGTGCATCAAGTCGGATACCAACAAGCTCTTGAACAGCTTCTATCCACAAGCAATACGCCTTCTAAATAGCTAACAAGTTAACCTTGTATCCTCATTGACCTTTTTATTTTAATTTTTGTCTCTATGCACACTCACAGGGCCCTACACACTCACACACACTCACTCCATCATCTGCTCACTCACACAAAACATGTACATACATTTATACTGACTCTACACTCACATACAGTGGGGAGAACAAGTATTTGATACACTGCCGTTTTTGCAGGTTTTCCCACTTACAAAGCATTTTTAAGTAATTCATTTGCATTTTATTGCATGACATAAGTAATTGATACATCAGAAAAGCAGAACTTAATATTTGTTACAGAAACCTTTGTTTGCAATTACAGAGATCATACGTTTCCTGTAGTTCTTGACCAGGTTTGCACACACTGCAGCAGGGATTTTGGCCCACTCCTCCATACAGATCCTTCAGGTTTCGGGGCTGTCGCTGGGCAATACGGACTTTCAGCTGCTTCTTACGGAGCCACTCCTTAGTTGCCCTGGCTGTGTGTTTCGGGTCGTTGTCATGCTGGAAGACCCAGCCACGACCCATCTTCAATGCTCTTACTAAGGGAAGGAGGTTGTTGGCCAAGATCTCGCGATACATGGCCCCATCCATCCTCCCCTCAATACGGTGCAGTCGTCCTGTCCCCTTTGCAGAAAAGCATCCCCAAAGAATGATGTTTCCACCTCCATGCTTCACGGTTGGGATGGTGTTCTTGGGGTTGTACTCATCCTTCTTCTTCCTCCAAACACGGCGAGTGGAGTTTAGACTAAAAAGCTCTATTTTTGTCTCATCAGACCACATGACCTTCTCCCATTCCTCCTCTGGAACATCCAGATGGTCATTGGCAAACTTCAGACGGGCCTGGACATGCGATGGCTTGAGCAGGGGGACCTTGCGTGCGCTGCAGGATTTTAATCCATGACGGCGTAGTGTGTTACTAATGGTTTTCTTTGAGACTGCGGTCCCAGCTCTCTTCAGGTCATTGACCAGGTCCTGCCGTGTAGTTCTGGGCTGATCCCTCACCTTCATCATGATCATTGATGCCCCACGAGGTGAGATCTTGCATGGTGCCCCAGACCGAGGGAGATTGACCGTCATCTTGAACTTCTTCCATTTTCTAATAATTGCGCCAACAGTTGTTGCCTTCTCACCAAGCTGCTTGCCTATTGTCCTGTAGCCCATCCCAGCCTTGTGCAGGTCTACAATTTTATCCCTGATGTCCTTACACAGCTCTCTGGTCTTGGCCATTGTGGAGAGGTTGGAGTCTGTTTGATTGAGTGTGTGGACAGGTGTCTTTTATACAGGTAACGAGTTCAAACAGGTGCAGTTAATACAGGTAATGAGTGGAGAACAGGAGGGCTTCTTAAAGAAAAACTAACAGGTCTGTGAGAGCCGGAATTTTTACTGGTTGGTAGGTGATCAAATACTTATGTCATGCAATAAAATGCAAATTAATTATTTAAAAATCATACAATGTGATTTTCTGGATTTTTATTTTAGATTCCGTCTCTCACAGTTGAAGTGTACCTATGATAAAAATTACAGACCTCTACATGCTTTGTAAGTAGGAAAACCTGCAAAATCGGCAGTGTATCAAATACTTGTTCTCCCCACTGTATAAGCTGCTGCTACTCTGTTTATCTTATATCCTGATGCCTAGTCACCTTACCCCTATAGATATCTACCTCAATCACTCCAGTATCCCTGCACACTGTAGATATGGTATTGGAAGTGACCCTGTATATAGTATCCTTACTTATTACTTATTGTGTTCTTCATATTTCTTGTTATTTATCGTGTGTTTTTTCTAGTATTACATTGTTAATGATTATTGCATTGTTGGGTTTTGAGTTTGCAAGAAAGGTATTCACTGTACTTGTGCATGTAACATTAAAACTTGAAACTTTAAAACACGCACACACAGACACACACACCTGGCTCCATTGACATGTTGTTAATAGGTCTGTCAGCAGAGACAGGTGGCTAAGGTGATGCGGCAGAGAGATTCCCTTTACGACGTTGATGGCGTTGTCACAGGCACATCCGTGTCACGTAAACAAAGATGCTAGGATATTGTCATAACGTGACAGCTCCATAAACAAGGTGACCTCAGAGGGACGACTAGGAAAACGCTGAGCAGCGCGTGACGTGGAGTGACAGACACCCATGACAGACAAGCTACAGCCACACACAACTGAAGACTCAAAGACTGACTTCTGTGAGTTGAAAAATAAAATGCAAATATCCACTGACATAGACTGACCAGGTGAATCGTGGTGAAAGCTATGATGCCTTATAGATGGCAACCGTTAAATCCACTTCAATCACCGTTAAATCCACTTCAATCACCGTTAAATCCACTTCAATCACCGTTAAATCCACTTCAATAAGTATTTTTAAGCCTTGAAACAATTGAGACATGGATTGTGTATGCAAGACAAAAGCGTTAAGTGCCTTTGAATGGAGTATGGTAGAAAGTGCCAGACACACTGGTTTGAGTGTGTCAAGAACTGCAATGCTGCTAGGTTTTTCACGCTCAACAATTTCCTGTGTGTATCAAGAATGGTCCACCATCCAAATTACATCCAGTCAACTTGACACAACTGTGGGAAACATTGGAGATAACATGGGCCAGCATCCCTGTGGAACGCTTTCAACACCTTGTAGATAGATAGATAGATAGATAGATAGATAGGTACTTTATTGCTCCCCCGGGGGGGAAATTTCTTTGTAGTCCATGCCCCAACAAATTGAGGTTGTTTTGAGGGCAAAAGGGGGTGCAACTCAATATTAAGTTGTTCCTAATGTTTTGTACACTAGCCTACAAACATCCCATCGTCTGAATATGAATCTGCTAGAGAAATCTTTCCCAGCAGCCTGGTCTCATAGACTAGATGTAAAGTCCGAGACACTCAAATGAGTATGATACTGTATGTTCCGTTTGGTATGGTTACATAAGACAGATGGTTATTAAAGGCAAAAAACGAAAATAGGGTGGTTGGTCGGGGTGGATGGGTAGGCGTTTAACACTAACTTCTAGAAACCCAAAGGTTGCGAGTTCAAATCTCATCACGGACAACTTTAGCATTTTTGCTAATTAGGAACTTTTCAACTACTTACTACTTTTGATCTACTTTGCAACTACTTAGCATGTTAGCTAATCCTTCCCCTAACCCTAACCTTAACAATTTTAGCTAGCCCTTCACTTAATCCTAACTTGAACCCTTCAAACTAACTCCTAAACTTAACCCTAACCCCTAACCCTAACCCCTAACCATACAAAACGTAACATACTGTATCATACTAAATGGAGTGTCTTGGATTTACATACAAAATAATACGAAATGCTCTGAGACCAGGTTGTTCCAAGAGGCAATTCCAGCACTGCTATTACAACAACACATCCTTGAGTATCACATTACATTATCCTCTTTCCTTATGTGGAGGGCCAGGAGTTTTTCTGACCTGAACAGGAAAAACTCTGGGCCCTACTTTTGAGTGAGACCACATCCCACCAGCTTTAACAGGGTTACTGACCTCGCGGTCGAGGCCTGCTGCCACAGTGACAATGTCTCCGGTCTCGCTGTTGATGGTGAACATGTTGGGGATGGGGCTGTGTGGTGTCTGGGACAGGATCCGGTAGCGCACCATCCCATTGGCCGTGGTGTTGTCATCATGATCGAAGGCTGCCAGGTGCATCACAAACGTACCTGTGGAAGAGGAGGCAACAGTCAGATGAGGCATACATACACAGGGACAGATACACAAGCACATACATTCATGCAGACACTGATCTCTCACTCTCTCTCTTTATCTCTCTGTCCCTGTTTATGCTCCTCTCTCTCTCTGTCCCAGTCTCTGCTCCTTTCTCATATTTCTGTCCCTCTCCCTCTCCCTCTCCCTCTCCCTCTCCCTCTCTCTCTCTCTCTCTCTCTCTCCAGCTGTCTCTTTCTGTCTCTCTCTCTCTCTCTCTCTCTCTCTCTCTCTCTCTCTCTCTCTCCAGCTGTCTCTTTCTGTCTCCCTCCCTCTGTCTCTCTCCCTCTGCCTCCTCTCCTCTCTACCATTAATTTCCATCCAATTGTTATTGTCAGAGATAGTCATATCATCCCAGTGACAAGCTCCGTCAGGAGATAATTCCAGCCGCAGCCACGATTTCAAACTCCATTACATTTCAAAGCAACATTTGTCAATGGGGCCGAGGAGAGAGAAATAGGATTCCAAAGGACTCAGAGAGAAAGGAAAGGAAGAAAGAGAGGAGGAACAGAGGGAAGGATAAAGGACAGACAGAGAGGGGATTTGGTTCCAACTAGGGAGACTATCAATCTTTCACCCATCTCTCTCTCTCTCTCTCTCTGGAGACTCACACTGTCCCCCCCATTGCCTGGGTAATTTCATTAAAGGGCACTCTTAGAGGGCTTAATGTGGACCCTTTGTACGGGCGTTCTACTGGATTAGGGGCCTAAATGAGTCTTTAATTTGAAAACTAATTCAACTCTGTAATTGGCTTCCCATTGAAACCACTGGAGCTCTTAATTCTAAAACATTTTTTTTTATGATTATTGTTTAGCTGAATGTCACGCATGCTACTGCCGAGGTTTGGTGATGTGTGTGTGTGCGTGTGCTTGTTCTTGTGAATGTGCGTGTGTGTGTGTGTGTGTCTGTGTTGGGGTGGCAGTATTAAAATCGCTTCAGGGTCAAAAAGGAGAAAGAAAGAGAGAGTTAGTGAGAAAATGAAAGTAGCACCTGGACACCTCTTCAGATTTCAGATCACCTCTAGTGCAATAAGACCTGGCTCATCAGCCTTTCTCTCCACTGAGAGAATACATCAAATGAGTCAGTGGAGCTGCAGCTAAAGCGTGGTACATTTAATCGCCATATCATCTCCAGCCACAGCTTTATGGCCATGCAGCCAGCAGTAGAGCTAGCTAAACGAGCACACAGAAACTCTCCATCTGAGCAAATGCCTCTGGGCTAAATCAAGTGGAATGTGAAACTGAATCAATCCATAAAAAAACTAAACACAAACGCTCTGAATGGTATTCTCTACAGACTTCATTGTAATCACGCAGAACAGCAAAGTAATGTGCAAAGACTGTTGTAAAACTCACTATTCTCTACAGTGTGATTCATGTAGTAACTTTCTTCTGTCCGTGTCAGTGAGTAAGAGACAATGTTCTATCCATCCATCCCTGTGTTTACCTGGCTTGGAGCCCTCGTCGACAGAGCCATTGTAGACCTGGTTCTTGAACTCAGGCCGGTTGTCGTTCATGTCTATGACATAGATGTACAGGTCTATGGGGCTCTCCACCCGCTCACCATTCATGTTCACTGCATGGGCACGAAGCTGGAGAGGGAGAGAGAGAGAGATAGGGATAGACGATCAGTTATGCTGCCATTAACAAACTCAACATCGGTAACATGATATGCTTGATATGCGGTGTGGTAACCGATGATATCTACTGCATTAGGGCATATTGAAAAACAACAGGACCAGAGAGAAATAAACAACGTTAACTGCATAACTGCACAGCCCAATTTTGAACATTCATATTTTTTTAGGGGGGGGGAAATGCCTTCTGGAACATGTGAACTTTCATGTGCCTTAATAACAAACCTGTCTGCCATCTGTAAATACGAATAAAATTGTTAAATTACGAGCCACAGAAAAAGACAGGAACCTTCCCGCTAGCCATGATTGGCTGAGATAATAGATGGGCTGGACATGCCGAGAGATGAGTTCGGATTGGTCTGCCATGTAGCACACTTCTGTCTATAAGTATGCTTAGTATGTGTAGGTAATCCTTTCTAAAGTGGCTTTTTTGAATGATATCACAAAGAACTGCACAAGTGTTGCTAAGGCTCTCCACTTTCTGGAGGACCGAGTTTTTGAAATCAGTGGAATGTCCGGTGGAAGCAGAGCATGATAGCTAAGGGGATGGAGAAAATGCAGGAGTTTGATTGCAAATGCGGAGGGAGTTGAAAAGAGAACACACCTGTCTGGATTACATCTTCAAACTAAGGGCAACAATGGCAACAGCGACAGAGAGGGAGAAGCGATTCAGAAAAATATGGGTTTATTGGTGTAAAATGCACCAGTTATGCTATTTTGGACCCCATGGCTGCTGATGTCATGCAGCCTGATGTTTTTGTGTTTCTATTTTTTCATAACGACAACGACAAGTTTGATGTCAGACGACAGTAGAATGTTCATGATGTCACTGCTCTGAGTCTCTGCTTTTATCCAATGTAAAAAACACAATTTCAAATGTTGCTACATAAGACCGGATCGAGCCAGTCGGTCACATATAGCAACAAAACAACAACTATGATTACATTTAATTTAAATGTAAAGTTCTGTGAGAGAAATTTCACACACTACAATATTGTTCCAGCGTTCTTATCTCCAACATCTAATTCTCAGGACTAGTTAATTGAAAATAACAAAATTATCTTGTTTTAAAGAGCTGGCATCCCTTCAAAATATTCTATTTGTTTGTTTTCTTCTTCTCCTAGTCTTCTTGGATCTCAGTCCAACATTCTGTGGTTGGGTTATTTGAAAGGGATTCACAAAATCTCTTAATCTTATAGTGAACATCACAAACACAGTGAGTCAATGTGAACTGCTTTCTCAACTGTAACCTATCCTAGAGCAATAGCAGCAGTAGGATTTCACACATAGTTTGGACATAAAATGAATACAGAAATCTATACAGGCTGGAAAGCCTGTCCAGATATCCTTTCCCTCCCCGGAAATCTGAAAGACAAATGTTTTGATAAAGAACACTGCCCGAGATAAATGCTGGCAATATACCTTGGTTAGCCATATGTTATGTTAAGATTCAATAAACATCTGTGCTCTGTTTTTACTACACCCAGGGAGAGGCTCACACTGATCTCTCTTTAAAATCAGGGAGTTATACAGTATTTCACTATTTGACCTTACTAGCATGCTTTATATCATCGACAATGATTTATTCAACAATTTCCCTGTAGACTGCGTGAAACGACAAAGGTTTAGGAACGATTTGGTGATTTAGATGGACCACTAGAATCAGGATGACATCAACATTCCCCTGCTACAGGCAAATGCTGGCTAATATGTAGCCTGCTAGAATGTCTGAGATGACGATCAACAGGACACAGGAGCGGACGTACTGTACAAGACCTTCCACCACCCTATCTGATTCTCAGGGTATAAGCTTCAAAAGAGAGAACAGGAGAGGAGAGGAGGAACTGAGGGGAGGAGGGAAAGAGATAAGAGCAGGAAAGTGGGGAGAAGGGGAGATGAGAGGGGAGAAGGGAGATGAGAGGGGAGAAGGGAGAGGAGAAAGGAGATGAGAGGGGAGAAGGGGGAGGAGAAAGAAGATGAGAGGGGAGAAGGGGAGAAGGGAGATGAGAGGGGAGAAGGGAGAGGAGAGGGGAGAAGGGAGATGAGAGGGGAGAAGGGAGATGAGAGGGGAGAAGGGAGATGAGAGGGGAGAAGGGAGATGAGAGGGTAGAAGGGGAGAAGGGAGAGGAGAAGGGGAGAAATATATAGTTACAATCTCGAGCAGCAGAACCTCTCTATTATGCACTTCTGTAAGGATAGTGAGAGGGCGTCAACTGGGCTATCGCCATGACAACTATCTAACAAAAACCTTCTTACCCTCTTGTCAGGAGGGTTGTGGCCTTGTGACAGGAAAAAGAATCAGGAGGATGCACCATCCACTTCCTTCCTCTAAGACAGGTGAACATCCTCTCCAATCTCTCTACATTCCCGCCTCTCTCCTCTCCGCACCTCACAGAAAAATTACATTGCCGGGTCTCCCAAAGGTTAATTTGACTTTACTTTTTCCTCTGCATTGTCTGATCTGGCCCTGCACCCAATATCCACGCGCTGCCATAGCTCCCTGCTAAACCGCAGCCTGGGAGCCCACAAAGCTTTATCTCTCCCCCAGCGCTGTGCTACGCGCGCCCACACCCTCATTCAATAACACCACCAGTCAGGGATTACTAGCCGTGTTTAAAGGTCCACTGCAGCCATTTTTATCTCAATATCAAATCATTTCTGGGTAACACTTAAGTACCTTACTGTGATAGTTTTCAATTAAATGGTAAAAAAAAAAAAAAAGCTTCTTAGCAAAGGGCAATTTCTCAATCAAGAATTTTGCTAGAACTGTCTGAGAGTGATATGAGTGTGGGGCTACATTTGGTGCTTTACTCAAGTTTGACACATTCAGCCCGGGCTTTAATTCAAGCACCTGTCACCAAGCCTGGGCCTTTCCTAACAAATCACCCCATCGATCCGGCATCCTCCTGGGCATACATCTGCCCAGCTCAGCCTCTCAATGAAATATTAACTTTAACTTAGCGGCACTTGAGGTGGACGTTACTCTGGTAATACTGCACTGTGTATGTGTGTGTGTGTGTTCATGGGTGTGTGCGTCCCTGCATGTGTATGCGTGCGTGTGTGTAACCCACAGTGGTTGAGTCATTCTCATGGTCTGTTGGTACTTGTTAAATGTCATGTGGCTGTAGCCACCACTCCTCACCCATCACTATCTCAATCAATAGTCCATCTGGACAACCGGCCACTCTGTCACCAACTCATTACAGAGGTGTGTGTGTGTTACTCACATGGTAAGATGATCTCCTCTCTCGGTCCAGGGGCTTGGTAACGAACATCTTGCCGGCGACAGGGTCGATACTGAACACCTCATTGGGTGGCTGGTCCGCTCCCACCCCCGTGATGCTGTATCGTATGGAGATGTTCCGGTCCTGGTCCGAACGGATCTGCAACAAGACACACAGACACAGAATGTACGTTTTTACTCTGTGGTCAACTACTGTATCTGAAATGGGTTTCATCTTTCATAACACATTCAATCATTGAGTTACACTCACCGGCCACTTCATTTTTCAACTACTCGTTAACGCAAATATCTAATCAGCCAATCACGTGGTAGCAACTCAATGCATTTAGGCATATAGACATGGTCAAGACAATTTGCTGAAGTTCAAACCAAGCATCAGAATGGGGAATAAAGGTGATTTAAGTGACTTTGAACGTGGCATGGTTGTTGGTGCCAGACGGGCTGGTTTTAGTATTTCAGAAAGTGCTGATCTACTGGGATTTTCCCGCACAACCATTTCTAGGGTTTACAGAGAATGGTCCGAAAATGAGAAAATATTCAGTGAGCGGCAGTTCTCTGGATGAAAATGCCTTGTTGATGGCAGAGGAGAAAGACAAGATTGCTTCGAGCTGATAGAAAAGCAACAGTAACTCAAATAACCACTCGTTACAACCAAGGTATGCCGAAGAGCATCTTTGAACGCATGTCGAATGTCGAACCTTGAAGCAGATGGCCTACAGCAGCAGAAGACCACACAGGGTGCCACTACTGTCAGCTAAGAACAGGAAACTGAGGCTACAATTTGCACGGGCCTACCAAAATTTGACAATAGAAGATTGGAAAAACGTTGCCTGGTCTGATGAGTCCCAATTTCTGCTGCGACATTCAGATGGTAGGGTCAGAATTTGGCGTAAACAACATGAAAGCATGGATCCATCCTGCCTTGTATCAACGGTTCAGGCTGGAGGTGGTGGTGTAATGGTGTGGGGGATATTTTCTTGGTACACTTTGGGTCCCTTAGTACCAATTGAGCATTGTTTAAACGCCACAGCCTACCTGAGTATTGTTGCTGACCATGTCCATCCCTTTATGACCACACTGTACCCATCTTCTAATGGCTACTTCCAGCAGGATAACGCACCATGTCACAAAGCTCACATAATCTCAAACTGGTTTCTTGAACATGACAATGAGTTCAATGTACTCAAATGGCCTCCACAGTCACCAGATCTGTGTGGTGACTGATGTGGTGGAACGGGAGATTTGCGTCATGGATGTGCAGCCCACAAATCTGCAGCAACTGCGTGATGCTATAATGTCAATATGGTTCAAAATCTCTGAGGAATGTTTCCAGCACCTTGTTGAATCTATGCCACAAAGAATTAAGGCAAAAGGTTGTCCAACCCAGTACCTAATGAAGTGGCCGGTGAGTGTATATGGGAGATTGGAGAAATAACAGTGCCTTGACAGATCTGTTTGTTCCCTAGTGGTAAATTCTGATGCTGCATAGAATAATAATACCACAAATTGACAGTACACAAATAATCCAGTGTTATCCACAATAGTAGCCACAACATTTTTTGCAGAAGGAGCTCTATTTTGGTGGCCTCTGGTACATTTTAATGCCTTTATTCCAAACTACAATACACAGCAAAATGATTGAATACTTTATCGAGTTTACCTCCCAGATTGTTGTGGTATTGTGTAGAAAACGTGACTTTACAATTTAAATTACTGAAAATGTATGAATTCAGTGTATTGTTTGTTATTTTGGATATCGTTAAGGTCTAGGCCCATATGTTCTGGACTATTTTGTAATTAAGAGAACATGAGAACAACTTTTTTTTTTACGTTTAACCTGTCTCTCTCACTCCAGTATCTCTACTTGCACATCATCTGCACATCTATCAGTCCAGTGTTAATGCTAATTTGTAATTATTTCGCCACTATGGCCTATTTATTGTCCTACCTTCCTAATCTTACTACATTTGCACACACTGTACATAGATTTTCTATTGTGTTATTGACTGTACGTTTGTTTATTTCCCATGTGTAACTCTGTGTTGTTGTTTTTTGTCGCACTGCTTTGCTTTGTCTTGGCCAGGTCGCAGTTGTGAATGAGAACTTGTTGAAGGTGAAAAAGATATTAATTACCATAATGATGTTTGTTCTTGGTCGCAAATGGGTCTTCCAAATGGACAATGACCCCAAGCATACTTCCAAAGTTGTGTCAAAATGGCTTAAGGACAACAAAATCAAGGTATTGGAGTGGCCATCACAAAGCCCAGACCTCAATCCTATAGAAAAGTTGTGGGCAGAACTGAAAAAGTGCGTGCGAGCAAGGAGGCCTACAAACCTGACTCAGTTACACCAGTTCTGTCAGGAGGAATGGGCCAAATTTCACCCAACTTATTGTGGGAAGCTTGTGGAAGGCTACCCGAAACGTTTGACCCAAGTTAAACAATTTAAAGGCAATGTTACCAAATACTAATTGAGTGTATGTAAACTTCTGACCCACTGGGAATGTAATCAAAGAAATAAAAGCTGAAATAAATCATTCTCTCTACTATTATTCTGACATTTCGCTATCTTAAAATAAAGTGTTGATCCTAACTGACCTAAGACAGGGAATTGTTACTAGGATTAAATGTATTTGGCTAAGGTGTATGTAAACTTCCGACTTTAACTGTAGCCTAAATTAATAAAAAATTCTCATTAGGTAGGGTCCTATAAAATCTGTTTTGTGTTTTGGCTGATTCCAGTCACACTTTTTAAATAGAAACACAACAATATTGGATGCTTGAAGTTCACAACAATAACTAAACCCCATCAGGAGACCACTTTTGAGGTCTGGGAAAAATCTGAGAAATTAACATTTTCGTTGAAGTTACCGTTTAATTCAAGTGTGCACTTAGCAAGAATCCATTGTTTAGCAATGTTTTGGTACCTCACATGTGATGGTAGAGTTTGCAAAACAAATACCCACTGGATTGATTAAAACAACCATGATATCATTCTGCCAGGTTAGCATAGGCTACTTTGTAGTTAACATTTAATTGAGGAGTTTTTTTTTCTTCTACCAGAATACTGTTTTCATTAGCGTCATCGCTACAAAGTGCACCGGACACACACAGGCAGGGGACTTTCTCGTTGCCTCTTCAGAATGTTGCAGAAAACACGAATCACTGATGCATTCTGTTCACTGTGTTTCCCTCGCTTTGTGACTGACAGGCGCAAATTCTATCAATAGATTGCTTGAAGATGCATATCGTTCATTCTAGCGGGAGAGGGCTCGACAGACTACTGAACAAAAACATATAACAAATAAAATAGCCCAGTTTATATGAAGTGAAAAAAGTTAGCAAAATTAGTCTGTAACTGGCTGATTAGCCGGCGGCCGGCGTTAATGGAAAACACTGCCTAATCTCCTCCATGCCACTGCATCCATTGATATGATTGGTAAGGTGTTTATTCAAGGACAAGATCATCATATAGAAACTGGGAGACCAATCATACCATGGGCCAGAGCCAGGGGACAATCATCATATATTATATATTAGTCAAAAATATACATACACGTGCACACAGACAGACACACACAAACAAACACATGCATCAAATCTCGGCACTCACTGCTATAGCAGTGCATTTTAATAGTACTATAGAATGGTGCACAGCCCAAGTATTTCAAACGGGAAATTCAATATTTCTCTTTCTTTCAGGGAATGGAATAATAAATCAACATGCATTTGACAATGAGCATTTTCTTCTGCTTGACAGTTGGAGATGTAAACAGCTCTAACAGGGACTGTGCGTAGAACACTGTCACAACATGAGCAAAAAAAGACAAATAAGAAAATGGAAACGTAATTTCGTAAACAACATAATTAGAAAAGTGACAGAAGGCAAATTAAGAATAAACAGTTTCCGAGAAAAACAAACCTAACCTAAGGAGAAAATAGCTGGGGATTTATTACACACATGACTGTACAAACACACATGCACACACGCACACATACACACACACACACACACACACACACACACACACACACACACACACACACACACACACACACACACACACACACACACACACACACACATATTCACGGCTTTCAAGAGCAGAAGAGCTATGAAGTACTTTAAGTACGCCGCACAGTGTGATTTGGGCTAAAGTGCAGAGCAATTGGGCTTCATTTGAGGGAGTCTTTCATTTAGCTCCCGAAGCAGGGTCCTAGTCAGCCCTCCAACCTCCTTCCATTAGAGGAAAGGGAGGTATTGCTGCTATTTCAGCATGCCTCAATAACACACAAACACACACAGTCCTCCTATCCACCACCTCATCTCCAATCAGTGACTATTCCAGGAGAAAGCCATGAGTGCTCCTAAAGAGAAAGAGTCCCCCCAAAGTTGTCTCCATCTTTCAGAACTCATGGTACCAATTTGGCAGTCCTTTTGACACACCAGGAGTGAATGGCCTGAGACTAACAA
>CM042399.1:21232002-21294502 GCA_023634145.1 Thymallus thymallus
TTAGCGCTGTTCTTTGAAGAGAAAACTCATGGAACACCAGATGTCTCTTTTTCATATGATAGGAGTGCAGCGTGGAGAGCATACTGACAGCGTGTGTGTTTGAGCACAGTATTGTAGCTCTGTGTGTGTTTGTCCCAAGTATTGAACTTCTTAGCTTAGCCCATGCAGTACAGATTGAGAGAGGTATGTACAAAGACAAATTTATATGTACTGTCATAGGTATATATGCATGTACTCGCTCAAGCAAATGCAGATGCACACACACACACACACACACACACACACACACACACACACACACACATACGGGCACACATGTATATGCTAGAGCGTGGGGCCAGGATCCGAAAGGTTGCTGGTTCAAATAACTGAGCCGACAAGTTGAAAAATCTGCCAATGTGCCGTTGAGCAAGGCACTTAACCCTTATTACTCCAGGGTCGCTGTCAACAATGGCTGATCCCTGTCTATGACACCACTCTCTGACAGTGTCTGAGTGGGATATGCAAAAAATAAGTTTCCATTTCACACTTGTACATGTGTGAACCAGGACAAATATAAGCACCAGACTGTATTTTACCTTTTGAAACAACATATTTCACTGCACCTATCTGGTGTATTTACAATGCTACAACCATCTCATTACATGACTGGTGCATTTTATCTAGTATAGATGTCTTCTCACGGGAAGGGCTTTCAAGACATTTTCCCATATTGTATTTGGTAATAGGGAGTGGTTACAAATTGACCATGTGTTATTGTTTGAGTTGAGGTTTGGAAGAAATGTGGATCAGCTCATGTAAGCACGAAAACACTGACTCACTCACACAGACAGACAAACAAATGCATTAAAAATACAATAATATTGCCTTCTTTGCAATCCTCAAAACCAAAATAAGCCATCAATGGAACAAAAGAGTGTATTTTAAAAGACAAATTAAAAGGGAAAAACGTATTTGGACTTTAATTTTTTACAGCTTTGTATGTAATGACTTAAAATATTTTCTATTTCTTTTTGGGTTTTGGAAAATAAGAAAGGATATCTCTTAAGATATTTTCAAAAGTAAAAGTCCCATTTCCTAATTTTATTTTAGGACAATTAAGATGATATATTTTGGGGTAATCCTACGGACAGTGCTATTAAAAAAAAAAAATGTCTCTCTTTACCTCTCTTTCTCTCTCTTTCTCAGTATATAGTGTGTGAATCTTTTCTCCGAACAACAAGGGGAAAGAAAGTATTTTGGATAGAAGAAGAGGAGATGCCTTTGTACAACAGCATCCAGATAGTCTTGGAGGCACAGTTTGAAATCAGTGCCGATGCCCTGTCATGATTGTGCCAATTAGGAACTGTGGTCTGCCTGGTGTTTCAGGGACTGACATTCACTCACTGAGAATCAGTATCAGACTCTGCAGCCCTTCTGAAACACACACGTACACACACACAAGTGCACAAACACATACAGAGATATACAGTACATACATAAATACATACATACATACACACACATGTAAGGGGGCTCCCGAGTGGCGCAGCGGTCAAAGGCACTGCTTCTCAGTGCTAGAGGCATCACTACAGTCCCAGGTTTGATCCCAGGCTGTATCACAACCGGCCGTGATCGGGAGCCCCATAGGGCGGCGCACAATTGGCCCAGCGTCGTCCGAGTTAAGGGAGGGTTTGGCCGGGGTAGGCCGTCATTGTAAATAATAATTTATTATTAGCTGACTTGCCTAGATAAATAAAGGTTAAATAAATGTAAGCACGAGCACAGATACACACACACACACACAAACACACACAACCAACATCCTCAAAGCCAGGGAAATATCTAGCTGACGCTGTGGTAAAGCCAGACAAACAGGGACACATCCATCCCAAACACGAAAAAACACAGTGGAACAAACCACTAGATATCTACCTTTAGCTCTACAAAGCAGCAGAAACAAGGGAGTAAAACCCAACAGGCAGGCTGAGCTACAGGTATTATTCATCATGTCAAAACAAACTGTGAGGAACTGAGGGGAAAGAGCTGCAACCAGAGATAGGTGTGAGAGTGGCAATGCCATTCCACTGGGCACAGATGTCAATTCAATGTCTATTACACGTTGGTTCAACTTAATTTAACTGAAATGACATGGAAACAACATTGATTCAACCAGTGTGTGCCCATTGGGAAGTTGATAATTCCCACAGTTTAACAAACGCAGTCATGCACACACACATATATGCTGAACAACAATATAAATGCAGCATGTAAAGTGTTGATTCCATGTTTCATCAGCTGAAAAATAAAATATCCCAGAAACGTTCAATTTTTCAAACTTTTTTTATTTGCATAAATTTGTTTACATCCCTGTTAGTGAGCATTTCTCTTTTGCCAAGATAATCCATCCACCTGACAGGTGTGGCATATCAAGAAGCTAATTTAACAGCATGATCATTACACAGGTGCACCTTGTGCTGGGGACAATAAAAGGCTAATCTAAAATGTGCAGTTTTGTCACACAGCACAATGCCACAGATGTCTCAAGTTTTGAGGGAGCGTGTAATTGACATGCTGACTGCAGGAATGTCCACCAGAGCTGTTGCCAGATAATTTAATGTTAATTTCCCTACCATAAACCGCCTCCAATGTTGTTTTAGAGAATTTGGCATTATATCCAACAAACTTAAACAACAGCAGACCACGTGTTACCACGCCAGCCCAGGACTTCAACATCCGACTTCTTCACCTGCGGGATCATCTGAAACCAGCCACCCGAACGGCTGATGAAACTGAGGAGTATTTCTGTCTGTAATAAAGCCCTTTTGTGGGGAAAAACTCATTCTGATTGGCTGGGCCTGGCTCTCCAGTGGGTGGGCCTGGCTCCCAAGTTGGTGGGCCTATGCCCTCCCACGCCCACCCATGGCTGCGCCTCTGCCCAGTCATGTGAAATCCATAGATTAGGGCCTAATGAATTTATTTAAATTGACTGATTTCCTTATATGAACTGTAATTTTTGTTCAGTATAGTTTTATTGAGTCAGCAAAGCTTTTGTATTAAGACCTCTTTCCTTGCCTCTTTTTAAGTTTTATAGTCCTTTCATGTGTATTGTATCTGTTAAAAGTCAGGAGAAGACAGGATTTGCAAATGCACACACATCACCTTCAAAACAAATGAAAGACAAAGCAATGCCCTAAGAACAGCATTGCCATCTATAACTGTTTCTATGTGCAATTCTGTGTGTGTGTGTGTTTGTGCGCGAATGTGTAACAGTGTGAGTGTGTGTCATAAATTGTTCTCTATCCTCTCACTTGTTCCAGACACACCTGACAGGTGAGCTTTACCTCTCCCCTGAGTGGTCCAGTACACACTCCAACAACACGGCAACACCTCACACACACCTTTGCAAAATGCTTGACATTCCTATTTCCTCTGAGCTGTGAACCTATCCGGTGGATGAGAGGGGTGATCTTGTTTGGGTGTGTGTGTGTGTGTGTGTGTGTGTGTGTGTGTGTGTGTGTGTGTGTGTGTGTGTGTGTGTGTGTGTGTGTGTGTGTGTGTGTGTGTGTGTGTGTGTGTGTGTGTGCGTGTGTGTGGGTGTGCGAGTGCGTACATGTTTGCGAGCGTGTGTGCATACGTCATATAGAATCAAATATGGACTGTGTGGAGGCTCTGGGTGAGGAGGGCGAGAGCAATGAAATACCCTTCTCTCTATTTGTGAAAAGAACAGGAAGTTAAGCAGTGAATTACTTTTCAAATTATTGCTTTAGCAGGACACCATGGTGAAAGGAGCCTGGTCCTCAATAGTGGTAAATTAGGAACCCATTCTCCCTGGAGGTAACAATGGTCTGACTCTCCCCGCTCTCTCTCCTCTGCTCATGAAGGGAAGAATGGAGAGAACGCAGCCATTATGGCAGAGGAGAAACAAACTTTTGTTCGCTGTGGCTCAGGGTTCTGGGGCTACCATGTCTCTCCCTATCTTTTTTTCTCTTTCCCTCTTTCTCTCAAATAAAATAAAATAAAATAATATTTTATTGGTCACATTCACATATTTAGCAGATGTTATTCCAGGTGTAGCGAAATGCTTGTGTTCCTAGCTCCAACAGTGCAGTAGTATCTAACAATTCACAACAATAAACACAAATCTAAAAGTAAAAGAATGTAATTAAGAAATATATAAATATTAGGATGAGCAATGTAGGAGTGGCATTGACTAGAATACAATATAATACAGTATATACATCTGAAAGTTGTAAAACAGTATGTAAACATTATTAAAGTGACCAGTGTTCCATTATTAAACTGACCAGTGATTCCATGTCTATGTACATTGGGCAGCAGCCTCTAATATGCAGGGTTGAGTAACCGGGTGGTAGCCGGTTAGTGACAGTGACTAAGTTCAGGGTACGGTGCTGGATGGAGGCCGGCTAGTGATGGATATTTAACAGTCTGATTGCCTTGAGATATAAGCTGTTTTTCAGTCTCTCGGCCCCAGCTTTGATGCACCTGTACTGACCTCGCTTTCTGGATGATAGAGGGGTGAACTGCCCATGGCTCGGGTGGTTGATGCCCTTGATGATCTTTTTGGCCTTCCTATGATATTGGGTGCTGTAGGTGTCCTGGAGGGCAGGCAGTGTGCCCCCGGTGATGCGTTGGGCATCCCTGCGGTTGCGGGTGGTGCAGTTGCCGTACCAGGCGGTGATAGAGGATGCTCTCAATGGTGCATCTTTAAAAGTTTGTGAGGGTCTAAGGGGCCATGCCAAATTTCTTCAGCCTCCTGAGATTGAACAGGCTCTGTTGCGCCATCTTCACCACACTGTCTGTTGTGATAGGGCAGTGTGCAGTGCGATGGAGATTGCACCATCTGTGGACCTATTGGGGCGGTATGCAAATTAAAGTGGGTCTAGGGTGTCAGGTAAGGTGGAGATTATATGACACTTAACTATCCATGATGACAAGAAGTGAGTGCTACGGGGCTATAGTCATTTAGTTCAGATACCTTTGCTTTCTTGGGTACAAGAACAATAGGGAGAGATTGAATATGGCCGTAAACACTCCAGCCAGCTGGTCTGAGCATGTTCTGAGGACGCGGCTAGGGGATGCCGTCTGGGCCGGGTGCCTTTTTAGGGTTAACACGCTTAAATGTCTTATTCAAGTCGGCCACAGGGAACGAGAGCCCACAGTCCTTGGGAGAGGACCGGGTTGGTGGCACTGTGTTATCCTCAAAGCGGACAAAGAAGGTGTTTAGCTTGTCCGGGAGCAAGACGTCGGTGTCCACGGGGTGGCTGGTTTTCCCTTTGTAATCCGTGATTGTCTGGAGTCCCTGTTTCTGAGCCATTGAATTGCGACTCCACTTTGTCTCTGTACTGACGTTTTGCCTGTTTGATTGCCTCATGGAGGGCATAACTGCACTGTTTGTATTTAACCATAGTCCCAGTCACCTTGCCATGGTTAAATGCGTTTTCTCGCGCTTTCAGCTTTACACGAATGCTACCATCTATCCAAGGTTTTTGGTTTGGGGAGGTTTTAATAGTCACAGTGGGAAAAACATCCCCTATACACTTCCTGAACCCTATACACAGAACTCAGTTACCGTGTCAGTGTATACGTACATTTTATTCTCAGAGGCAACCCGGAACATATCCCAGGCCACGTGATCAAAACAATCTTGAAGCATGGATTCCAATTGGTCAACGTTGAATAGACCTTAGCATAGGTACTTCCTGTTTGAGTTTCTGCCTATAGGAAGGGAGGAGCAGAATGGAGTTGTGATCTGATTTGCCGAAGGGAGGGCGGGGGAGGGCCTTGTAGCCATCCCGGAAGGGAGAGTAACAATGGTCAAGAGTTTTTGAATCTGGAGTACTACAGGCAATGTGTTGCTAGAACTTCGGTAGCATTTTCCTCAAATGTGCTTTGTTAAAGTCCCCAGTTACAATAAATGTGGCCTCAGGATATGTGGTTTCCAGTATGCAATGTCCAGCGTTGATCCTTGAGGGCCTTTGTGATATCGGCTTGAGGGGGAATATACACAGCTGTGACGATAACCGAAGAGAATTCTCTTGGGAGGTAATACGGTCGGCATTTGAATCTGAGATGTTCTAGGTCGGGTGGAGAAAAGGACTTAAGTTCCTGTACGTTATCACAATCACACCATGAGTAGGTAATCATCAAACATATACCTCCGCCTTTCTTCTTCCCAGGGAGTTCTTTATTCCTGTCTGCACAAAGTACTGAGAATCAAGCTGGCTGTATGGATGGGGAGAGTATAGAGAGCCATGATTCCATGAAACAGAATATGTTACAGTCCCTGATGTCTCTCTGGAAGGAAATCCTCGCCCTGAGCTCATCCACTTTATTGTCCAGGGACAGAACATTAGCGAGTTAATATACTCAGAAGCGGTGGATGGTGTGCACGTCTCCTGAGTCGGACTCTGGGATAAGTTAAATTGCCTTGGGGGGTACGAACATAGGATACAATTCGGGAAAGTCGTATTTCTTGTCGGAATGCAGGTAAATTCCCGCCACTCTGATATACAAAAGTTATTTCCGGCTGTATGTAATAACACAAAAAATAATAATATTGTGTTATTATATTAATAATAATTTAATATTTTTTATTTTATTTATTTAACCTTTATTTAACTACGCGAGTCAGTTAAGAACAAATTCTCAATTACAATGACGGCCTACCCCTACAGCCTGGATGTAAGAATTCAATGGAAGAAATAACACAAAAAATATACAGTATATATACTGCACAGTTGCTTAGGAGCTAGAAGCAGAGCTGCCATGTCTGTCGGCGCCATCTTACTCTCTTGTTCATGATTCTAGAATTGGATTCATGAATGACTTCCTTAGCTGCTTCCTTACCTCCCCCCCCCCCCCCCCCCCCCCCCGATGATAAGAAACCCAATCTGGATAATTAGACAGAAGAATATGGGAGACTTTCAGGGCAGAGAGACAGAGGGGGGAATGTGCTGTTACTGCACTTTTCTCACCATTTACCCCCACCCATTCCCTCATTCCGTACACCCTCATTTCCCCACCTCTCTCCATCCATTCCCTCTCTTCTTTTCTTCACTCATATTTGGAGTCCATCAGGCCGCAGTGAAGTGGAGAAATTAAGACTAGAGAGAAAATGAGGAAAGAGTGAGTGAGAAGGGAAAAGGGAGGAGGGGAGGGGGAGGGGGAGTATAACGCATCAGCAGATTCCTGCAGTGGGATATGAGCCCTTACTGGCTGGCCACATGAAGACCACTGATCAATAGAAAAGCAGCTATGGGGTATACTGTGCCTTGATTGGTGTTCGTAGACACACTAACCTAGCTGGAGAAGTGGTTAAAGAGGTGAAGGCAGGGTTTAAAATAGAAGAGAGGGGAGATGGAGCCACATCCCTGCAACCTATTATGTGGCCATGGCTATACATAATGATATTTGTGTATTCTTAGTTAATCTCACACAAAAACACATCCTCTAACTCAATAATATCAATTCATATTACTCAGTCCTCTCCCACATCTTATACATCTGATAAAACTTTTCAAATATGAAAATGTATAATCCTTTCCTTTAAATTCAGCCTGATGTCTTAGGACCACCCGGCTGAGGAGCTGGGGCCGGAGAGATGGTCGGACAGAGGGAGGAGAGGAAAAGATGAGAGGAGTGTGTGTATTCATGTTACACTTGACGTCTGACAAAATGGACCTCTCCCTGCCAAGGCCTGTTCATGCCAAGCACAAACAAGCTGGAGAGAGGCTGGATCTCACTATGGTGTTGTGTGCACCTCAGCCAGTCTGTCTGTGTTTCTCAGGATGTTCTGGCTCAGACTATCCCAGGGAGGGAGTCTGTTTGGCAAACTCTATCTCAGCCTGGGAGTCCAGCTGTCAGTTTGACAAATAAACCACACTGGAGATTGAGGGGGAGAGAGGTGTGTGTGTGCACTGGACTCATATGATAATGAGTGTAGGTATGAGGATATTAGACTGTTATATCCCGACACTCCTCTTCCTGATTGAAATGGACCAGAGAACACCACAGAAACTTTGTCCATGCCAATGTTGGTTTGCTGATGTATGTCTGTAATGTCTATAAGTAATATCCCCTATGGTGTTTGATGAAACCAGTGGGAAAATCAGCTGAAAACCTAATGATCAAAGCAGGACCCAGCCAGCTTGACCGGCAGCTAATAGCAAGTCATTCACTACTGCTTATGGATCAAAACCAGCATGCTCTAACATGTACTGCACTGTATGGCCCCATTTGAACCATATATCAGAGAAGTCCTCTGGGGACGCTGTTATTGTAATACCAAGAGCGGTGGAAAGAACTGTAAAGCTTCTCTCTGTTTCTGTCTCTCTCTGTCTGTCTGTCTGTCTGTCTCTCTCTCTCTCTCTCTCTCTCTCTCTCTCTCTCTCTCTCTCTCTGTCTCTGTCTCTGTCTCTGTCTCTCTCTCTCTCTCGTTCTCTCACTACCTTAGGTTAGAGTTTATGAACAATGTGGGATATTAAAACACTTTATAAGATGTTAGAGGAAATGTTATTTTCTTGTTGGAATGAAAACTAAATAAAAACACGGGCAACAACATCTGTGACGATTTGTAAGGATGCTTCAATAAGTCAGAGGCAATGAGGAAGCTACTAAGGTGAGGGATTTGGGTGTTTAGAAATAGCTGTTTTTATTTGCTCTTAAACTGTTTATCTGAACAGCAGTTTGGTCTCAAGATGCTATGAAGTGTTCATGGGGCCGTAGTGTTTGACCACACATACGTATATAAATAAGCGTTACACACACACTCACATACAGAACATACGCACACGCAAAGATATACAGATTATTAATTTGTAAAACTAGAATGAAACTGCTAGCTCCTGTAGGGCAAATGTGTGTGTGTGTGTGTGTGTGTGTGTGTATGTGTGTGTGTGTGTGTCTGTGCATGCCTGCATGCGTGTGGTGGGGATATTACCAGCGGGAATAACAGAAAACAATCACCCCCATGACAGTATCCATTATATTTACATGAACAGATTCTGACTGAGGGCTTTCATTCTAAATGACAAACTAAATAGGATCAGATTTTTCTGGTACAGGCCTTGATTTCGATTTGCTTCACATTTTACCTCGGGGAAAGAAAGAGCAAAAGAGGAGGAAATGGAAAAATACAAGCACATTAAGTCAGATTAGAATTTTACATCACGACTTGGATCCCAAAGCACTCCAATTCAATTCAACCTCATGCCCAAGGAATTTTTCCATAGCAATTACTCTTTCTTCCATTCTCCCCTAAATGCCTTTTTTGTGTAGAATCTGATTTTCTTCTGTTGAGCTCCTGCCTCTGGGAGACATGGCAGCATTACTGAGAAGGAAAGGAATGCTAGAGAAATACAAATATTAATTGACTTATCTAGGGCCTATCTACCTAAGATGGCCACATGCCACAAGGCATTCAAATTAATGTCATTCAACTTAATACCACACAACATCCAAACACATTTATTCTTCTTTCTAGTGAGTCCTATGCGTCTTACTTCTCTGTATCTCGTCTTTCACATCTCTCATTCTTCTTCTATTCCAGAGTGTATTGTAACTCATCTCTCTCTTTAATGTATCTCACCACCCTCTGTGTTCTACTGCTCCACCACAGGGTCTCCCTGTCTAGAGTACAGGGGTCCAGACGGAGGCCGTTTTTTAAGTTGTTATTTATCTCTCCCATAAACTGCCTCTCATTCCCTATTAAAGCACCAAGCCTGCTGCCCTTGACCCACACATCACTCTTTTGCCTTTTGGGGAGATGATTTACTGTTTAATTTATCGTTCTCAAGACTCTGGGTATAGCTAGTGTGATTCAGCTTTATAGTGGGAGGCCAGTGAAATCACAACTCTGGGGATGGGTGTGTGCATAGGATGGGTCCACGGACAGACACATGTTTTCACAGGGAGAAGGTCACGTTCTATGGACCTGGCAGGAATATGCTGTCTGGGTTATATTCTATTCTTACTGTAAAATGAGAAAAATATTTATGTCTGCTGAGCTTGTTTTGTGTGAGCACTTCTGAGTTCTCATTTCGTAATAATTACAGTTAAACAGTTAAATAAACGTAGTAATAATTAGAGGTAGACAGTGGAACGTGACAGGTTTTTTTTTCGTTTGATGTGGCAGGGCTCGCAAACTATCACGGATTACAAATAGAAACCCAGTCGCGAGCTGCCCAGTGACGCGAGCCTACCAGAGGAGCTACACTGAACACAAATATAAACACAACATGGAACAATGTCAAAGATTTTACTGAGTTACAGATCATATAAGAAAATCAGTCAATTGAAATACAGTGCCTTTGGAAAGTATTCAGACCCCTTGACTTTTTCCTTATTTTGTTACGTTACAGCCTTATTTATTTACCCCTTTTTCCCCTCATCAATCTACACACAATAGCCCATAATGACGAAGCAAAAACAGGTTTTCCAATTTTTTTGCTAAACACGGCTGCTAGAATCTTGACTAGAACCAAAAAATGTGATCATATTACTCCCATCTTAGCCTCTATACACTGGCTTCCAGTTAAGGCTAGGGCTGATTTCAAGGTTTTACTGCTAACCTACAAAGCATTACATGGGCTTGCTCCTACTTATCTCTCAGATTTGGTCCTGCCGTACATACCTACACAAGACGCAGGCCTCCTTATTGTCCCAAGAATTTCTAAGCAAACAGCTGGAGGCAGGGCTTTCTCCTATAGAGCTCAATTTTTATGGAATGGTCTGCCTATCCATGTGAGAGACACAGATTCGGTCTCGACCTTTAAGTCTTTACTGAAGACTCATCTATTCAGTAGGTCCTATGATTGAGTGTAGTCTGGCCTAGGGGTGCCATGGTGAATGGCAAGGCACCCCTAGGCGAACCACCCTTGCTGACTCTGCCTGGCCGGTTCACTTCTCTCCATTGGGATTCTCTGCCTCTGACCCTATTACAGGGGCTGAGTCACTGGCTTACTGGTGCTTTCCATGCCATCCCTAGGAGGGCTGCGTCACTTCCTGTCCAGTTTGTCACCCCCTCAGGCATGTGCAGTGGAGGGGATCTTTTGTGGGCTATACTCAGCCTTGTTGATATCCTTCTGTTGGTGTGGGGGCTGTGCTTTGGCAGAGTGGGTGGGGTTATATCCTGCCTGGTTGGCCCTGTCCGGAGGTATTGTCGGGGGTATTGTCAGAGGGGGCCCCAGTGTCTCCCGACCCCCCCTGTCTCAGCCTCCAGTATCTATGCTGCAATAGTCTATGTGCCGGGGGGCTAGGGTCAGTTAGTTAAATCTGATGTTATTATCCGGTGTCTTGTGTGAATTTAAGCATGCTCCCTCTAATTCTCTCTCTCTCCCACTCTACCTCCCCTCCCGGAGGACCTGAGCCTTAGGACCATGCTTCAGGACTACCTGCTCTGATGACTCCTAGCTGTCCCCAGTCCAACTGGTCGTGCTGCTGCACCGGTTTCAACTCTTCTGCCTGCGGTTATGGAACCCTGACCTGTTCATCGGACGTGCCACGTTGTCCCAGACCTGCTGTTTTCATCTCTCTCTCTCTTTCTCGCTCTCTCTCGCTCTCTCTACCACACCTGCGCTCTATTGCACCGTACCTGCGCTCTCTACCGCATCTAAATGCCTAGCTATGAAAAGCCAAGTGACATTCACTTGTGATGTATTTACCTGTTGCAACCTCTACAACCACTATGATTATTATTTGACCCTGCTGGTCATCTATGAATCTTTGAACATCTTGGAGAAAGAACTGGCCTTAATGGCCATGAATTGTTATAATCTCCACCCGGCACAGCCAGAAGAGGACTGGCCACCCCTCAGAGCCTGGTTCCTCTCTAGGTTTCTTCCTAGGTTTTTGCCTTTCATTATGGGGTATTGTGTATAGATTGTTGATGATTTATTTTTAAAATCCATTTTAGAATAAGGCTGTAATGTAACAAAATGTGTTAAAAGTCAAGGGGTCTGTATACTTTCCGAAGGCCCTGTTAATTCATTAGGACCTAATCTATGGATTTCACATGACTTGGAATAAACATCTGCATCTGTTGATCACAGATACAGTACCTTTAAAAAAAGGTAGGGGCGTGGATCAGAAAACCAGTCAGTATCTGGTGTGACCACCATTTGCCTCATGCAGCGCGACACATCGCCTTTGCATAAAGTTGAACAGGCTGTGGCCTGTGTAATGTTGTCCTACTCCTCTTCAATGGCTGTGCGAAGTTGCTGGATATTGTCGGGAACTGGAACACGTTGTCGTACACGTCGATCCAGAGCATCCCAAACCTGCTCAATGGGTGACATGTCTGGTGAGTATGCAGGCCATGAAAGAACTGGGATATTTTCAGCTTCTAGGAATTGTGTACAGATCCTTGCGACATGGGACCGTGCATTATCATGCTGAAATTGCCATCGATAAAATGTAATTGTGATAATTATCCGTAGCTTATGCCTACCCGTACCATAATGCCACAGCCACCATGCGGCACTCTGTTCACAAAGTTGACATCAGCAAAGTGCTCACCCACACAACGCTATACACGCTGTCTGCCATCTGCCCGGTACAGTTTCTCTGAAGAGCACACTTCTCAAGCCTGCCAATCGAAGGTGAGAATATGCCCACTGAATTCGGTTATAACATAGAACTGCAGTCAGGTCAAGGCACTAGTGAGGATGACGGACACGCAGATGAGTTTCTGTTTCTGACAGTTGGTTTCTGACAGTTTGTGCAGAAATTCTTCAGTTTTGCAAACCCGCAGTTTCATCAGCTGTCCGGGTGGCTCGTCTCAGATGATCCCGTATGTGGAGGTCCTGGGCTGGTGGTTGTGATGCCAGTTGGACATACTGCCAAATAGTAAAACATTACATTAGAGATAAATTAACATTAAATTATCTGGCAACAGCTCTGGTGAACATTCCTGCAGTCAGCATGCCAATTGAATGCTCCCTCAAAACTTGGGAAATCTGTAGCATTGAGTTGTGTGACAAAACTGCACATTTTAGAGTGACCTTTTATTGTCCCCAGCACAAGGTGGACCTGTGTAATGATCATGCTGTTTAATCAACTTCTTGATATGCCACACCTGTCAGGTGAATGGATTATCTTGACAAAGGAGAAATGCTAAATAACAGGGATTTAAACTAATTTGTGCACAAAAATTGACAGAAATATGTTTTTTGTGCATACAGTATGGAACATTTCTGTGATCTTTTATTTCAGCTCATGAAACAGTTCATGGACTACCAGTTTACATGTTGCTTATATATTTTTGTTCAGTGTAAATGCCTTCTATGCTCGCTTCGAGGCAAGCAACACTGAACCATGCATGAGAGCACCAGCTGTTCCATTCGACTGTGTGATCACGCTCTCTGTAGCCGTTGTAATACCTTTAAACAGGTTAACATTCACAAGGCAGCAGGGGCAGACAGATTACCAGGACAAGTACTCAAAGCATGTGCTGACCAGCTGGTAAGTGTCTTCACTGACATTTTCAACTTCTCCCTGACTTAGTCTGTAATACCTACATGTTTCAAGCAGACCACCATAGTCCCTGTGCCCAAGAACGCCAAGATAGCCTGTCTAAATGACTATCACCCCGTAGTACGCACATCTGTAGCCATGAAGTGCTTTGAAAGGCTGGTCATGGCTCACATCAACACCATCATCACAGACACCCTGGACCCACTCCAATTTGGATACTGCCCCAACAGATCCACAGATCATACAATCTCTATTAGACTCCACACTGCAATCTCCAGAAAAGAGTGCAAATCTCAACACTAAGCTAAGGACCCTAAGACTGAACGCCGCCCTCTGCAACTGGATCCTGGACTTCCTGACGGGTCGCCCCTAGGTGGTGAGGGTAGGCAGCAACACGTTCACCATGCTGGGGTGCGTGTTTAGTCCCCTCCTGTACTCCCTGTTCACCCATGACTACGTGGCCACACACTACTCCAACATCATCTTTAAGTTTGCTAACAATGTAACGGTGGTAGGTCTGATCACTGATGACGATGAGACAACCTTTATGAAGTAGGTCAGAGACCTGGCAGTGTGGTGCCAGGACAACAACCCCTCCCTCAATGTCAGCAAGACAAAGGAGCTGGTCGTGGACTACAGGAAACGGAGGGCCGAGCACGCCCCCATCCACATCAATCGGGCTGTAGTGGAGCAGGTCGAGAGCTTCAAGTTCCGCTGTGACCACATCACTTAAGGATCTATCATGGTCCACACACACCAACACAGTCCTGAAGAGGGCATGGCAACGCCTCTTCCCACTTAGGAGGCTGAAAGGATTTGGCATGGACCCTTAGATCATCAAAATGTTCTACAGTTGCACCATGGAGAGCATGGTATGGCAACTGCTTGGCATCTGACCGCAAGGCGCTACAGAGGTAAGTACATACGGCCCAGTACATCACTGGGGCCAAGCTCCCTGCCATCCAGGACCTCTGTACGAGGCGGTGTCAGAGGAATGCCCTAAAAATTGTCATAGAGTCCAGCCACCCAAGTCATAGACTGTTCTCTCTGCTACCTCACGGCAAGCGGTACCGATGCACCAAGTCTGTAACTAACAGGACCCTGAACAGCTTCTA
This sequence comes from Thymallus thymallus, assembly GCA_023634145.1. Taxonomy (NCBI): domain Eukaryota; kingdom Metazoa; phylum Chordata; class Actinopteri; order Salmoniformes; family Salmonidae; genus Thymallus; species Thymallus thymallus. The sequence goes on from CM042399.1 coordinate 21,246,591, forward strand.
CCCCCAAGCCATAAGACTGCTAAATTGTTAGGTAAATAATTAACCAAATAGCTACCCGGACTATCTGCATTGACCCTTTTGCACAAACCTTTTTGATTTATCACATACGCTGCTGCTACTGTTTATTATCTATCCTGTTGCCTAGTCACTTTATTCCTAACTATATGTACCTATCTGCCTCAATTTCCTTGTTCCCCTACACATTGACTCGGTACTAGTATCCCGTGTATATAGCCAAGTTAAAATTACTCATTGTGTGTTTCCTATTACTTTTATTATTACGTGTTATTACTTTTTCTATTATTTCTCTATTTTCTCTCTGTCTGCATTTTTTGGGAAGGGTAAGCATTTCACTGTTATTCTACACCTGTTGTTTACTTAAAATTTGATTTGATTCGATTTTTTGCCTTGCCTCGACGCATACGCCAGAAAAAAGCTGGATGTTTGTTGACAATTACATAAATGTAATAATAATTATTTTTCCTGTCTAAATGTGGGATTGTAGGAGATTCCACTTCCTGGGGCCGATAAAAGTAATTACATTAATCTGCCTAATTGCATTAGAGCAAAAGGAATTTACTTTCTAAGTAATTTATTATCACAGAGAGCTGGTTACAGGAGTGGGGGAGGTGGAAGGAGGCTGGGAGTGGATATTCAGACTAAAGTGCTCAATGTATCATGCTAGTCAAATCAACTTCTCCTTTTTCTTCTTCTTCTTCTTCTTCTTCTTCTTCTTCTTCTTCTTCTTCTTCTTCTTCTTCTTCTTCTTCTTCTTCTTCTTCTTCTTCTTCATCATCTTCTTTACCTTCCTCTCTCTCCTCCTCACGTGAGGCACTCACCTCCTTCACACACTCCTTTTAAGTATCAAATCAAATCAAAATGTATTTGTCACATGTTTCGTAAACAACAGGTGTCTTACGGGCCCTTCCCAACAATGCAGAGAGAAAAATATAGAACAAATAATAACACGGGGTACCAGTACCAAGTTGATGTGCAGGGATACGAGATAATTGAGGTAGATAGGTACATATACAGTAGGTAGGAATAGTGACAGATAAAAAAGAGTAGCATATAGTATGTGATGAGTCAGAAGAGTTGCAAAAATGGTAATTGCAGATAGTCCAGGTAGCTATTTGGTTAACTATTTAGTAGTCTTATGTCTTGTGGGTAAAAGCTGATCAGGATATTGTTGGTTCCAGACTTGGTGCATCGGTACTGCTTGCCACAAGTCTGTGACTTGGTGGCTGGAGTCTTTGTTGGGTACTTGTTGGGTACTCTGATACGGCCTGATACAGATGTCCTGGATGGCAGGGAGCTCGGCCCCAGTGATGTACTGGTCTGTACACACTACCCTCTGTAGTGCCTTGCGGTCGGATGCCAAGCAGTTGCCATACCAAGAGGGGATGCAGCCAGTCAAGATGCTCTCAGAGGTGCAGCTGAATAACTTCTTGAGGATATGAGGGCCCATGCCAAATCTTTTCAGACTCCTGAGGTGGAAGAGGCATTGTCGTGCCTTCTTCACAACAGTGTTAGTGTGTGTGGACCATGTTAATTCCTTAGTGGTGTGTACACCGAGGAACTTGGAGCTCTCGAACCGCTCCACTTCACCCCCATCGATGTGGATAGGGGTGTGCTCGGTCAGCGCATGCTATGAGTATGTGTCCTGGTAATCCATCTGGACCCTGCTGCCTTGTGTATGTTAACCTGTTTAAAGGTCCCACCCACATCGACTACGACGAGTGAGATCACACAGTCGTCCGGAACTGCAGGTGCTCTCATACATGGTTCAGTGATGCTTGCCTCGAAGCGATCATAGTCATTTAGTTAATCTGGTAGGCTTTTGTCACTGGGCAGCTCGCGGCTGGGTTTCCCTTTGTAATCCGTGATAGTTTGCAAGCCGTGCCTCATCAGACGATCGTCAGAGACGCCGTGGTAGGATTCAATCTTAGTCTCGTAACAACGCTTTGCCTGTTTGATGGCTTGTTGGAGGTTGTTGCGGGATTTCTTATAAGCGTCTGAATTAGTGTTCCGCCCTTTGAAAGCAGCAGCTCTAGCCTTTAGCTCAGTGCGGATGTTGCCTGTAATACATGGCTTTTGGTTGGGATATGTACATACGTACAGTCACTGTGGGGACAACATCTTCGATGCACTTATTAATGAAGCTGGTGACTAATGTGGTAAACTCATCAATGTTATCGAATGAATCCTGGAACATATTCCAGTCTGTCCTAATGAAGCAGTACAGTAGCTTAGCATCCACTTCATCGGACCACTTCTGTATTGAGCACGTCAATAGTACTTTCTGTTTAAGCTTTTGCTTGTAAGCAAGAATCAGGAGCATAGAGTTATAGTCAGATTTCCCAAAGGGAGGGCGAGGGAGAGCCTTGTATGCATTTCTGTATGTGGAGTAAAGGTGATTTTTTTTGTTATCCTGACCATCCAGTCAAGCTATCAAGATAATGGTCACATTCCCCTGCGAGCTACACCAATGGTTTGATCTGATCTGTCAAAGCTAATGGCAGAGGACACAGCAACCTCCATTCCACTGACTCCATTAGCCTAACTCACAATGTAAAGCACTTTCACTTTCTCTCTATCTTTCTCCCGTTCTTTTTCTTCTAATGTAATCATTGCTCACATACACTAAAGACTGATGGACTGGGTCAGTCGATAAATGGAAAATGGCCACCTCTAAGAATTTAAAGATGAGCTCCTCCAACCCCATTATGATTATAGGATCGTGAGGGCTATTCTACATTATTCACAGTATGAATATTCAGACTGTGTGAGTACCAGCACCCCTGATATACTAGAGACGTCTGCCATAGCTCCTCTCGTCAGCCCCACGCACATTATCGCTTAACATTTAGAGCAAAGAGGATTGCTGAAAAGGCACATTTTTCAACTGCCATGTTGAAACAAAAATATAAATATTATAGTGTGTATTTAGTGAGGTGATTTACTGCGTCTCAGACAGGGATAGCTGGAAGAGAAACACAAATGGGGGTTGGAAGGAAAACATTCAATGTGAATTCTTTAGGAGATTATAAATCAAACAAAGAGGTTGAAATGAGCCAAGATGTGTTATTAAATTAAACAAGTGAATGAAACGCTGACATTGCTATTGGCCATTGGCCAACATAGGAGAGATTTAAAGACAGAGGTCTCCTCTCCTCCTTTTCCTCACTTGTTTCCCCTATCTTTTAAAAGGCTGTTTCTTCTCTTTCCTGATCCCTCTGTTTCCCTCTGACGTGATTGACTCTGCCACTTCATGGCTGGCTGTGGGCTGTGTGTGTGTGGGGAAGACAATAATTATTTTTCATGAGCATGGCCTTATTTCTATTACAGCATATTGGATATACTTCCATTCATATTCCATTCACATAGTTCAATGTAACATCCATAGGTTTACATGATACTCAAATTTTCCCTATACCCATCATGGGGTTGCTACAACCTAGCCTATGAATGAAAGTTTACAACGTAGGTGCACACAGGTCGAGAGAAATATTTGAGGCACATTTTTGGACACGTTTAGGTATGTTTATCCCAGTTTCGTTCTGTTTACTTCCGTTTAAGAAACGTTTTTCAACAGAATCGGCAGAATGAATACACTCCTGATCACATGAAAACACAGTTCACTTTTATAGCAGCCACGTTGTATTCTTTCTTACATCTATGTATATGCTCTCCTCCGCTCACCTTTTCCCTTCACTTGTGGACTTCAATGCACAATACATCAGCTGTATGTGACCAGGCAAAAAAAACTTTCCAAGCCAACCATATCACCTACCTTGTTGTCACCATATTAGCTAAAGTAACGTCATAGTCAACACAGCTAATTGAACTAACTCGTTGGTAAACCAGCTACAATCATGCAGTACAGTGTACACAGTAAGTAGTAGCATTTAAACTGACAGGACCTGGTGGCAATACATTATTTAAACCTAAAGCTTACCTTGACTTGGAATAGTTACAGTGTTGTGTTGGATAGTCGAAGCCAGCTAGCTAACATACCATCCCTCTGTTTGAGCCAGGTGTTAATTAGTTCAAAACTGTTCAACTATTGTATTTCAACTACTAACCACATTGTATGCACTGCAGTGCTAGCTAGCTGTAGCTTATGCTTTCAGTACAAGATTAATTCTCTGATCCTTTGATTGGGTGGACAATATGTCAGTTCATGCTGCAAGAGCTCTGATAGGTTGGAAGATGTCTTCTGGAAGTTGTCATAATTAACGTGTAAGTCTTTGTAAGGGGGTGAGAACCAGGAGCCTCCTAGGTTTTGTGTACCCTGAAGAGGACGGAAGCTAGCTGTCCTCCGGCTAAACCATGGCGCTACCCTACATTGTGCTGTTGAGACTACTGTAGACCTTCATTGCAAAAAAGTTTGTTTTAAGCAATTATTTGGTGACATGTGAATATAATCATTAACCTTTTATCTAAAAGGGATACGTTTTTAAATGTTTCACTATTTTTATTTTTCAGAAATTAATTGAGGAGGATTGTTCTCCCCTTCATCCTCTGAGGAGCTTCCACTGGTGCGTCCGTGTATATGCGTGCATAGATGCATGTGTGTGTCTCCTCTCACAGACAGCGGCTTTGTAGCTGTAAGAAACACAATAGGAGTCTACATTCCTCTACACACAGAGAACGAGAGACAGCGAGAGACAGCGAGAGAGAGAGAGAGAGAGGCAAAAAGAGCAAAAGACAAAACACAACAAATATACTACAGTACTGTACATGTATCACCATGTGTGTTAATACAGCCACTGTTCTCTATTTTCACAGCCTGGACTTATTTTGCCCAGAAAATATCACATTCATAAAGCATTCCATATGGGGAACACTGCGGTTTCCTGGTGACTTGGGAATATTGATGGGCCTGCAATTCTTAAATACTCCCAACCCTGTGTTTCTCCCCTCTCGCACGCTCTGTGGTGGACTGGCTCGACAAAACAAGGTGGTTGTGTACTTGGCTCCACTTTCTACGTCCCATTGTTCGAGGATAAAACATTTTTCTACCAAACAAAACCCAAACAATGTGTGTGTACAAAAGCAGCGGCATGGCATACGCAGTTTATAGTCTGTTTAGAACAAGCAGTATGTGTTATGTGTGTGTATGAGTGTGTTGTTAAGTGTTGCAGGGTACCGAAGAGGGAGAGAGAGAAAGAGAGAGAGAGAGAGAGATGAAAGGATAGAAAGAGAGAAGGGTGAAGTGGTAGATTGGAGCGGTGCAGTGTTGACTTGGCCAGAGGAGGCATAAGCCAGAAGGCTTCATTAGAGCTGGTGGAAGAGGCCATGACTGCTAGGAAGTATATCAGACCCAAACACAGACCCAGCCTATCGTATAATCCTGCTGGAGTCTCCCTACACACACATGTACGCACACATTCAGGGACCCACACACATGCAGGGACACCCACACATGCAGGCACCCACACAAACACGCCCATCGCCTCCAATACATCCCAATCCTCTTAGTTTTTTGGTCTTTCTATATCCTCCCACCTTCTTTTCGCTCTTCTGCTTGCTGTTTTTGTTGTTGCTGCATATGTCATCGGAGCGCTGTAGTCATTAATTATGTGTAAATGTACGCTGAAAAGAAAGCAGACACCTCAGGGGGGTTTCTCTCATTGGGTTCTGAAAACGGTGTACTAAATGAGCTCCTGAGAGAAGGAAAAACTGGAGCACAGGTGCTCTAGCAGGCATTGTAAGCACAGAGATTCAGATGCGCACACACACATACACACATGAACACACTGTGGCAGACCAGGGGGTTTGATCAAGACGTTTACACAGATCAGACACGGACACAAGTGTGATACCTCAGTTTCAAGGGAGTTTATTTAAAACAATAAAGAAAAAGAAAAAGGAGACCTCTTCCTGGTTACCATCTTCTGGGCTCTGGGGAATGCTGTCTTCTCTGGGGTAGAACACTGAGCCCCTCGGTTGTAACAGACCGTGAGGACGTCCGGTAGCAACCTCTCACTTCCTCCAACCCTCCCGTGTGGTGCCCCCCTAGCAGCTTTATGGTCCCCGTACGGCTGGTGAGCAATCAGACCCTTGATTATTCACCAGCCTCAATCAGCCCCAATTAGTCCTGGCCAGAGGATCAGTCGAGACCTGGCAAGTCCATCAGAGGGAGCAACTGCCACGTGATTTAGACTCAGTCTGTCACCATTCCTCGACGAGTCTCCCCCTCGTGGCTTGTCTGCAGTACAACCCCCCCAGGCAGCACTTGACCTGTGTCTTGGTGCGTGGAATGTGCCAGTCACAAACCGACTGGACTATCCCCTCCTGGGGCTTGGCGTTCCCTCGTCCGATCAAATACCCCAGGTACTCCACCTCCTTGAACCCCAACTTGCATTTCTTGGGATTCACACAGCTTGCCTGAGCGTGTCCAGTACCACCTGGAGGCACGTCAGGTGCTCTTCCCAAACTTGGCTGTGAATGATGATGTCATCCAAATAGGCTGCTGCGTACTGTTGGTGGGGTCGGAGGACTTGGTCCATCAGGCACTGGAACGTCGGCGGGGTTCCATGGAGACCGAACGGGAGGACCCGGTATTGGTATAATCCGTCCGGTGTCGAGAATTGCGTCTTCTCCCGGGAGGCCCAGGGTGCTGATCTACCGGGCCTTTCCCAACCGGTCGATGAGCTCGTCCACCAACACAATGGGGCTGCACCATGCCCTGTGGGACTCCTCGATGACTCCCATCCTCAGGATAGCCTCCACCTTCTGCTTAACGACCTTCCTTCGGGCCTCGGGGATCCAGTATGGCCTCTTTCGTACAGTTTCTCTGGGCTGGGTACCGGACGTGGTTTCCAATGAAATGACCACAACACGTCCAAAGCTGGGGTAGTAGCTGGTCCCAGTTCTTCCTGTCCCGCTCGATGATCTCCCGCAGCATTTGTTTGAGAACCTTGTTGAACCGTTCAACGAGCCCATCCGTCTGCAGGTGAAAGACGGAGGTCCGGATCTGCTTTATCTGTAGGAGAGCACACAAATCTTTCATTAGTCAGAACATGAACTCGGTACCTTGGTCGGTCAGGATCTCGTTCGGGATGCCCACCCAGCTGAAGAGGTGGAACAGCTCCCGGGTGATTCCCTTGGAGACTGCTGCCCATAGGGGAATAGCCTCGTGATATCGGGTGGCATAATCTACTATTACCAGGATGTACCGGTGTCCTCTGCAGTTTTTACCAGGGGGCCCACTATGTCCATGGCGATGCGTTCAAACGCACTCTGATGATCGGTAGGGAAACCAGCGGTTTCCGGAAATGTGCTTTTGGGGCAGTGATTTGACATTCCGGGCAGCTGCGGCAATAGTTTTCCATGGCCCACCTCATCCCGGGCCAGTGGAACCGGGTGGCGATCAGTTCCCGGTTGTTCTCCATTCCCCAGGTGTGTCATTCCCAGGTGTGCCCCCAACAAATGGATGTAGGCCAGCTGAAGAACGGTTCCGACTTATTGGCGGGGCAGCAACAGCACCTCTCGAAGTTCCCCCTGTTCGTGGAAATGTGGGTATCGCCAGTCAATCACCCCCAGAAGAAAATGGTCTTCCACAGCTATCACTTGTGCCGCGGCGGCTTTCAAGTTCGGATCCTCCCACTGGGCGGTCTTGAACTGTCCCCTCAGGGGGCTCAGGGCAGGTGTCTTGGCAGCTCCTCCTGAGGTTAGGTTGGTTCCGGCGCTCCCTTGGATCCGTAGACACGGGGTTGGCAACTGCTTGCTTCCGGGCCGCGCAGGTGACGGTCCGCTCATACTCTTTTTCCACAGTGCCTCGAACAGCGGACAATCTCGTCCCACGAGGAGGGGTACCGGCAACTCATGTACAGCACCCACCACCATCTGGCAGCTCCCTTGTGGAGTCACGATGGTGGCCTGCCCGATCAAATACCACTTGGTGTTGCCGTGGACACAGAAGATGATCTCCTAACCACTGTCGTCGGATGCGCCAGCAAGTACGAGCGTTACCACACTTCCGGAATCCAACAGAGCATCAGTGTCGTGTCCGTCGACTTTCACTGGGACTATGGGTGCTGGTGGTTTGTTGTGGGCCCAACAGGAGGTGACGTAGTTTACTGCATGGCCGGGGCCCGCTGAGGGCATCGACTCCTCTTGTCCCGGGCCATTCCATGCAAGGTCTCCCCGGACGCCAAACACCTCCTTTGGTCTTCCTCCACCTGGGCTCGTCAATGGAGGGTCTACTCTCCCCCGGCTGTCTCGCCGCGGGTCTGCAGTCCTTTAGCCCGGCTGACTGTCAGATTGGGAAGTACGGTGGTGGGGTCATCCTTCCATCCCCTCCGATGGCTCGGGGGGAAGCTTCGGCCACGAATCTGCAGTCATGGACCAGTTGGGCCCGACAGGCCAGGCTGTACACGTAGCGACTGAGTACCTCCCTCCTGAGACAGTCGTAGTTAGCCGCCTGTTCGGTGTTGAGGTCATAAAACAACTTTTGGGCATATCTGGAAAGGAATGGGTCCAGCAGACTCGCCCACTTTGCCTTGGGCCATCCTTCCCAGAGTGCTGTCTGTTCGAATATGCAGAGGTAGGTCTCGATGTCATCATCCTCTGTTAGCTTGATTAAAAACAGATTGAGATGCAATTCGGTCTCCATTTCACCTCGCAGCTTCCTGACTTCCTCCAGCAGGTGGACATTCTGTAGACGCTGTTCTTCCAGTGTTTGTTCCTGAAACGGTCTTGTCAAGCTTGTTGGGCATGAACGAACTGAGCTATCAACTTGTCCATGCTGATACAGCGTAAACGTCAACCCTTGTCTGACCACGCAGACCTGGTAAGTCCAGCAGAGGGAGCCACCGCCTCGTGATGTAGACTCCTTCTGTCTCCAGGCCTCGACGAGTCTCCCCCTGGTGGCTTGTCCACGGTATGCCACAACACACACACACACACACACACACACACAGAACACGCAGAATACTTTACCAGTATGACTCATATTAGCTATGTGGGGGCAATTGCACAAAGAAACACAAGATGACATTGATTAGAAATGTTAGATTTTCATAATTGTTAAACTTCTACCATGAATATCCCAACAACCGTCCGTTAGGTCTGACTCTGTAAGGCCTGAATTAATAGTCAATAAAAGCACACCAGGAGGCAAATAAATGTTGGAAACAAAATGTTCCCCTTCTTCCAAATCAATTAGGGCCTTTGAAAATTACCCACTTGTACCAGGACAGTCGTTCAGCCTAACTGTAGACAACAAAACCCTTTCTCTGTGGCACATCAGTCAAGATCATGTCTACTGACTTTTATCCTCAGATAAGACTACTCAACCCCAAGGACAATTCCTTAAACTCTCCAAACCAAAGATAACATCCTAAAGAAGTGCAGGCATCATTCTGACTCAGAGTGGTGGAACTTCGGCTGAAATTGCAGCATTATTCAGAGGTATAATTTCAGGGCTCATCTCCTGCGTTAGATAATTGTCTTCCTGCTCACATAACCAGACTTAAAAAACACTGAGCAGTCAGAGTGGAAGGAGAGGAGAGAGAGTACAGAGAGAGAGAGAGAGAGGATTGGAGAAAATGGAGAGATTGAAGGAAAAGAAGTGGGAGAGTTAAAGGTTGAGAGAGAAATTAATAGGACATAATGTAGAGAGGAGAGAGGGAAGAGGAGTAAGGGGGTTCACAACAACAAACCCTGTGTCAAACATTCATATATGGAGTATCAAGTACATAGTTAAAACGCTTACATGGAAGCCTACAGTCTATTTTCACAGCGGTGCAATTAATCCTCCGTAGCCCTTTCCTGCAGTCAAATGACCTAGGGGCGTCTTGGGGGAACATTATTAATAATTTTAACTAATCAAAATTGTATTCTATGTCAAACGGTTTTGTTATATTTCAGTCTTTTGTGATGTATATAAAGTTTAATATTGGGATGCAAAATCATAATTTAATACATTTCAACTCTATATCAGGCATGATAGCTCATAACTATGTGTGTAAGGTGTATACTTGTTTCAAAGTAGATTTGTTTAAAACTACCAATCAGGGTCACACTCTCTGTGTGACCCTGATTTATCCCACTGCAGTAAAAGGTTAACAAGCAGCACTGAGGAAGCCCCTTCCAGGTATCCCATACCCATCATTATCTTACCTATATAGACAGTAAACATGATATTCTTCATGCCCCAAACCACACAGCTTCCACTGTGAGATACGATACAAATAGGCTGTTCGTACCTACAGTACTATACGTATGTCCTCTGGATAAGCGTACTCTTTCATCAGAGGTGTTGTTTTTTTTTGCTGACGCTGGTTGGTTGCCGTCGGGGGCCCAGGTTGAGTCTATATTTACCCGAGCAAGAGATAGATGCCTCTCTGCCGCAGGAGATCAATGGAGAGTTTCAAGATCTACTGTATATACAGTATGCTATTGATGGCTGTTTGGCTGGAACAGAAAGAAATTGACAAAGAACGCCTGTTTATTGTGAGGAATTACTCCTTCCCACTTCATTATTTCCCTCTTTTCTTGCTTTTTTCACTCCTTTCTTAGCTTTCTTGCTTATTTCTTCTTCTTCTAGATAGGATCTCGTGTTATCATTGCCTCGTCCAAGCCTGTCTCTTTGTTGGTCTTTCTGCTTGCAGCATGTTAAAAGTTCTGTATCATTCAGCACCATCTGCTCTAGAGAGGAGTAGGGCTAGAAAGACTTCAGTGGGAACTCTGAATACAGCCTCAAACAGAGCTGCTGGCATGATGGCCCAGTAGTCAGTCAAGATAAAGGCTAAGGCTCTTCGTACAGTCGAACTAGACACTACAGCCCCAGTTATTTGAGTACTGAAGTGTACAAAACTATATTTTTACATTTTAGTCATTTAGCAGACGCTCTTATCCAGAGCGACTTACAGTTAGTTAGTGCATTCACACTTTTTTTTTACTTGTCCCCTGTGGGAATCAAACCCAAAACCCTGGTGTTGCAAGCACCATGCTCTACAATCTGAGCTACACGGGACTACATACAGTGGGGAGAACAAGTATTTGATACACTGCCGATTTTGCAGTTTTTCCCACTTACAAAGCATGTAGAAGTCTGTAATTTTTATCATAGGTACTCTTCAACTGTGAGTGACGGAATCTAAAACAAAAATCCAGAAAATCACATTGTATGATTTTAAGTAATTAATTTGAATTTTATTGCATGACATAAGTATTTGATACATCAGAAAAGCAGAACTTAATATTTGGTACAGAAACCTTTGTTTGCAATTACAGAGATCATACGTTTCCTGTAGATCTTGACCAGCTTTGCACACACTGCAGCAGGGATTTTGGCCCACTCCTCCATACAGATCCTTCAGGTTTCGGGGCTGTCGCTGGGCAATACGGACTTTCAGCTCCCTCCAAAGATTTTCTATTGGGTTCAGGTCTGGAGACTGGCTAGGCCACTCCAGGACCTTGAGATGCTTCTTACGGAGCCACTCCTTAGTTGCCCTGGCTGTGTGTTTCAGGTCGTTGTCATGCTGGAAGACCCAGCCACGACCCATCTTCAATGCTCTTACTGAGGGAAGGAGGTTGTTGGCCAAGATCTCGCAATACATGGCCCCATCCATCCTCCCCTCAATACGGTGCAGTCGTCCTGTCCCCTTTGCAGAAAAGCATCCCCAAAGAATGATGTTTCCACCTCCATGCTTCACGGTTGGGATGGTGTTCTTGGGGTTGTACTCATCCTTCTTCTTCCTCCAAACACGGCGAGTGGAGTTTAGACCAAAAAGCTCTATTTTTGTCTCATCAGACCACATGACCTTCTCCCATTCCTCCTCTGGATCATCCAGATGGTCATTGGCAAACTTCAGACGGGCCTGGACATGAGATGGCTTGAGCAAGGGGACCTTGCGTGCGCTGCAGGATTTTAATCCATGACGGCGTAGTGTGTTACTAATGGTTTTCTTTGAGACTGTGGTCCCAGCTCTCTTCAGGTCATTGACCAGGTCCTGCCGTGTAGTTCTGGGCTGATCCCTCACCTTCCTCATGATCATTGATGCCCCACGAGGTGAGATCTTGCATGGTGCCCCAGACCGAGGGAGATTGACCGTCATCTTGAACTTCTTCCATTTTCTAATAATTGCGCCAACAGTTGTTGCCTTCTCACCAAGCTGCTTGCCTATTGTCCTGTAGCCCATCCCAGCCTTGTGCAGGTCTACAATTTTATCCCTGATGTCCTTACACAGCTCTCTGGTCTTGGCCATTGTGGAGAGGTTGGAGTCTGTTTGATTGAGTGTGTGGACAGGTGTCTTTTATACAGGTAACGAGTTCAAACAGGTGCAGTTAATACAGGTAATGAGTGGAGAACAGGAGGGCTTCTTATAGAAAAAATAACAGGTCTGTGAGAGCCGGAATTCTTACTGGTTGGTAGGTGATCAAATACTTATGTCATGCAATAAAATGCAAATGAATTATTTAAAAATCATACAATGTGATTTTCTGGATTTTTGTTTTAGATTCCATCTCTCACAGTTGAAGTGTACCTATGATAAAAATTACAGACTTCTACATGCTTTGTAAGTGGGAAGACCTGCAAAATCGGCAGTGTATCAAATACTTGTTCTCCCCACTGTATATGTGTTGATACAAATACACTAAAGGATGTAGAGCTTTGTACTGTACAGTAGGACTGATGGCAATAAGCCTTGATAAACACATGCTAGCTACAGTAGCAGCATACAGTAGCTACAGTAGCAGGATACAGTGGCAGGATTCTCTGCACTGGGCCTACAGCAGTCTCTCTGAGTTCGCTTACACTTCCCTGGCCATGGAGTACAACAAGTCTGGGCACTGTTCGGTGTGTCAACCAGCACCTCACTCATCCAATCAACACTTCCCCCAGTCACAACCCCACTGACAGGGCCTAGGGCCTGGGGAAGGCTCCTGGGTAGTGGCCACAAACCTGTCCCTTGCAGCGGTTGCCTGATTAAAGTGACAGAGCCTGGTCTGGCGGAGAGGCGGAGGGGAAGTGAGGGCTGCTGTCACCATGTCTGTCCTGCTGACGGCCCCTCTGCCAGGCAGGGGAGAGAAGGGGAGAGAAGCGGTGTGATGGTGGGACCAGAGCGTCTCTGGGATGTCATTCAGTTGGACGGCGGATGACAGAACAGGCCATTAAGGATTGGATTGGCTTCACAGATCATTAGGCAAGGTAGGCATCATACTGTCAGCCTCACAGCCACGCCACACAGAGCACTGAGTAATGGTGAGGTAGGGAGGGAGAGAGAGAGAGGGAGTGAAAGGGAAAGAGGGAGAGGGAGGAGAGAAAGGTATAGGTTTCAGAGACCCACAAATGGCAGAGCTCTGCAGAATGGTGTCACAGAGACACTCTTCTCTCCTCCACCACATAAAATCTGAAAGTTATGTCTCTGTCCATCTGTCTGTCTCCATAGAATTACTCTTCTCCATCCTTCTGTTGGACTCTGGCTCTTCTCGCTTTGTTTCTCTCTCTCTCTGTCACTCTCCCTCTTCTGTGCCAAATTGTAAAACACACACGCACGCACACTGACCGTGCTGACATACAGGCATAATCTACAGCAAAGGGAGTCAAACAATGCTTTTTATGATCAGACGTCTACAACTGACAATAGCCATAACTCAGTCACATGGTTTAGTTTTGAAGTAGTAAGACTTCTTTAAAGCAATTAAAAAGACATATCTATCTTCACTCCTCACTGGTCTCAATAGTGTCAAATAAAAGAGTGAACAATGAAATGCACCTACTGGATTGTCTACCCAGGGAACCGTTAAAGATGATCTGCCTCACATCTTGACCAGCCATCTTTGAACGGTTGCCTCAAAACAAAAGAACAAACACACAAAGCAACAACAACAAGGATAACGACATCAAACCCCCACAAAAATCTATGGTGCCTTGTTAAAATCTCTCCTCAGTACGTGGAGCTCAGTCTCAGGATGGCCCTGACTGCCCTGCAGTCATTATTAAAGAGAGAGACATGAGCCTATAGGAACCCGGTGGAGGCATCAGCACGCATCACTCGTCTTCTGCTCCTTAATGTTTACTCTCAGCCCTCCTACAGGGCCTATTTACAGCACAGGCAGTGGATTGTGTTGGCTGGACGCTAACGTTTCCAAACACTCCTTTGATTGCCTCTCCTCCATTCCTCCCCCTCTCCTATCCGCCTTCCTTCCTCAGCTCTCTGGTGTTTACTGACCCCTCAACCCAGGAGAGCTGTCTCGTTGCAGCGGGGGCTCTGAGCTCTGACGAGAACGGACCCTGCCAGGGAGAGAGACGGGACAGACATCTTTAAATACTCCTCCCATCCTCCCTCCTGCTCTCCAACAAAGGGAGAACAACTTCTCTCCTCCTCCTTTCATTCCCGGACTTGTCTTTTTTGGGGGGATTCCTTCAAGTGGCACCGCTGGCCTTCCCTTGGGAGGGGATGAAAAGAGGGTGAAAAAACTATGAAATTTAAAAGAGAAAAAGCAACGGAAAGAATGCTACTTCTGCACAATTTAAACCCAAAGAAGTTGCAGGGTTTCTGTAAACAGGGAGAAAAGCTGATGGCTAGATATTTCCGATAAAGAGAGAGTGAGAGGAAGGGAAAGGTGGGAAAGGGATGTAAAAAACACCAGGGTTTCGTTCATTGGGAGGGAACACATCATAGGCCTGGTTTCCAGAGGTTTTTCGCCTTCAGAACCTCTGAATTTGAAAGACTCCGCACTATGCAGTGCTCGGCACAACAAAGCATTTACACAAGCATTTATTTAACCATGTTCTTTTCTTTTCCGTGCGGCTTTTACAAATCTCGACCACCAACCCCCTCCGTGTTTCTGTTATTTTCCATACTTTTGAAAACTAGCAGTTTTGCTGAAATGTAATTTGTTGCAATGGTAGTCACTTGTGTTATTCCCTGCTGCCGTATCTTGAATACTAAATGAGCAGAGCTCCGTTGAATAATGATCAAGCATGTGCAGGCAGCAGACTTGTCGATCAGAGCATATTTATCCTCAGTTCACAGGACACAGACGTATGAAAGATATGTGCATGGTTTAATTGCAGGGGTGTATTATGTCTTCACAGTTCAAAACAACATGCTTTATATCTGTGGTTTGCAAATGCCCCAAAACCTCCTTTTACATTGTAAAAGGAGCTGTGCAAATATGATTATATTATAGAAAATGTATTTAACCTTTATTTTGACAGGGAAGTCATACTGAGATTAGGGTCTCTTTTACCCTGCATAAATACATCAAACACATACAATATACAAAATTACAAAATATACTAAGAAAAACAGACACCTTGATCAACATAGAGGTCTCCAATCATTACTCTGAACTGACCAAGGGGGGCCAGAACATCTAATTTCAGAAAACTCTGTAAATTGTTCCACATAAAGGGAGCAAAAAAACTAAAAGCAGCTTTAGCCAACTCTGTGGAGACTGAAGGGGCCTCCTGTGTTATCCAAACATGAGACCGGGTTTAGTCATTTGTAAGGCTAAATTGAATTAATGATGATAGATAGGAAGTTTCTGCATGAGTGTTTTTTTAGATAAACAACATATGCTGCTCTCTCCTTACATACAAAGAGGCCCAACCCACTTTTTGATACAAAA
Source organism: Thymallus thymallus (assembly GCA_023634145.1). NCBI lineage: Eukaryota > Metazoa > Chordata > Actinopteri > Salmoniformes > Salmonidae > Thymallus > Thymallus thymallus. The sequence goes on from CM042399.1 coordinate 21,262,185, forward strand.
CACAATGGTGAGTTCTATAACCATCACCATTAATAAACCTAAGGGCACAATGGAAAACAGCATCAGTGTAGATGCTGCGGCATGCATATAGACAATATCACCATAATCTAAAATAGACATAAAAGTGGCCTGGACACTATTAGCAAAAGTCAGAAATGCTTTGTTTCTGTAAAATAAACCAATACACTTCTTCACTAGCTCAGTGACATGTTTTTTATTAAATTACAGTTAGTCATCAAGCCAGATACCAAGATATTTGTAGAAAGGAACTTGCTCAATGTGTATACCGTTGTCACGAGTGGGTGTTTAGTGGAGAGACCAAGGCGCAGAGCAGTGATAGTTCGACATAAAGTGTATTGATATAAACTATACTTAATCAGAACTATGTAAAAACAACAAAGAATATACAACAACTGCGAACACACTTACTTTGACGACGGACATGTCGACAATGAACCACACCTAGGGTGTGGAACATACAAACATATGTAGGATCCCTAATTAGAGACAATGCAATGCAGCTGCCTCTAATTAGGGATCCAACACAAAACACCACATAGAACTACACACATAGACCTGTCAAACTCTGACCATGGCTACATAGAGAAGCAATAGGCTTCTCTATGGCCAGAGCCTGACAACCGTTCACACTAGTCATTACAAATTAATTTACATCTGGGTTATGGGACCTGGATAAAAGCATGCATTTTGTTTTGTTTGCAGTTAGGAATTTCGATCAAATAGGAACCTCTGCAGTCTTTGAAAATCAGACTTGAAATGTGAAAAGGCTTGGCCAACCAATGCAGTGATGGAATACAACACTGTATCATTTGCATAATTTTTTTTTAAAGTTTTTTTTTAAGCATTACCAATGTTATTTATATAGATTGTAAACAGTAGTGGGCCGAGTATCGAACCTTGGGGCACCCCTTTATGTAACTCAAGGAACTCAGATTTGACACCATCTACTGTACCTTGATGGCCTGAGATCTGTCATTGAGATAATTATGCATCATTACCTAACTCTATCGAGGACAGTTTGTTCAATAGAATGACATGGTCTACGGTATCAACAACTTTTGATAAGTCTACAAACATGGCAGCACAATTCTTATTAAATTATGAAAGTGAAAACTGAACTCCTGAATTGTTTGAATAATTTTGTTTATTATGTCAAGGCAGCAGCTACTCTTCCTGGGGTCCAGCAAAATTGAGCCAGTTCATACAATTTTAAAAACATTACAATACATTCACAGATTTTCACTGCGTGCCCTCAGGATCCTACTCTACCACTACCACATATCTACAGTACAAAATCCATGTGTGCATGTGTGTATAGTGCGCATGTTATCGTATGTGTCTCTATGCATGTGTCTGTGCCTATGTTTGTGTTGCTTCACAGTCCCCGCTGTTCAATAAAGTGTTTTTTTAAATTTTACTGCTTGCATCAGTTACTTGTGGAATAGAGTTCCATGTAGTCATGGCTCTATGTAGCACTGTGTGCCTCCCATAGTCTGTTCTGTTCTGGTGGCATGTCTTGTGGGGTATGCATGGGTGTCAGAGCTGTGCGCCAGTAGTCCAAACAGACAGCTCGTGCCTTCAACATGTCAATACCTCTCATAAATACAAGTAGTGATGAAGTCAATCTCTCCTCCACTTTGAGCCAGGAGAGATTGACATTCATATTATTAATATTAGCTCTCTGTGTAAATCCAAAGACCAGCCGTGCTGCCCTGTTCTGAGCCAATTGCAATTTTTTTGTGGCACCTGACCACACAACTGAACAAGAGTCCAGAATTAAGGGGACAATATTCTATTATTTCACAGTGAAAGCCCAGCATAGGCTTAGAGAGATAGAGAGCGTCTTGGTGTGTCTGGCGACAGAGCTTTCGGTCCAAGGGGAAAAGCTCTTAGCCCAATCTGTGGAGTTAGAATACCTGAGCACATTTGCAGTTGTAATCACATCACAGATACACAGCATAATCACCTTCCAAGCCTGACAGCCAGTCATAATGAGGAAAGAGAGAAAGTAGGTACAAACCAGATGTGATAAACATCACTCATGAAAACATTCAGTGGTCGTTGCTTCTTAAATGGTTTTGACCGATATGCTAACAGCGTCAGTTGAATTACACTTATTAGTATTAATGTGCAATCCAAAGTATTGAGGAGCATGAGGTGTTTTACAGTAGCTTAAAGAGCAATTGCCATACATGAAACCATTTATTGTTAGGGCTTTAAAAAAAGGGTTCAAGTCCTGAGTATTTCCTGTCTAACGTTTGGAGTTAATCAATCAGAAAGTTCACTTACGCTGACGAGCATCTGTGGGAAGGGCCCTCTGGAGTTTTCAGGCACATTGACTGGTGGAATCACCCAGTCCCTCTTCTGTCTCCGCAGCACCTTGGAGCTTATCTCCTGTTGCCTGGGAAACATGATGACAGTGGGTGGAGCCTGGAATTCTGGTGGTGCTTTGACCTCCTCTTCCTCCTTCCTCTCCCCTCCTTTCCCATCTTCCTCTGTGATCTGAAAGACATGACCAAAAGGACAAAAATACAGTTGGGCGGTTTGCTATGTGATAAAATGGTGACGTGTACATGTGCGTGCGTGATTTACACCCCTATTCCCCCAGCACGGCCAGGGGCAATGTGAGTCACTCTCTATCCACAGGCTAGTGTTCTCATCAGGAAAAAGATGGCTACAAGGAACCTCCATTCCCTTATGTGATACATATATACTCATTAGTCTTGTTGTTAATGATGTCTTGATTGTAATCAGTGAGGTGGGTTTTGGTGGGGTGCAATCAAGTGAGATGCAGTATCAACAAAGTTTGAATTGCATTGGCAGAGTATAAGCAACTGTTGAGATACAAAATGACAGAGTAAATAAAAAGTAAATGAAGTGTTTATTTATTCAACATTTTAATCAATTCAAAACTCTGGGTGCATATATTCAACAATTTTTTTCCAGGGTCAAGTATAAAGTTGGATTAGTTGCTCATTCGCATATTTCCTTGTTTCGATATCTAATCAAATAACCGACAAGCCCGTTACAAGCTGACATATGTCATGTAAACATTCATGTATGTGTATCTGGGGGGCTGCTGTGTGACTAAAACCAGTCTTGTAGCTTCTCAGGGTCGTGTCCTGTATGGATTGGGATCCACATGAATAATACAAGGCTATGCTAGGACAAACACACTGTATCCTGTCTTTCCAGGGGATATGGTAACTCTGCTATTAACATGGAGAAATCATGCATTATGCACCTCTGGTCTTCAGTGTAAATTGACAAATCTCAGGGTTATAACACAAAGTATATACATGTCCAGAGTCAGAATCATCATCTTCTGGCTCCCGAGTGGCGCAGCGGTCTAAGACACTGCATCTCAGTGCTAGAGGCATCACTGCAGACCCTGGTTTGATCCCGGGATGTATCACAACCAGCTGTGATCGGGAGTCCCATAGGGTGGCGCACAACTGACCTAGTGTCGTCTGGGTTAGGGGAGGCCAGGGTAGGCCGTCATTGTAAATAACAATTTGTTCTTAACTGACTTGCCTAGTTAAAAATGAAAATAATACTCAGCCCTCTAGCTCTTCTCCCTCTCGAGCCGTCTTTTTATAACTCTCCATTTCTCCATTTCATCTCTCTCTCTCTCCGTCTTATTGTTTTTCCTCTCCTCCCTGTCGGCTGATCCCGACAGCTTGTCTCAATAATAACTATTCATCAGAAGCTGGGGAGTGCTATGCTGCTAGGTGGATGGAGTGTGAGACAGATTAAGTGTGCTAGCGGGCTAGGATAATGCCTTGCTAACACACTGTACCCCAGGTGTCCCTTAGCTCTCCCCAGGTCTCACCAAATCATCTGCTCTCATGTTGCTCATTGTTCCAGGGCAGGGAGCGAATGATAGACATTTCCAGCTTAACAGGTGAGACGCAGTGGCAAGATAAGGGTTTCTGTGCCACCAGGGGTGTATTGTGTGTGTGTGTGTGTATGTGTATGTGTGTGCGCGTGCATGCATGTGTGCTTGTGTATGTGTGTGTGTGCGCACTATCACGACTGTGAGAACAAACTCCGCTCCTCGGATAAGAGAGACAAGTCCAGTCACCATATATTGACATTTAAAGAGCCTTGTGTTTTAATACATATTCCAATATTTCATTTTACCTTGCCTCCCTTCACTACCTCCCTCCCTCGCTCTTTAAACTTCTTGCTAATGTGTGGCCTTGTGTGGCCTTGTGGATTCCTACCAGTAGTTAAAATTCAAAGGGAAACCCAGGAAGTATGCAGGAACAGGGGTACAACAGGGGAAGAATAAAATGAGGGGATCTTGGCACACATTGAAAGTTGAGCTGTTCATTCTAATTACCGCCCTGTGGAACTTTCCACAGTCTATAAAACACTTTTCTCTCTCCTGCCTTTATGTTGCCTCCGAAGGTGGGCAGTACCTGCCAGTGGAAACAATGCTTTCAGGCTGAGTTCATCAGAAGGAGGTCCAGGAGAAATGCTTTTCAAGCTGTATTAAAGGAAGCCTGTCTGTTGGAGAGGTTGGCATGTATACGCTCTGTGCTTGGGAAATGGGAGAGGGTTGGGACAATGCCCATGGGTAAACAATTTAGTGTTCCGTTTCTTCAATCCAGCTCCACATTTCAAGCATCAGGCACGGAACACAGGAGGGAGGAGGATGAGGGTTTGGGGTGGAAAGGAGAGAGAACAAGGGGAGCTGCAAGGGAGAAGGGAAGGAAAGGGTTGGTGGTCAACATGATGGAGAGAGAAAGGCAAGACATTTTTGGGGCTCTGTCATCGCTGTCAGATATACAGTATTTTGGCCATTTCGAGTTAAGAACGTTTGACACTTCAAATATTGTCCAATCTTTTTGGAGATGAGCATGTGGGAGTTGATCTTAAACTCCATGCTTCCTTTGGTGACTCATCAATTTAGATTTCAGCCTCACAATAATAATTACTCCTGTATCCAACATCATGGGAATGAGTGTAGTTGGTGCGCTTCATCTCTCTGACACTAGGGGAGCTGCAGGCCCACAAACAACCCAAGCTCTGTCTCTCTGCCTAGCATGCTTTTCCAAGACTTTACGATACAGAAATCACCAGTCATTTGATCCAACCCTCCTCCTCTCTTGTGCCAGGCACAGTGTCATCACATGTCATCATGTGCCATGTTGCCTGAACCAGATCCATTTGGTGTGTGTTCAGGGGGACACCTCTCTCTCTCTCTCCGGTACCCAGTGCCAAGTAAATCACGTGTGTGTTCGCCAGCTACAGCACATGGATCCAAACTGGGTTTGTCAGATGGAAAGGGGAAACAGATGTGCGCTGGGTTCTGGACAAATGTATTCTATTTCTTCAGCGGGAGGAGGGCTTAGTGGGCCTGACTGCAGGGGCTGGCTGCCCCAGTTCAGAGTGCCACGGTGGGGGGACTAGGGAGGGGAGGGAGGAGGGTTCTGGGGATATTAGGGATTGGATCGGGGAGGAAGAGAGGATGAGGGGAAGAGGAAGGTTGAAACAGGGGGTGGTTATATTAAGAAGCAGATGTGACCCCCATGTCTAAATAAGTCATGTTCCAAATCCTTTCATCTGCAGATTCTAACAAGGTGAGTAAGTGTGTGTGTGTGTGTGTGTGTGTGTGTGTGTGTGTGTGTGTGAGAGAGAGAGCGAGAGAGAGATAACACACATGCACACACACAATCAAGACAATGGACTAGATAGTAATAAATCATAATACTTTGGTGGGTGAGGGGATTGTGTTAGACTGTCAATCATTTAACAAGGGGCTAACTCAGACGATGTCACTATCCTTCCTAGCTCTGACTGTATCATCGTCAGGCCTATTACAACAACCTGCTAAGAGGTCTGCCAGTGTCTGGCTGCACTGGTCTGAGCACTTAATAATTAACAGTGTACCACAACCAGCCCAGATGACATGACCATGTAGACCACTATGTTTAACTCAATGTTGATTAAGTGTTAACATGGAAATGCCTGCTCTCCTCTGCAGCAAATTAAACACATTCCCTCCATCCGCTGTTGGAACAGAGGGATGGCAGAGGAGGAGAGGAAGACAGCCAAGCCAGATATAGGCTCAAAAGTTTGGAACAACAGCTTAATAGAGTCAACAGACTTCCGACATGTTCTTCCCTTCTCTAGCCCTTCTCACACACACAGAAACACACACAGCACACACACACAGACACACACTGAACACACACACAGAGACACAGACAGAACACACACAGAACACACACATAGGCACACAAAGACATACAGAGACACATGCACGTGCAAACACACGTTCAGACATGCATGTTTGCATGCAAACACACACACCCATGCAGGAGCTGATGGATGTAAGCTCACACACCCACACGCACACACACACACACACACACACACACACACACACACACACACACACACACACACACACACACACACACACACACACACACACACACACACACACACACACTTAACAAACACAAATGCACACTAAAACACACACACTTAACATATTCACACATGATCACACATAATCCCTCTCTCAGACACACACACACAGAAACAAACACCCATTCTCTAACACACACCCGCTGTGTGAACAGGAGTCACTGAGTGTGAAATGGAAGCGGCCCCCAGCTCCGGTACCACCAGTACCCAGCCAGCTGGCTCCTATCCCGGCCTTCCCCTCCCCTCCCAGTCTCCCATTGCCCCGGCCCGCACACTTTGATATGAGTCAGCCCCTGGCGACACACACATCTGGAAGTTATTATTCCACAAGCAGAGTTCCACAAATGCTATGTCCATAATGAAACATCACATTTTGTGCTCAGTGTCTTCGTTGTCTCCTCTGTCTGTGTAACAGATTGCATTACTACAGCTGTCGTAGAATTCTTCTCCCTCTTCAGTATCTAAGTTAAATAGTATGAATGTGTAATGGACACACAATGGATTAGCTGCTTAGGGTCTAAGACTTATTTTTTTTTGTTTATTTATTTTTTTACCTTTATCTAACTAGGCAAGTCAGTTAAGAACAAATTCTTATTTACAATGACGGCCTACACCGGCCAAACACAGACGATGCTGGGCCAAGTCGATACTAAGACCTGCTCTTTAGTCCGACTGGCTATCTATGCCTCTTACTGTGGGGCAAAGTCTGTGAACCCAGTGGGATTTGGGTGTTAAATTCCCTGTGGAGCTGCCTGGGGTCCATGAGCACTCGCACACACACTCCCTTGGACTCAACACACTCTGGTCTCTAGTACAGCAGCCATGGTGTGACCCCATCTTGGCTGCCCACAATAAGAGGTTCTCTTGGTGAATCAGTGTGATGGCAGAGAACTGAGTGACACATGGGCTCTTCTGGACATGGATCATTATGGATGATCCTGTGATTCAGAGTGCCCAGGCTGCCTCTACCCCTCTCTGTTCCAGTCGGAAATGTGTTACCAGGTGGCAGAGAGATATGGGAATCACTGCACTGATTAGATGCTGATTAAATGCTGGATAAAACAATGGGGTTCAGGGAGAGAGATGAGTCTTGGATCTCATGATATAGCCAGAGCTCAAAGCCTACAGTCACTCTAACTCTGTTAATATATGCTGTTTCCTACCTTCCTAATCCAAAGAATACATTCCACTCTTTAAAACTGCCTTCACTTCTACTCTAAAGGGTTTCGATAAAACCCATGCCAAGCCCTGATGAACCTAGTATCCGGGTCCAGGCTGACTAGCTATGTGTGACAGTCTCTGTATAGGCAGCAGCGTGAAATCAGTTGTGGGTATTTTTAGCACCCTACCTGGGCTGTAGGATAACTTCAGTGAATAAATCATGGAACTACTATTATAGGACTACTCAGTGTCTTCCTGGGTTGCCATGTTTGAGCATAGTGTGGCTAATCAACTGATGCTGACGCTGCTCATTCACGCTGCTCCTTCCATGGACAAGCAAAAACTCCTACCACTGTCTCTCCCGGGCACCTTTTACCAGTGTTTTGGATTACTCCCCCGCATACTAATTGTATCTACAGCACTATCTTGCGAGTTGGTAATCTCCCGCTCGTTTAGTAAAGTGCAGCCAGGATCTATACAGTGAGCAAGTTCTCTGCCTTCTCTCTGTTTATTGTACTGGTGCTTGTGTGATCCAGTGCGTGTTGCTTGTGTGTGTTTGCCATTTCACTGGCATAGCTTGTTTTTAGGAGGCGGGTTGTGGGTTGTGTTTGCAAACTCATTTTAGCTCACAACAAGCTTGTAGCATGGCTAATACCTAACAGAAAAACCCAGCAAAGCTCAATGCGGAAGAGGAATATATATAAATTACTCGATCAACAAAAAGAGTTCTAGATAGATAAATAGATAGATAGGTACTTTATTGATCCCCGTGAGGAAATTACTTTATCAAGCAGCTACGAAAAACACAGGGCAGGTGTAAAATGCAAGGACATTAAGAGACTTGTCCCGAAGCCACTCCTGCGTTGTCTTGGCTGTGTGCTTAGGGTCGTTGTCCTGTTGGAAGGTGAACCTTCACCCAGTCTGAGGTCCTGAGCAGTCTGGAGCAGGTTTTCCTGAAGGATCTCTCTGTACTTTTCTCCGTTCATCTTTCCCTCGATCCTGACTAATCTCCCAGTCCCTGCCGCTGGAAAACATCCCCACAGCATGATGCTGCCACCACCACCAGGTTTCCTCCAGACATGACACTTGGCATTCAGGCCAATCTTGCATTCCTCAGACCAGAGAATCTTGTTTCTCATGGTTTGAGAGTCCTTTATGTGCTTTTTGACAAACTCCAAGTGGGCTGTCATGTGCCTTTTACTGAGTAGTGGCTTCCGTCTGGCCACTCTACCATAAATGCCTGATTGGTGGTGCTGCAGAGATGGTTGTCCTTCAGGAAGGTTCCTTCATCTCCACAGAGGAACTGTGGAGCTCTGTCAGAGTGACCATCTGGTTCTAGGTCACCTCCCTGACCAAGGCCCATTTCCCCCGATTGCTCAGTTTGGCCGGGCGGCCAGCTCTAGGAAGAGTCTGGGTGGTTCAAAACGTCTTCCATTTAAGAATGATGTGTTCTTGGCGACCTTCAATGCTGCAGAAATGTTTTGGTACCCTTCCCCAGATCTGTGCCTCAACACAGTCCTGTCTCGCAGCTCTACGGACAATTCCTTCGACCTCATGGCTTGTTTTTTGCTCTGCCATGCACTGTCAACTGTGGGACCTTATATTGACAGGTGTGTGCCTTTCCAACTCATGTCCAATCAATTCAATATACCACAGGTGGACTCCAATCAAGTTGTAGAAACATCACAAGGATGATCAATGGAAACAGGATGCACCTGAGCTCAATTTCGAGGAAAGGATCTGAATACTTATGTAAATAAGGTATCTGTTTTTTATTTTGAATACATTTCTAAACATTTCTAAAAACCTGTTTTCGCTTTGTCATTATGGTGTATACACTAAATACACTTACAGGCAACATAATTGGAGGGTTTTACGCACATCCACACTTTCCACAGTAGCTGCAAAAAGAGAAAGGGAGAATGTCCACTCACCATTACACCAAATATAACGTTTTATATACATATTGGAACTATTTTACAGATCGCATTCACACTTCTCTAGAAGTTGCGTTGCATGCGCGCCACTGACGTTCTACCATAAAAACAGACAGTGAATCATTTTATTACGTTTAGTTTTAGTAAAATTAAACAGAAAACAAGCAATCTGTTACTTTGTTTTAAAGGAACAGATTGGCATCATAAAATAAGACACAATGTATTGCTATTGAACCATCATTTGTTATAGTAGGCCTAGGGTAAGGGTAGCCTATGGAGGGCTTGGATTTTAACAATATAAAACAGAAAACAAACAATTGTTACAGAAAAATAACTTCTAAATACAATGTTCACCGGTATTCACAGAGGTTCTCATCTCTCATTTCATGATGGGCATGGACACATGTAGCCTAAATTATAGAGTGGGTTTTACGCATGTCCAAAGCATGGCTAACATAATGTGGGCCTGCCTACCATACATAGATAAAAAGGGAATGTCAGCTCACTGTTTTGCTCCTCTCAAACTTTATATTTTAATAAAGCTTTGGTGATTAACATTTAATTCCAAGTGGTCTCACGATGAGCTAAACATTTTATCGACAGTCTAACCTACTTGATTACGTTGGGCAGGACAAAAAGAAAACAGCCTTCATTGAGAGGAGGAGAGGCTATACTTGGTTTTAATTTAATATTTGTTCGATTTTTTACATTTCTCCCCAATTTTGTGATTACGATCTCGCCTCATCACTGAAATTCCCCAACGGGCTCGGGAGAGGCAAAGGTCAAGTCATGCGTCCTCCGAAACATGACCCGCCAAACCGCACTTCTTAACACCAGAGAAAGCCAGCCAGGGGCAACTGGGGACAGAGAGGGACAGAAAGACAGACATACTGTAGGAATGTTTTCCAATAACAGCTTACGGATGAGTACCATACTCTTCCCTGTGGGAGTGTGATGTTGGTATCGCTCCTTTACTTTCCTTCTGAACACACCTCTCAGAGGGAGGAGCTGAACCCAGTTGTTATGATCTCCAGACCCCAGCAGAAGATAGGGGAGGAAGGGAGAGCACACTGGGCTGATCGCTGACTGACACTGTGTGGTTTGTATGAATCTCGTTTACTTTGCAGAGTTAAGTTTGAAAGATGTGTGTGTGTGTGTGTCTGTGTGTGTGTGTGTGTGTGTGTGTGTGTGTGTGTGTGTGTGTGTGTGTGTGTGTGTGTGTGTGTGTGTGTGTGTGTGTGTGTGTGTGTGTGTGTGTGTGTGTGTGTGTGTGTGTGTGTGTTCCTGTCTGTGTGTATGCATTTGCACGTATGTACAGTGGGGAGAACAAGTATTTGATACACTGCCGGTTTTGCAGGTTTTCCCACTTACAAAGCATGTAGAAGTCTGTCAAAAATCCAGAAAATCACATTGTATGATTTTTAAGTAATTAATTAGCATTTTATTGCATGAGATAAGTATTTGATACATCAGAAAAGCAGAACTTAATATTTGGTACAGAAACCTTTGTTTGCAATTACAGAGCTCATACGTTTTCTGTAGTTCTTGACCAGGTTTGCAGCAGGGATTTTGGCCCACTCCTCCATACAGACCTTCTCCAGATCCTTGAGGTTTCGGGGCTGTCGCTGGGCAATACGGACTTTCAGCTCCCTCCAAAGATTTTCTATTGGGTTCAGGTCTGGAGACTGGCTAGGCCACTCCAGGACCTTGAGATGCTTCTTACTTAGTTGCCCTGGCTGTGTGTTTTGGGTCGTTGTCATGCTGGAAGACCCAGCCACGACCCATCTTCAATGCTCTTACTGAGGGAAGGAGGTTGTTGGCCAAGATCTCGCGATACATGGCCCCATCCATCCTCCCCTCAATACGGTGCAGTCGTCCTGTCCCCTTTGCAGAAAAGCATCCCTAAAGAATGATGTTTCCACCTCCATGCTTCACGGTTGGGATGGTGTTCTTGGGGTTGTACTCATCCTTCTTCTTCCTCCAAACACGGCGAGTGGAGTTTAGACCAAAAAGCTCTATTTTTGTCTCATCAGACCACATGACCTTCTCCCATTCCTCCTCTGGATCATCCAGAAGGTCATTGGCAAACTTCAGACGGACATGCGCTGGCTTGAGCAGGGGGACCTTGAGTGCGCTGCAGGATTTTAATCCATGACGGCGTAGTGTGTTACTAATGGTTTTCTTTGAGTTTGTGGTCCCAGCTCTCTTAAGGTCATTGACCAGGTCCTGCCGTGTAGTTCTGGGCTGATCCCTCACCTTCCTCATGATCATTGATGCCCCACGAGGTGAGATCTTGCATGGTGCCCCAGACCAGGGAGATTGACCGTCATCTTGAACTTCTTCCATTTTCTAATAATTGCGCCAACAGTTGTTGCCTTCTCACCAAGCTGCTTGCCTATTGTCCTGTAGCCCATCCCAGCCTTGTGCAGGTCTACAATTTTATCACTGATGTCCTTACACAGCTCTCTGGTCTTGGCCATTGTGGAGAGGTTGGAGTCTGTTTGGTTGAGTGTGTGGACAGGTGTCTTTTATACAGGTAACAAGTTCAAACAGGTGCAGTTAATACAGGTAATGAGTGGAGAACAGGAGGGCTTCTTAAAGAAAAACTAACAGGTCTGTGAGAGCCAGAATTCTTACTGGTTGGTAGGTGATCAAATACTTATGTCATGCAATAAAATGCAAATTAATTATTTAAAAATCATACAATGTGATTTTATGGATTTTTTTAGATTCCGTCTCTCACAGTTGAAGTGTACCTATGATAAAAATTACAGACCTCTACATGCTTTGTAAGTAGGAAAACCTGCAAAATCGGCAGTGTATCAAATACTTGTTCTCCCCACTGTATATCTATGAACAGAGTGATTCTCATACCTGATTGCCTGGCGGTGAGGGAGTGGTTTGCCCCATCAGGGCCAGTTTTACTGTGGTCTCCCACACATGTGGACCACTGGCAGTCACCGTGAACTGGACCGGTGCGGTCAGGCTGGTCACCTCTCTCTGGGCGTAGATGGACCCATCGGCACCAATGCTGAACCTGGGGTCACTGCTCTGAAAGACCACCCCCTCATTCTCCATGCAGTCATCAAAACTTACTAGAGATAGAGACAGAGAGAGAGAGAGAGAGAGAAAATTTATGCAGAGCTTTGACTGGAACATATTATTAATACTACTAATGCATGGTCCGCATTATCATATGTGAATGATTATTCATTCATGGTTGTGGATACCATGCTTATTTAATACAAAGGTTATGAATACAGCAGTGTGGTATTTTGCACTGAGCTGTTTGATGTTGTCTCACATCCCCTCCATACATCCTTGTCTCTCCCCCCTGCCTACCTGTCTTTTTGTGGACTTTGCCCAGACATTATGTTCACTAAAGAAACAGGGTAGAAATAGAGGAGAAAATAAGATGTGCTTCACGCTGACATTTCAACCTCTCTGTCGAGAGAGAGAAGAATAGGCTTTTACACTGTACAGCGCATACAGACTTACAGTATAGATTAGAATACATAGCATTTGGTCAAAACACAAAAGCTATAGCGCCTCCTGTGTGGCACAGTGGTCTAAGATAGATAGATAGATAGATAGATAGATAGATAGATAGATAGATAGATAGATAGATAGATAGATAGATAGATAGATAGATAGATAGATAGATAGATAGATAGATAGATAGATAGATAGATAGATAGATAGATAGATAGATAGATAGATAGATAGATAGATAGATAGATAGATAGATAGATAGATAGATAGATAGATAGATAGATAGATAGATACTTTATTGATCCCCGAGGGGGAAATTTCTTTGTCAAGCAGCTAAAACAAAACATAGGGCAGGTGCAAAATGCCAGAATGAAAATACACAAAAGACAGATACACAGTACATGATACATAGAGCGGTAGTATGAAAAAGTATAGAAATACAAGATATCTGGAGTGCAAAAAAGCTATAAAAAGACATTGCATAGTATGGGTGGTTGGCTGAATATGTACACTATACATTGGTGGATGTTGGATGGTTAACTATACTATACAGGTCGATGGCAGAGAAATACTTCAATAGCTAAAAATGCATATGATATGAGCGATGGTAATAATAGTTTACTTAATAGACCGGTTAAATGAACAGGTAAGTGAATATTTTGCATGGTTAAATTAGCTGTACAGGTAAATGACAGGAAGATATACTTAAATAGCTAAATATGTGTATGATATAATTTGGGGTAATAATAGTAATTCCCTTAAAATACAGTCCTTAGTGCGCAGGGTTTAATTACAGATAACTGCACGTATTGCACATTCAATATACTAAAAGCAATGAGAAAAGATGCAACTGACAGGATACTAATATGCATTCCTGAGTGAATGACTACGTAAGTTAAGTCCAAGAATTACTTGCAATATTGCACGTGATATGATATAACAACTGTACATGAGTATGTATTTACAGACCTGAATGAATAAATAAGTCCTGAGTGAATGAGTGATTACGGACCAGAGTTACTCACGGATGGATGCATAATTGTTAAACTAGGTCCTAGCACCCCAACAGTTCCAGATCTATGTTGCCGACGGCACGGCATCCCGGTGAGGCATTATATAGTCTAATAGCCGCCGGCAGGAAGGACCTAATGTAGCGCTCTCTGGCACACCGTGGTGGGATCAGTCTGTGACTGAAGGTGCTCCTCTGCGTCATAACCATGGCATGCAGAGGGTGGGTGACGTTGTCCATGATGGCCAGCAGTTTGGCCAGGATCCGTCTCTCCACCACCTCCTCTAGAGTGTCAAGGCTCATCCCCAGGACAGAGCTAGCCTTCCTGATCAGCTTATTTGCCCGAGGCACTGCATCGCAGTGCTAGCTGTGTCACTACAGATCCTGGTTCAATCCCAGGCTGTGTCGCAGCCAGACGTGACCGGGAGACCCATGAGGCGCCACACAATTGGCCTGGTGTCGCCTGTGTTAGGGGAGGGTTTGTCCGGCCGGGATGTCCTTGTCTCATCGCGCTCTGGTAACTACTGTGGCGGGCCTACTATTTAATATATTATAGCCTACTATACAATATATTATAGCTTACTATACAATATATTATAACTTACTATGTAATATATTATAGCCTACTATACAATATATTATAGCCTACTATACAATATATTATAACCTACTATACAATATATTTTAACCTACTATTTAAAATATTATAGCCTACTATAGAATATATTATAACCTACTATACAATATATTATAACCTACTATACAATATATTATAGCCTACTATACAATATATTATATCCTACTATTTAATATATTAAAGCTTACTATACAATATATTATAGCCTACTATACAATATATTATAGCCTACAATACAATATGTATTGCACACTGGCCACGGAAACAAGGCAAATGATCCCTACACACACTCATTCTATTCATAACAAATACAATACAGAATTCAGGATATGGGATATGAAATGACCCGTATCAACGAGTCCTGTTTAGATTTATGTTAATGATAAGTATTATCTCTATAGTATTATCTCTCTCTATTCAATAAAGTCCTCTTTTAATTCTTAATTCCCTGGGACATAACCTAGACGCTCCTGCACACACAGAGAGAGAGAGAGAGAGAGAGAGAGAGAGAGAGAGAGAGAGAGAGAGAGAGAGAGAGAGAGAGAGAGAGAGAGAGAGAGAGAGAGAGAGGTCTATATACAGTTTCACTAATTACACACAATCATTAAACAGAGGCAGTGGAACAGCCTATTAGACGGAAGCAGAGATTGAAGCAGAGATTGAATGAAACTTGAAACCCAACTATGAGTCTTAACCTTCCAACTCTGCAGCTGACTGAACACACAATTGACTCCAACCACAGGCTAATATGCAGCAAATTAACATGAAATTGTGAAAATGTCCTTAACCTTTACCTCCCTGAAAAACTAAACAATGGGGGGGGGGGGGGGGGGGGGGTTACTCCACATAACACAATGTAGACATCAAATCAAAGAAGGCCTTGTCATACAGAAAACATACTGTCTTGCACATGTATGTGTTATCTCCTATTATGGGTTCATTATTCTGTGTCCAAACATTTTTTCACCAGCTACAGACCCATGGAAGAGACAGACTATTGTTCTCTGTTTTCTGCCCACCACCAACACATCCACGCCTCCCTACCCATTTCCAAGCCCAGGGACCAGGGCAGTCAAGTTACACTGAGTGTACAAATCATAAGGAACATCTCATATTGAGTTGTACCCCCTCCCCTCCTTCCCCCTGGCCCCTTTTGCCCTCAGAACAGCCTCAATTCGTCAGGGCATGGACTCTACAAGGTGTCGAAAGAGTTCCACAGGGATGCTGGCACATGTTGACTCCAATACTTCCCACAGTTGTGTCAAGTTCGCTGGATGTCCTTTGGGTGGTGGAAAATTATTGTTACACACGAGAAACTGTTGAGCATGAAAAACCCAGCAGCATTGCAGTTCTTGACAAAAACCGGTGCACTTGCATCAACTACCATACCCTGTTCAAAAGCACTTAAATCTTTTGTCTTGCCAAATCACCATCTGAATGGCACACATACAAAATCCATGTCTCAGTTGTCTCAAGGCTTAAAATATCTTATTTAACCTGTCTCCTCCCCTTCATCTACACTGATTAAAGTGGATTTAACAAATGACATCAATAAAGGATCATAGCTTTCACCTGGATTCACCTGTTCAGTCAGTAATATTTTGTACACTCAGTATATCTCGCTCTGTCTCTCTACCTCTCCCTCTTTTCCCTCTCTCTGTTCTCTCTCTCTTTCCATCCCTCCTTTCCAGGAATTACCGTGTCTAGATAGCATCTTGAGAGAGAAACCTTGGGCTGAAGGATGTAACTCACCAGTCTGTTCCCATTCCCACCTTTTCTCAAGATTTCCATCTCCCAGCCAACTCCACCACTATAACAACTGAACCATGGCTCCATGTACAGTACAGTATGAACTATCTCTCTGTAACTAACCCTGTTCCCACTCCCTCCTCTGGGCCCAGTGGTGGTGATGTATATGTTATAACATCATTAAACCTCTCTCTGAAGATGATCCCAGACAGAATATGACTCAGTCATTGCCTGTCAACAGGTGTTGTCTAAGGACAGACGTCCCAGTCTAGACTGTGGTGTTAGGGGATCTGAAGAGGCTACTGTAAATTACTAAGAGAGAGAGAGCAGAAAACCCAGTAGTGGCCCTGTGCTTTGTGATAATTAAAAAAAATACTTTTATATTAAACTTTATTTAACTAGGCAAGTCAGTTAAGAACACATTCTTATTTACAATGACAGCCTACAATGGCCAAACTCGGACGAGGCTGGGCCAATTGTGCGCCGCCCTATGGGAATCCCAATCACGGCCGGTTGTGATACAGTATGGATTCGAACCAGGTTGTCTGTAGTGACGCCTCTAGCAATGAGATGCAGTGCCTTAGACCACTGCACAGAGGAGCCCCATATCTCCGTCCACCATTAACGTCAATATATCTCAACACATTCAACATGCTTCTCTCTCTCCGTCCACTCCCTCTCCCTGCCCTCGCTCCCTCTGTCTGTCCACTCCCTCTCCCTGTCCTCTCTCCCTCTCTCTGTCCACTCTCTCTCCTTCCCTCGCTCCCTCTCTCTGTCCATTTCCTCTCCTTCCCTCTCTCCCTCTCTCTGTCCACTCCCTCTCCTTCCCTCTCTCCCTCTCTCTGTCCACTCCCTCTCCTTCCCTCTCTACCTCTCTCTGTCCACTCCCTCTCCTTCCCTCTCTCCCTGCTCTCTCTTCCCCTTCCTCTCTGTTCTCTGTCTCTCTCTACCCTCCTTCTGTCTCTCTCTCTTCTCTCTGATCTCTCTCTCTCTCTTTCTTCTCTCTCTGTTCTCTCCTCAGCATCTCTCCACTTAGGCAGAGAGCAGCTTTTGGACAAACACACGCTACAGTTGGCAAACAAGTACTGATACTGTTTTGGAAAGCTGCCTGATTATATTAGCAAAGAGGAAGTCATATTCAAATTCAAAATGTTTTATTGTAATGACAAGTGCTGATGTACTGATGCAGCAGTCAAATATGTACATATGAAACGCAGCAGGTGGTCTCTCTATCCCCCCCCCCTCTCTCTCTCCCTCTCCATCTCTCTATCTCTGTTTGGGCACAGAGCCAGTGGTGCAGTAGTATTGCAGTTGTGGTTGGCAGCCTTATATAGAAGAACCACAGAGAAAGGGAGGGAGAGATAAGCAATCTTATATACTTTTGTGTGTGTGTATGTTTGTATGTGTGTATGTGTGTGTGTGTGTATGTGTGTATGTGTGTATGTGTGTTTGTGTGTTTGTGTGTATGTGTATGTGTGTATGTGTGTGTATTTGAGTGTAGGGGGGTCATTCCAGCCCTTTGATGGACTGCAGCGTGCTGACAGTCAGGTGTGTATAAAGCCTTTACCTGCAGGGGGACTTAACTCAGACGTGCTGACAGTCAGGTGTGTATAAAGCCTTTACCTGCAGGGGGACTGCAGGGGGACTTACCTCAGACGTGCTGACAGTCAGGTGTGTATAAAGCCTTTACCTGCAGGCGGACTTAACTCAGACGTGCTGACAGTCAGGTGTGTATAAAGCCTTTACCTGCAGGGGGACTGAAGGGGGGCTTAACAGACGTGCTGACAGTCAGGTGTGTATAAAGCCTTTACCTGCAGGAGGACTGAAGGGGGGCTTAACAGACGTGCTGACAGTCAGGTGTGTATAAAGCCTTTACCTGCAGGGGGACTGAAGGGGGGCTTAACAGACGTGCTGACAGTCAGGTGTGTATAAAGCCTTTACCTGCAGGAGGACTGAAGGGGGGCTTAACAGACGTGCTGACAGTCAGGTGTGTATAAAGCCTTTACCTGCAGGAGGACTGAAGGGGGGCTTAACAGACGTGCTGACAGTCAGGTGTGTATAAAGCCTTTACCTGCAGGGGGACTGAAGGGGGGCTTAACAGACGTGCTGACAGTCAGGTGTGTATAAAGCCTTTACCTGCAGGGGGACTGAAGGGGGGCTTAACAGACGTGCTGACAGTCAGGTGTGTATAAAGCCTTTACCTGCAGGGGGACTTAACTCAGACGTGCTGACAGTCAGGTGTGTATAAAGCCTTTACCTGCCCTCATACATTCCCTGTGTTACAACGCAAGATGCCTAAACAACAAAGGAAAGAAGAAACTCTCTTCCCCCTTTTACCAACACTCCCTTACGACATTCTGGACAGTCATGTGGAGGACCACCTCTTAACTGGCTGATTACACTTCGGTTGTACCTCTGTCATGGGCTTTGTTTGATTTGAGAGTTATTTTTGCATTGTGCACAGTGCATGTCTGTGTGTTCATAAAGACACAACAAGGCCAAAGGAGAGCTGTATGAGAACCTTTCTGCTGGATGTGTCTGAACAAGCACCACTGTTGCCTGCCAATATCTCCCTCTTTTTGTCCCTTCATCTTTCTCTCTCTCCATCCACCAACAGAGGAAAACTAATTTGTTCCTTTGTCTCTCTCTCTTCAGTTGTCTCTCTATGTGTGACAGAGGTATGTGTGTGTGTGACTGTGTGCCTCCGTCCGTGTATGTGTTTGTGCGTGTTTGTGCCTGCGTCCGTGTGTCTGTCTGTCACGTGGTGACAAAAGCTGAACAAACAGATTCTGCGACAACAAACAAACATAAACATGAGTGACAGGCCAAGTATCAAATTGGAATACCCAGAGCTAACCTAGAGGCCCCTATTGCTGGAACAATCAGAAATAAAAGAACACTGCCAGTTCCCGTTCTTTGTCAACAGCCCCCAGCCCCCTGATACACAGCACAACACACACACACACACAAACACTCAAACACACACACAAACACACACTTATACAAAACTCCAAAGAGTGCCACCTCTTAAGGATCGGACCCTTTTTGAAATTTCCCCCCCGGGGGATCAATAAAGTACCTATCTATCTATCTATCTATCTAATATTTCTTAGGAGTCCAGAAGCAATTCATATGTTGTCCACTAGATGGCGGCAGTGTATGGGCAAAGTTTTAGACATATCCAATGAACCATTGCATTACTGTTCAAAATGTTGCCCAAATCTGCCTATTGGTTTATTGATACATTTTCAAGTAAAAAACTGTGCACGCTCCTCAAACAATAGCATGGTATTCTTTCACTGTAATAGCGACTATAAATTGGACAGTGCAGCTAGATTAACAAGAATTTAAGCTTTCTGCCCATGTAAGATATGTCCTGGGAAATGTTCTTGTTACTTACAATGTCATGCTAATTACATTAGTGCACGTTAGCTCAATCATCCTGAAGACAGGACATGATCCTGTAGAGGTTAAAGGTTATGTCAGGTCGATAGCAGAATGAGAGAGATTATAAAAATCTGCCTACAACAGCGGCACTGAAGCCCAATGGTCCAATTCACTGCTGCCCATGAACAGGCCCTCTAAAAATGGACGGTGCTCTGCATTGATCGGACAAATAAGACCCAACCCCCACAGCGCCAAAGCAGCTAGAGCTCAATCGCTAAAACTGCTAACCCTTAAGGCAGTCACTCAGAGCAGTCACGGCAATAAACCGCTACGGCTATGGCTACAGCTACGCTACAAATGTTCCATCCCCAGGGGTGAATCTATTTTATTTCTCCTCCAACTATATTCCTTTGGAGAGAATAAAAGGGGAATGTTGGGGAAGGTTTCAGGGGGTTGCTTGAGTGTACATGCTGACATGGGCAGGCAGGTCAGGAACTGCTCTCTCTCTGTATCTCTCCATCTCTCTCTCTCTCTCTCTCTCTCTCCGTCTCTCTCTCTCTCTCTCAATTCAATTCAAAGGGCTTTATTGGCATGGGGAACATATATTTACATTGCCAAAGCTATTGAAATAGATAATGAACAAAAGTGAAATTAACAATACAAAATGAACAGTAAACATTACACTCAAAAATCTTGCTTCTGTGATGGCACACTGTGGTATTTCACCCAAAAGATATGGGAGTTATTCAAATTGGTTTTGTTTTAAAATTCTTTGAGGGTCTGTGTAATCTGAGGGAAATATGTGTCTCTAATATGGTCATACATCTGGCATGAGGATATTAAGTTTCCATCTCATTTTGTGGGCAGTGTGCACATAGCCTGTCTTCTGTTGAGAGCCAGGTCTGCCTACCGAGGCCTCTCTCAGCAAGGCTATGCTCACTGTGTCTGTACCTTAATTTTGGGTCAGTCGCAGTGGTCAGGTATTCTGCCACTATACTCTCTGTTTAGGTCCAAATAGCACCCTAGCATTCTCTGTTTCTTTGTTAATTCTTTCCAATGTGTCAAGTAATTATCTTTTTGTTTTCTCATGATTTGTGTGGGTCTAATTGTGATGCTGTCCTGGATCTCTGTGGGGTCTATTTGTGTTTGTGAACAGAGTCCCAGGACCAGCTTGCTTAGGAGACTCTTCTCCAGGTTCATCTCTCTGTAGGTGATGGCTTTGTTATGGAAGGTTTGGGAATCACTTCCTTTTAGGTGCTTGTAGAATTTAACGGATTTTGATAATTAGTCGGTATCGGCCTAATTCTGCTCTGCATGCATTATCTGGTGCTTTACATTGTACACAGAGGATATGTTTGCAGAATTCTGCATGCAGTGTCTCAATTTCATGTTTGTCCCATTTTGTGAACTCGGTTGATGAGCGGACCCCAGATCTCACAACCATAAAGGGCAATGGGTTCTCTAACTGATTTAAGTATTTTTAGCCAGATCCTAATCGGGATGTCAGATTTTATGTTCCTTTTGATGGTGTAGAAGTCCCTTCTTGCCTTGTCTCTAAGATTGTTACCTGTGACGCTGATGTTTAGGCTGAGGTATGTATAGTTTTTTGTGTGCTCTAGGGCAATGGTGTCCAGATCGAATTTGTATTTGTGGTCCTGGCAACTGGACCTTATTTCGTACACCATTATTTTTGTATTACTGAGATTTACTGTCAGGGCCCAGGTCTGACAGAATATGTGCAGAAGATGTAGGTGCTTCTGTAGGCCCTCCTTAATTGGGGACAGAAGCACCAGATCATCTGCAAACAGTAGACATTTTACTTGATTCTAGTAGGGTGAGGCCAGGTGCTGTAGACTGATATACAGTGCATTCGGAAGGTATTCAGACCCATGATGTTTTCCACATTTTGTTACGTTACAGCCGAATTCTAAAATGTATTGAATTATATATTTTTCTCATCAATCTGCACACAATACCCCATAAGGACAAAGTGAAAACAAGCTTTTCAAATTTTCCGCAAATGTATAAAATATTAAACAGAAATACCTTTTTTAAATAAATATTCAGACCATTTGGTATGAGACTCTAAATTTAGCTCAGGTGCATCCTGTTTCCATTGATCATCCTTGAGATGTTTCTACAACTTGTTTGGTGTCCACCTGTGGTAAATCCAACTGATAGGACATGATTTGGAAAGGCACACACCTGTCTATATAAGGTCTCACAGTTGACAGTGCATATCATACTTAAATGGAAGAAGTTTGGAACCACCAAGACTCTTCCTAGAGCTGGCCACCTGGCCAAACTGAGCAATTGGGGGAGACGGGCCTTGGTCAGGGAGGTGACCAAGAACCCGATGGTGACTTTGACAGAGCTCCACCAATCAGGCCTTTATGGTAGAGTGGCCAGACAGAAGCCACTCCTCAGTAAAAGGCACATAACAGCCTGTTTGGAGTTTACTAAAAGGCACCTAAAGAACTATCAAACCTTGAGAAACAAGATTCTCTGGTCTGATGAAACCAAGATTGAACTCTTTGGCCTGAATACTAAGTGTCACGTCAGGAGGAAACCTGGCACCATCCCTACGGGGAAGCATATTGCTAGCAGCATCATGCTGTGGGTATGTTTTTCAGTGGCAGAGATTGGTCCACTAGTTAGGATCGAGGGAAAGATGAACGTAGCAAAGTACAGAGTGATCCTTGATGAAAACCTGCTTCAGAGCGCTCAGGACCTCAGACTGGGGTGAAGGTTCACCTTCCAACAGGACAACTACTCTAATCACACAGCCAAGACAACACAGAAGAGGAATACAGGTGTGCCAAGCTTGTAGTGTGATACCCAGAGGCTGTAATCGCAGCCAAAAGGTGATAAATGTGTAAATGTGATATTTCCGTTTTTTATTTGCTATAAATTTGCAAACATTTATAAAAAATTGTTTTTGCTTTGTCATTAAGGGAATTTTTTTAATTCATTTTTTAATAAGGCTGTAACGTAACAAAATGTGGAAAACGTAAACGGGTCTGAATACTTTCCGAATGCACGGTATATGTTGAAGAGGGTGGGGCTCAAGCTGCATCCCTGTCTCACGCCATGGCCCTGTGGAAAGGAATGTGTGTGTTTATTATTATCTCCGCACGCTTGTTTCTTGTGCACATGGATTTCCTAATGTTGTATGTTTTTCCCCCAACACTGCTTTCCATCAATTTGTATAGCAGATCCTCATGCCAAATTGAGTCAAAAGCTTTTTTGAAATCAACAAAACATGAGAAGACTTTGCCTTTGTTTTGGTTTGTTTGTTTGTCAATTAGGGTGTGCAGGGTGAATATGTGGTCTGTCGTATGGTCATTTGGTAAAAAACCATTCTGACATTTGCACAGTACATTGTTTTCACTGAGGAAATATTATGCAGTTCCTTTGGCTTTGATGCCTCATGATTGAGTATTGCTCTGTTCAAGTAGACTGTGATTTTGCTGTGATCTGATAGGGTGGTCAGTAAGCTGACTTTGAACGCTCTGAGAGACTCTTTGTTGAGGTCAGTGATAAAGTAATCTACAATAGACTGCCAAGGGGTGAGCTATAGGTATACCTACTGTAAGAGTCCCCTTGACTATGTACATACCCAGCGTGCGAGTTGAGACCCGTTTTTGTTGGTTGTTTTGTCATAGTTTTGTCTACGGGGGCATATTTGGGAGGGAATGCTGTCACCTCCAGGTAGGTGTTTGTCCCTGTGTGCTAAGAGTGTCAGGTTATTGTCCAGTTGTGGCATTTAGGTCACCACAGACTAGTACATGTCCCTGGGCCTGGAAAAGGTTGATCTCCCCCTCTAGGATGGAGAAGCTGTCATCATTAAAGTATGGGAATTCTATTGGGGGGATATAGGTAGCACACATGAGGACATGAGGAATTTATTTTCTGTTGAGATAATGTCCTTATTAATTTCTAGCCAGATATAAAATGTTCCTGTTTTGACTAATTTAATAGAGTGGGTTAGGTCCGCTCCATATCAAATTATCATACCTTTCCTACTCCTGGTAGTTTGGTGGATGGGACTACCAGCTCTCTGTAACCTAGGGGGAAACCAGTGGGCCAGGCAAACATTAGGTTTGGAGACACAGTCATGGGAAATACTTGCGTTTACCCACTGTGTGGTAGCAGGGTGGAAGACTTTTTGAGGTAGCATTGTGGAGATAACCCCTTGTGCGTTGGGGAAACTAGAATACGTTTCTTCAATCACTTCCTTGAGAGCTGTGGCCACCCTTTCCTGCTCTGTTCTCAGGTCGTTTGTGCCTGAGTGTATTATTATGTGGCTGGGTGATCCTAGTTGGTCCTCAGGCAGACGGTCTAGGGCGTGCTGGGTGTGTTTGGGAAAATGTTGTATATATTTCCAGTTTGAGTCCATAAGGAGTACAATCTGTGGCTTGTGTGTGCCCTCAGTGGGTGTGGGGGGGTTGTCAGGAGGGCTTTCAGGGGGGCTGACCAGGGGGTGCTAGGAGAGGGTGGGGTCCCCTTGGTTTGGGGTTCTTAATTTATCTGTCCTGCAGTGGTGTCGAGACTTTGGTCAGGATCTGAGGTGGGATGTTCTGCTGGCTTCTCTGCAGCGGTGGCCAGCTTTCTAATGGGCTGTTCTCTGTCACACGTCATCTTTCCCACCTTCTCCTCCAGCACTCTCACCTTCTCCTCTAGTGCTGTCATCTTCTCCTGCCACTGGGCCTCCTTCTTCCGCACCTGCTCTTTCTCCTGTTGAAGTTGTCTAACAACAGTCCAGAGTGCAGACATGTCTCTCTCCCCCTACGGCTCTCCGGGTCTGGCTGAGGGGGTGTTGTTGGGCTGGACTGTTGTCTAGGTCTGTGCTGACATTGGCTGACTCAGTTGTTTAGTTTCCAACGATCGCTGACGCCCCCCCTCCCCCCTCCTCCCCTTGACGGAGGGGTAGTGTGTTAATATAGCACCGTGCCATGCTAGGGGATGGTCTGTATGGATGATTAAGTTGCTTACTTTCCCATTTTTGCAGCAGTCAACAAAAAGTGTCTCTCGATTGTCCATGAGGAGCTTCCTTTTGTACTCTTTCCGTGCCTTTAAATTTTTTACATCCAAGGGGTACTGTATTGTGATGACCTCAGAGGGTCTCCATGGAGCCGGGAGCCTCTGCATTTGGTTGGGGGAGACTGTGAAACTCTCCTGCCATTTCTGTGCTCAAGGCTTTGACACCTCTCACTTCACACCTCAGTGCCAAATGAAGATGCAGCCAGATCTGTTCTGTACTAGCAAGCTTGGTAGCCTTAACTTCGTATTCAGTCCTTATAAAGGATAAATATTGCTCACTCAGTTCCAGGTTGGATGGTATTTTCAGGTTTCTGTTGTGCTTCTTTTGCTGGTCGTTGGTTTGCCACAGCATTTGCTGTATGGTCCTTGGGAATAAGAATCTTTGGTAGTAGGAATCCTTCCAGTACTTTTGTCCAAAATCAGGTTGTAGGTTTGGAGTTTTGATTTGGAGTGAAGGTTATGTTGTGGAGGGTAGTATCCTTTATATGTCCTTGTGATCCAACTCTAAATCTATATTTTTGTAAAAACATGCTGAAAAATTCAGGAGCTCATCTGCTCATGACCTCTCGCTCTATTTCTCTATTTCTCTATATACTGTATATCTCCCTCTCTCTCTCTCTCTCTCTCTCTCTCTCTCGTTCTCTCTGTCTTTCTCTCTCTCTCCCTCCCTCCCTCACTCTTTCTCTCTCTCTCTCTCTCTATCTCCCTCCCTCTCTCTCTCTCGCTCTCTCTCTCTCTCTCTACCTCTCTCTCTCCCTCTCTCTCTCTCTCTCTCTCTCTCTCTCTCTCTACCTCTCTCTCTCTCTCTCTCTCTCTCTCTCTCGCTAACTCTTTCTCTCTCCCACTCTTTCTCATTCTTCCTCTTGTTTTAACAGGGTTTTAGGACAGGCTTAGTTAGGGAAAAAGTATGTTAAGGCCTCATTCTGCTGCAATGTCCTCTATGACCAGTCAGTCTGACAGCTGTTAAAAGGAAAGTGAGGTTGTGGTGAAAGGAAGGATACTATGAGAAAACAGGAATGAATGGAGTAGGCCTAGATAGTTGGAGTGTGTGGATAGAGGGACATTGATTAGGCAAGAAGAGACAGATGGATGCTCTAGTGGACACAGTCAGGAGAGTGAATTGAAAGGAGTCAGAAGAAAATTGATGCTGTATTGGATGGAGTGATACTTTTAGAGAAGGGACAGGAAGGAGGAGGAGAGAGATGTATGCTCTAGTGGACAGTGGGATACTGTGGGTCTGCCCACTCGTTTAGGAGGAGCGGGATTTGATGGTGACTGGAGCTGGGACACTGGCTGACAGTACTGGCTCTCTTTTTCACACACAGCCTATAGCAATGGATGGCTTCTTCAGATAGCTGTTTAAACAGGTCCAATGGCCCTCTTTTTCAAGGGAGACCTGGCCAAGAAGGCAGCAACAATCAATGCATTACAAAAATACAACATACAATTCAAAAACATTATCCAGCCTAGAAAAATAATTTATACTCCTCTGTAACAGAGTCTCCCATCAAAATGTTTAATTAATTCAGTGGCACTAACATATCTAGATGAAGCATGTAAATGTCCTGGGGACTTTAAGTAGCCACCACCTAGCAGACCGGGTATGGTAACTGCTGGTAGTGAAGGAGACCAGTCAACAGAGATAGACACAGAGAGATGAGATGGATAGAGAGAGAGAGAGAGAGAGAGAGAGAGAGAGAGAGAGAGAGAGAGAGAGAGAGAGAGAGAGAGAGACAGCGTGTTGGCAGGCCAAAGAGATGGAGAGAGGGGGAGTTGGAATGAGTGAGGAACGGAAGGCGAGGGACAGAGTGGAGTGAGAGATGGATAGATTGCTAGAGAGAGAGAGGGAGGGATATGGCTGGGGATCAGAGTGGCTGTGGGCAGTATGTATTGTATAATCAGAGTATTAGAGCAGGCTGGCTAAGGACAGGCTAACTGACTGGGCATGGCCATAACTACTGCCACACAACTGCATGATGTATGTTGGTTCTCTCTACCATTGTGGGTGTACTGTGAATGTGTGTGTGTATGTGTGTGTGTGCTTATGTGTGTGTGTGTGTGTGTGTGTGTGTGTGTGTGTGTGTGAAGTACTTTAGGGATCCTACAGACATTTCCTCAAGACAGAACTATCACCAGACACACCACATTCTCAACCCACCACTTGAACAATGTTAACCATGACTGGCTCTTTAGCCCAGTGTTTGCCTTTATGAGTATTCACAAAGACAGGCTAACAGCAAGCCAGTAGAAGAGAGCTGAACTAGACTGTGGTGGAGTGTGTGGTTTTTATATGGAAGGACTGTAGGGTCTTGTTTAAAATTAAGAAGCTTTACTCTGTTATTCATTACAACTTCACTGCTCAATCTTCTTCAGGTAACAAAGGAAAAATGTAAGCAACACACCACATCAGGTCCATCAGAAGGCTTATAAACGTTTTAATATAAAAAATATAATTGATTTATTATATATATATTTTTTTGTTACAGTTTTGTCCCATCACTGCAACTCCCGAAGGTCGAGAGCCGTGCGTCCTCTGAAACACGACCCCACCAAGCCTCACTGCTTCTTGACACAATGCCCACTCAACCCGGAAGCCAGCCGCACCAATGTGTCGGAGGAAACACCGTACACCTGGCGACCGTGTGATATGCTGTGTTTCTGTAGGATATGGTGTATTTATGGAAATGTGTTTGCTAAGCTGTAACTAGGAGTTCAAGCTATTCTGGCTGTGACCTTTTCCATAGAAGTTGTTCCTAAGCATTTTGTGTCATTGGAGACACCGGGCAGTATCGAGGATATTTAGGGCACTCTGCTGATAGGAGCAGGCAGGCATGTAACAGTCATTCAGTATATAAACTACATGTGAACGTTCATTCAGAGTTCCTCTAACAAGCTACACTCACCTGGGGGCTTGTGGGAGGAAACCAGATCCGTGCATATAATTAAATGTTTGTGCCAACTCTATAATTGAGTATTTCCTCCTCACATCTTAGTTCCTCCAATAGCAGAGAAATCATCATATCACTGTGTCAGCATGCATGCGTCCGGCCCGCCACAGGAGTCACTAGAGCGTGATGGGGACAAGGACATCCCGGCCGGCCAAATCCTACCCGAACCCAGACGACGCTGGGCCAATTGTGCGTCGCCTCATGGGTCTCCCGGTCGCGGCTGTCTGGAACACAGCCTGGAATTGAACCAGGATCTGTAGTGACACAGCTAGCACTGTGATGCAGAGCCTTAGACCGCTGCGCCTCTCAGGAGGCCCCTATAGAAACATTTCAAAAATAAGAAATCCAGTCTTTCCTGATTAAATAGAATATTCTATCTACCATACTGGTATTTTCTCCTCTGTTGACTTGTATAGCATTATACATTATACACTACTGAGTGAGGCATAGAGGATAAACACACACACACACACACACATAAATACAAACACGCACACACACACACACACACAGACAGACAGACAAAGTGGAAAAAAACCCACAAATACATACACGTTGTTTTGGCTAATCAGTGCCTCACTAATGAAGGATTAGTATTCGTCTAAACAAGCTCTGGAACGCTTGATTGGGCTTTATCAATTCTCCCCCATCATCCCTACTCCCACAGAGGGGACTGAAGAAGAGCCCCAACAGACATCTACACTCCAAACAATCTACCATGTGTGTGTGAGCCAGAGTTACACACACACACGCACACATTTGTAAACCATCTTCTTCTCAAGAGACCAATTCCCTTAACTATTATTTCTTAGTAAATCACAATCAAATGATTAAAATTCAAAGATTCATGAATTTGCTTCATTTTGAACTTGTTTTATTAATTATTCATGTTTTTCCTGTGCCTTGGGTGTTTGAGAAAGGAAAGGAAATGGAGAGAGAGAGAACGAGAGCAAGAGAAAAAGACGGAGGCCGAAGAAAGAGCGGGGGGAAGAGAGAGAAAGAGAGGAGAAGATAAATAGACTAGAGAGAGCAATCGCCTGTGAGAGAAGAGAAGAGAGAGATGGCCTTTGAGAGAACAGAAGAGAGAGATGGCCTGTGAGAGAAGAGAAGAGAGAGAGGCCTGTGAGAGAACAGAAGAGAGAGAGGCCTGTGAGAGAAGAGAAGAGAGAGATGGCCTGTGAGAGAAGAGAAGAGAGAGATGGCCTGTGAGAGAAGAGAAGAGAGAGATGGCCTGTGAGAGAAGAGAAGAGAGAGATGGCCTGTGAGAGAAGAGAAGAGAGAGATGGCCTGTGAGAAAAGAGAAGAGAGAGATGGCCTGTGAGAGAACAGAAAGAGAAATATGGCCTGTGAGAGAACAGAAGAGAGAGAGGCCTGTGAGAGAAGAGAAAGAGAAAGATGGCCTGTGAGGGGAATCGGACACAATAAAGCCTCTCCCAGGCATAGAAAACCCTCCACTGCAGAGGAAGAGAAAACAGGGGAGAAGAATAGAAATGAAGTTCCAACTTTTCTTTACAGACGTTTAGTTTGTTGTTGTTGAGTTGTGCCCAAAGTCCCAGTCAAGACACAGTAAGTCCTAGTCGGCATGTCTGTGAGCCTCCCCACCAGTCTAGGTTTGGTGGCTGGACTGTCAGACATAGTGCTTCAGCTCAAACACACAAACACACACTGATAACCAAAGCCCCCATCCACCATGTGCGTCTCTCATTTCCACACAGCAATCATGTCTCTACATTCAATTTGGCCTTTTACGCTGGCTTTCTGAGGTTATGGAGAAAGAGATGTAAATCACTCTGCTGGTTGCTCTTCATTGGGTTCTGTGGATCGATAACCTACAAATACATTGCTGAATTTAATACGTAGCGTGGCATTCCCTTGACATACAGCTCCGATCCTGTATCACTTACAGCTACTGTGATGCTAAAGCAATGATACGATAGATTTTCAATGAAGTTTAGACACTTTTATGAAACTAACTATCAAAGACAAGGGCCAAAGTGCGTCCCCAGGAGCAATCAGTGACTGATGGATTGTGTGTGTTTGATTGTCTGTTTGAGAGATATATATATATATTCTAAGTGACCCCAAAGTTTGGGGTCACTTAGAAATGTCCTTGTTTTTGAAAAAAAAGCAATTATTTTGTCCATTAAAATAACATCAAACTGATCAGAAATACAGTGTAGCCATTGTTAATGTTGTAAATAACTATTGTAGCTGGAAACTGCAGATTTTTTATGGATTATCTACATATGCGTACAGAGGCCCATTATCAACAAACATCACTCGTGTTCCAATGGCATGTTGTGTTAGCTAATCCAAGTATATAATTTTAAAGGGCTAATTGATCATTAGAAAACACTTTGGCAATTATGTTAGCACAGCAGAAAACGGTTGTGCTGATTAAAGAAGCCTTCTTTAGACTAGTTGAGTATCTGCAGCATCAGCATTTATGGGTTCGATTACAGGCTCAAAATGGCCAGAAACAAATAACTTTCTTCTGCAACTCTTCAGTCTATTCTTTGTCTGAGAAATGAAGGCTATTCATGCCAGAAATTGCCAAGAAACTGAAGATCTCATACAACGCTGTGTACTACTCCCTTCACAGAACAGCGCAAACTGGCTCTAAGCAGAATAGAAAGAGGAGTGGGAGGCCCCAGTGCACAACTGAGCAAGAGGACAAGTACATTAGAGTGTCTAGGTTGAGAAAGAGACACCTCACAAGTCCTCAACTGGCAGCTTCATTAAATAGTAGCCGCAAAACACCAGTCTCAACGTCAACAGTAAAGAGGCAATTCCGAGATGCTTTTTTCCAGTCTATAAAAGCTATAAAACGACATTGCATAGTATGGGTGGTTGGCTGAATATGTACACTATACATTGGCGGATGGTGCATGGTTAACTATACTATACATGTCGATGGCAGAGAAATACTTCAATAGCTAAAAATGCGTATGATATTATGATTTGAGTGAGGGTAATAATAGTTTCCTTAATAGACATACGGATGAAATGAACAGGTAAGTGAACATTTTGCATGGTTAAATTAACTGTACAGGTAAATATACAGTTACAATTACAGGTAAATTAATATTTGCATGGTTACATTAACTGTACAACTGACGGGATACTAAAAGATACAACTGACAGGATACTAAAATGCATTCCTGAGTGAATGACTATGTAAGTTAAGTCCAAGAATTACTTGCAATATTGCACGTGATATGATATAACAACTGTACATGAGTAAGTATATACAGACCTGAATGAATAAATAAGTCCTGAGTGAATGAGTGATTACGGACCATCTCAAGGATTATCAATGGAAACAGAATGCACCTGAGCTCAATTTCAAGTCTCATAGCAAAGGGTCTGAATACTTATGTAAATAAGGTATTTCTGTTTTTATTTTCAATAACATCAACATTTTCAAAAAACATTTTTTGCTTCGTCATTATGGGCTATTGTGTGAAGATTGCTGAGGATTTTTTATTTATTTAATTCATTTTAGAATAAGGCTGTAATGCAACAAAATGTGGAAAAAGTCAAAGGGTCTGAATACTTTCCGAAGGCACTGCATACAGAGAGAGAGAGCTAGATTGGTCTGGTGTCTGTTGGATCACTCTATGCCTATGCTGCTGTGTCCTCAGTGTTAAGAGATGTGGAGATGGGGTTTGAGTGTGTTCGGGGGCATCTTGTCTTTCAGAGAACACCAGGTTTTTGATACAGACTGCTGCTTTCAGCACTCTCCACTCAGGCAGCAACACATTCTAATTGCCCCCATCCCCCCATCCCCCTCAGTATCACTACCGACCAGGGCTCAGGTGGCATTTGTCTGAGGCAGGCCATTCAAGGTCAGTGTGTATGTGTGTTTGTGTGTTGAGGGAACAGAGTCCCAGCCGATATGCACACTCTGCCAATGTACCCTGTCACTCCATCACTCCCAAAATCAACTCCCCCATTGATCCCACTGACCCCACACACCCACACTGACCCCCCCCAACCCACCCCCACTCCCACAATCCCCACCCCACCACACCCCACCCCACCCAACCCACAACCCCCACCTAACCGAAACCACCCCCACACACTCTTCACATAGACTGCTCCACCTTGGGCATTAGTTTCTCAGGCTGTGGAGGACTACAAATACCTAAAGCACTTACTTCGTCAAACTGTTGGAGGAAACAAGGCTTTGTTTCTCTAGTCTAATCAACATTATCTTCAATCAACTTCTAAAGTGTTTCAGTTTCTCAGACGGGACAGGCAATACACAACAGAGGTCCTACTAGCTTTGTGTAGAGAGAAAACAAATACATTTTGAGTCACTCAAACCCTAGAAAAACATACACATGTAATTACATGTTCAGTATGGTGGATGAAGCAGAGTGGTGGTTATTTCCCTTCTTTTTCCTGGAAAGATACACATCAGGCTATGGTCCTGTACTAAGGAGACTGGGTTCCCCAAAGCCATGAGGGAAAAGTTCAGGATACGGTCA
>CM042399.1:21299502-21319502 GCA_023634145.1 Thymallus thymallus
TCCGCTATGGTAATGTTGAACAGTACACGCCGATTGGAGTTAAACTACCCTGAAGGCAAACATGTTTGAGAAATGTTTAACATTGTATCAAAGTCAGAAAGTGCCAAAGGCATCCCTCTCCCCCACAGGCTGTGTGTGTGAGTGTAAGTGTGTGTGAGCTACATATGACTGAGTGTAAAAAAACGGAGCTATCATGTCACATTTAATGCCCAGGACTATCATGTCACATTTAATGCCCAGGACTATCATGTCACATGTAATGTCACATGTAATGCCCAGGACTATCATGTCACATTTAATGCCCAGGACTATCATGTCACATTTAATGCCCAGGACTATCATGTCACATGTAATGTCACATGTAATGCCCAGGACTATCATGTCACATTTAATGCCCAGGACTATCATGTCACATTTAATGCCCAGGACTATCATGTCACATTTAATGCCCAGGACTATCATGTCACATGTAATGCCCAGGACTAGAGAAGCAGGGGAGGATATAGTGTGCATTGAAATCCAAGAAATTACAACTGTACACAGCAGTGAAATATGTATTTCTTACAGTCTAGTTTTCTCTCCGCATCGGGCGACATTTTTTGGTATCTCAGATTTGGTACACCAAGATATTGTCTGTATCATGTACGGTTCAGATCATAGGCTCTTACAGGAGGCATGTATAGGTCTAAATGGTTAGTGATACAAATGTAAAAAGCATGTTAAACATCCTTCCTCCCAATAAAGTTCCTATGTGAGAATTGTCCGCCAGCGCTGGCATGGAACCAAACATTGATGCTTATTACTGTATTTGTCGTGGCAACCATACAGATCCGAGTGTGTGTGTGCGTGTGCACGTTCCTGTGTGTGTGTGTTTGAAGGTGCCTCCACCTGGCTTAGTGAGGTGAAGCTAACTGGCTCGCAATGTCGTTTGGGAGAATCAGAGAGGAGTGTAGAGCGGGCTTAGGAATGCATGAGGCGCTTCACTGTGTAGTATTACCATGATTCATCTGCACAAAACTGCAAAAGCTCCTGATAATCGCTTTAGCTAATCCCAACCACGCGTCTGGCAAAACAGGCATGGAGCGAGTGGAAGGAAAGTTGTATAACCCTGGGGAGGAGGGGATGGGGTAAATTGGGAGGTAGACGTGTGTGTGTGTTGGAGGTGGGGTGGTGGGGGGATATGTAGCTACGGATTAGACAGAGTCCCCTGTCAGTCACACCTTGTCACTTCTAGAAGGCCTCACAAGTTTATCCGTGTCAAAAGCAAAGCGATGAAAACTCCCCGGAGGAGGAAGGAGAGGAAGATGAAGGGAAAGGAAATAAATTGAATGATATTTAATGTTGATGGAGAAATGACCGTTTTCTGGGTTAGGGGCACTGGAGATATCTAGTGGAGGGGGGGTCACACTAACGAGAGTTCAGGTTAATGACATTGGGTTTAACATGGTTGGGGGGTTGGGGGGAGGTGAAAGTAAGACTTGACAGAATATGATATGAGTGAATGTTTCTCCTTGAAATCACACATCAAGCCATTGTCTTGTACATCTCATGGTGTGTTTTCACCACTTGGAACCATCTTTCCTCACCAGTCTTGAGCCTGAGACTGAACACATTATAATGGTCCTGCTGTCTCACATTATCACCATAATAGTACATTCTCGCCATAATATACAGTATTATATAATATACAGTACATTCTCACCATAATATACAGTATTATATAATATACAGTACATTCTCACGATAATATACAGTACTATATAATATACAGTACATTCTCACCATAATATACAGTACATTCTCACCATAATATACAGTATTATATTATATACAGGTTTGTTAACACAGTGTCCAAAGAGGGGCCAGAATTGTGTTGTCTGCATAGAGATGGATCAGAGAGTCACCAGCAGCGAGAGCGACATCATTGATATATATATAGAGAATAGAGTCGGCCCAAGAACTGAACCCTGAGGCACCCCCATAGAGACTGCCAGAGGACCGGACAACAGGCCCTCTGATTTGACACACTGAACTCTATCTGAGAAGTAGTTGGAGAACCAGGCGAGGCAGTCATTTGAGAAACCAAGGCTGTTGAGTCTGCCAATAAGAATGAGTGACTGACAGAGTCAAAAGCCTTGGCCAGGTCGATGAAGATGGCTGCACAGTACTGTCTTTTATCTATGGTGGTTATGATATCGTTTAGTACCTTGAGCGTGGCTGAGGTGCACCCATGACCAGCTCGGAAACCAGATTGCACAGCAGAGAAGGTACGGTGGGATTCGAAGTGGTCGGTGATCTGTTTTTAACTTGGCTTTCGAAGACTTTAGAAAGGCAGGGCAGGATGGATATAGGTCTGTAACAGTTTGGGTCTAGAGTGTCTCCACCTTTGAAGAGGGAGATGATTGCGGCATTTTTCCAATCTCTAGGGATCTCAGACAATACGAAAGAGTGGTTGAACAGGGTAGCAATAGGGATCGCCGGCCAGCCGTAGCAAATTGTTTATTGAAATTTTCGATGATCGTAAATGTATCGGTGGTGCCAGTGTTTCCTAGCCAACTGGGAGGAGGTGCTCTTATTCTCCATGGGCGTTTTGGAATTAGTACTACAGAATGCAAATTTATGTTTGAAAAAGCTAGCCTTTGCTTTTGACTGACTGTGTATATTGGTTCCTGACTTCCCTGAAAAGTTGCATATCGCCGGGGCTATTCGATGCTAATGCAGTATGCCACAGGATGTTTTTGTGCTGGTCAAGGGCAGTCAAGTCTGGAGTGAACCAAGGGTTATATCTGTTCTTAGTTCTACATTTTTGGAATGGGGCATGCTTATTTAAGATGCTGAGGAAAGCACTTTTAAAGAACAACCAGGCATCCTCTACTGACGAGATGAGGTCAATATCCTTCCAGGATACCCAGGCCAGATCGATTACAAAGGCCTGCTCGCTGAAGTGTTTTAGGGAGCGTTTGACAGTGATAAGGGGTGGTCATTTGACCGCGGACCCATTACGGACGCAGGCAATGAGGCAGTGATCGCTGAGATCCTGGTTGAAAACAGAGCAGGTGTATTTGGAGGGCAAGTTAGTCAGGATGATATCTATGATGGTGCCCATGTTTACGGATTTAGGGTTGTGGCAGGTTCCTTGATAATTTGTGTGATATTGAGGGCATCTAGCTTAGATTGAAGGACACCCGGGGTGTTAAGCATATCCAAGTTTAAGTCACCTAACAGTACGAACTCTGAAGGTAGATGGGGGGCAATCAATTCACATATGGTGTCCAGGGCACAGTTGGGGGCTGAGGGGGGCCTGTAATAAACGGCAACAGTGAGAGACTTATTTCTGGAAAGGTGGATTTTTTTAAGTAGAAGTTCCAACTGTTTGGGCACAGACCTGGATAGTATGACAGAACTCTGCAGGTTATCTCTGCAGTAGATTGCAACTCCGCCTCCTTTGGCAGTTCTATCTTGATGGGAAATATTGTAGTTGGGGATGGAAATTTCAGAATGTTTGGTGGCCTTCCTAAGCCAGGATTCAGACATCAGGGTTGGCGGAGTGTGCTAAAGCAGTGAATAAATCAAACTTAGGGAAGAGACTTCTGATGTTAACATGCATGAAACCAAGGCTTTTACGGTTACAGAAGTCAACAAATGAGAGCGCCTGTGGAATAGGTGTAGCACTGGGGCCTACAGGACCTGGGTGTACCTCATCATCACCAGAGGAACAGAGGATGAGGAGTAGGATAAGGGTACGGCTAAAGGCTTTAAAAACTGGTCGTCTAGTGCGTTGGGTACAGAGAATAAAAGGAGCAGATTTTCTGGGCACGATAGAATAGATTGATGACATAATGTACAGACAGGGATATGGTAGGATGAGAATTCAGTGGGGGTTAACCTAGGCGTTGTGTAATGATGAGAGAGGTTGCATCTCTGGAGACACCAGTTAAGCCAGGTGTGTGTGGGGGGTGGGACAAAGGAGCTATCTGAGGCATGTTGATCGGGACTAGGGACTCTACAGTGAAATAGCACGATAAGGAATAAACTTAACAGCAACAGACAAGGCATATTGAAATAAGGGAGAGGCATAAAACAAACACAGTTAATCAAGACAACAATGGGTAAATGGCGATAGAAAGACTGAGAAAAAGTTGTGCCACACACAGGACTTGAGTTCGAAGCTGAGGCTTAACAGATAAACAGAATGAGGTAACGTGTAAGGGAACAGTCCAGCAGGCAACAGCTATGTAGCCGAGTGATTATAAGGTCCAGTACTATATAATATACAGTACATTCTCACCATAATATACAGCAATATATAATATAAAGTACATTCTCACCATAATATACAGTACTATATAATATACAGTACATTCTCACCATAATATACAGTAATATATAATATAAAGTACATTCTCACCATAATATACAGTACTATATAATATACAGTACATTCTCACCATAATATACAGCACTATATAATATACAGTACATTCTCACCATAATATGCAGTACTATAGCCTAGCTTGGGTTTGTTCTATTTTTTGATACACCTCCAGCAGTGAGATCACACGTACGATCACACTCGCACACTCTTCCAGGACGGGCCCAGAGAAACGGCCTCCAGCTCAACTCATTAGCATTGTACCACGCGCCGCTCCCTGACAAGTGACACTTTACCACGGTCCAATCACCCCATAATGAGAAACTCCAACCTCTGTTTGCTAAATTAGGAACAACCAAACTGGAGTTGTCAGAAGAACCCAAATCCCAAAATAACTGCACTAAAATAAAGAGTACTTCTAAAAACTTTTACTCAAAACCCCCTCAAGTGCACATTGCACTAAGAAAACAAATTATGACTCTTGGAAAGAGGAAAGTGATTGTTGAACACAGCATTTGTAGAACTCTATGCCCTGCAGCGATGCATTAAACACACCCAGCCAGCGAGGGACTGGGCCATTATAAAGCTCCCCTACTATTAATGTATAAGACATTACAAATGCACAGTGAGTCATGATTGCCATTAAAGAACAAATTAATCAGGCTTCACAGCTGGACTTAAGAGCTGAATCACCAACACTGAGCTTGTCTTTTCTTAGCCTGGACCACATTCTCTCTCCCACTGATACCGCTGTCACAAACACCCAGCAAGACACTGCTCTCTGTGGGCCAAATCACATGGCTTTTGTGCATACATGTGTGTTTGTGTTTAATGTTAGGTGCTGTGATGTATACCCATATCAATGACACAAAGGCGGACTATATTGATCTATATCGAAAAGGAGTCTCTTTTGCAGGCTCTCGTCTTTATTATAATTGAATAAATTTAGCTTGGCACCAAAAACCCTCACAAACTTTCATAGATGCCCAATTGAGAGCATCCGCCGGGCTGTATCACCTGTATCACTGCATCACCTGCAACCGCAGGGCTCTCCAGAGGGTGGTGCGGTCTGCCTAACGCATCACCGGGGGCAAACTACCTGCCCTCCAGAACACCTACAGCACCCGATGTCAAAGGAAGGCCAAAAAGATAATCAAGGACAACGACTACCTGAGCCATGGCCAGTTCACCCCCTATCATCCAGAAGGCGAGGTCAGTACATGTGCATCAAAACTAAAGCTGGGACCGAGAGACTGAAAAATAGCTTCAATCTCAAGTCCGTTAAATAGCCATCACTAGGTGGCTTCCACCCAGTTACGCAACCCTGCACCTTAGAGGCTGCTGCCCTTATATACATAGACTTGGAATCCCTGGCCACTTTAATAATGGAACACTAGTCACTTTAATAATGTTTACATATTTTTTCTTTACTCATCTCATATGTACAGCGGGTGAAATAAGTATTGAACACGTCACCATTTTTCTCAGTAAATATATTTCCAAATGTGCTATTGAAATGAAATTTTCACCAGATGTTGGTAACAACCCAAGTAATCCATACATACAAAGAAACCAAAACAAATACGTTATGTGTAATAATGTGAAATGACACAGGGAAAAAGTATTGAACACATGAAGAAAGGGAGGTGCAAAAAGGCATGAAAACTATCAGTAATTAAAAAGCAATCCAGCCCCCTGTCAGTGCATATTAATATCAGCTGGTTCAGTCCCAACTGATGGCGTACAAAAAGGTCTCATTGCCAAGGTGTCACACAAGACACATCTCATGATGGGTAAAAGCAAAGAGCTGTCTCAAGACCTTCGCAACCTAATTGTTGCAAAACATAATGATGGCATTGGTTATAGGCGCATTTCTAAGCTTCTGAGTGTTCCAGTGAGCACTGTTGGGGCCATAATATGGAAGTGGAAAGACAATCATTTCACCATAAATTTGCATCGACCAGGTGCTCCTCGCAAGATTTCTGACAGAGGAGTGAAAAGAATAATCAGAAGAGTTGTCCAAGAGCCAAGGACCACTTGTGGAGAGCTTCAAAAAGACCTGCAATTAGCAGGTACTGTTGTCTCAAAGAAAACAGTAAGTAATGCACTCCACCGCCATGGCCTGTATGCACGCTCACCACGCAAGACTCCATTGCTGAAGAAAAAAAGCATGTTGAAGCTCGTTTAAAGTTTGCTGCACAACATTTGGAAAAGCCAGTGAAATACTGGGAGAATATAGTGTGGTCAGATAAGAGCAAAATTGAACTGTTTGGATGTCATAATACACACCATGTTTGGAGGAGAAATGGCACTGCACATCACACTAAAAACACCATACCAACAGTGAAGTTTGGAGGTGGGAACATCATGTTGTGGGGCTGCTTTTCAGCAAATGATACTGGAAAATTTCACATAATTGAAGGAAGGATGAATGGGAAAATTTACCGAGACATTCTTGACAACAATCTGCTGCCATCTACCAGGATGATGAAGATGAAACGAGGGTGGACATTTCAGCAAGACAATGATCCCAAACACACAGCCAAGGAAACTCTCAATTGGTTTCAAAGAAAGAAAATAAAGCTGCTAGAATGGCCCAGCCAATCACCTGACTTAAATCCCATTGAAAATCTATGGAAAGAACTGAAGATCAAGATTCATAGAAGAGGCCCCCACAGAACCTTCAAGATTTGAAGACTGTTTGTGTGGAAGAATGGGCCAAAATCACACCAGAGCAATAGTTTCTCCATACAGGAGGCATCTTGAAGCTGTCATTACCAACAAAGGCTTTTGTACAAAGTATTAAATAAATATCAGTAAGTGTGTTCAATACTTTTTCCCTGTGTCATTTCACATTATTACACATAACTTAATTTCTTAATTTATTTGTTTTGGTTTCTTTCATGTCAATAGCACCTTTGGAAATATATTTACTGAGAAAAATGGTGACGTGTTCAATACT
Organism: Thymallus thymallus; assembly: GCA_023634145.1. Lineage (NCBI taxonomy): Eukaryota > Metazoa > Chordata > Actinopteri > Salmoniformes > Salmonidae > Thymallus > Thymallus thymallus. Next base: position 21,306,837 of record CM042399.1, read on the forward strand.
TATTTCACCCGCTGTATATACTGTATTCTATTTTACTGTATTTTAGTCTATGCCACTCTGACATTGCTCGTCCTAATATTTATATATTTCTTAATTCCATTATTTTACTTGTAGATTTGTGTGTATTGTGTGTATTGTTTTGAATTGTTAGATACTATTGCGCTATTGGAGGTAGAAGCACAACCAATTCGCTACACCCGCAATAACATCTGCTAAATATGTGTTTGTGACCAATACAATTTGATTTGATTGAACTGCCAGCTTAACTATCATAGTAGCCATTTCACGCCTGTTACTTCCAGACTAGCTTTATCTATTTCCTATACACTCTATCTCTAGTAGAACAGCTTGGCTTGCAATCAAATCACTGTTCTTTTCATATGTCGTATTCTTTTACTGCTACTCGAATAAAGCTGTGTAAATTTCTCCATCTCTCTCTCTCTCTCTCTCTCTCTCTCTCTCTCTCTCTCTCTTCTCCACAGAGCAGCTCGGATGACTGTCATGTGTTCTGACAGGGCTTCGGGGGGGGGGGGGGGGGGGGGCTTCGGGTATGGGTGGGTGAAGGAGAGGAAAAGAGGAAGAGATGGAGGAGTAGAAACTCAGAAGAGAATGCCTTCTCGCTCGCCCACACGCTCTTCTCTCTCCCTCTGGGGCCATTGGGCTAGCTGTGGAATGAATGAGAGGTGTGGCGTGGGCGGCCCGCTAACGCTAAGATAATGACAACGTTTTGTCAGCGCTCGCCTCCAGCACCGTCTCTTGGCACATGAAAGAGGAGGTGGAGGGCAGGAGGATATCGTGATGGGAGGAGAGAGGGGCTGCATGGAGCCAACGGCGTGGAACGTATGTTGCATGGATACTACAGGCGTCTGCTGAAGGAGTAAGAGCTATTGTAACAGTTGATCCACATACAAACATGGCTAACTGGCTAAAGCAGCTCTCAGGGCTGTGTCAAATGTCTCAAGATGGTCAAAGATCTCGATCAATACAAACACATTAACCACACACAGAAGTGTTTACCGACGGCTCTGAGCACAGTAGTAAAGCTTCCCTGGAAGAGTCCATAATTAGTAGCAGTTCTGAGGCTGGAAGTAGCAGCATGACGGCCTCCTACTGTGTTATGATGCCAAGACCCCACTGCCCTCGACCTCACCAGTAAATAAATAGCGTCTTTGCTAGCAGAGCAGAGAGACTGTACTACTGCTTTAATCAGGCTACTGTATTCTTCTGGCTGTCAGACTGTGAGACAGTTAGACCCACAGCCGCCGGGCTAATTACCATGGCTGGTTAACATCAGACAAACAAACAAACTTAAACTTGTCTCCCTGGGTGTAACAGAAGTCAAAGTTCTTTGGAATCCTGCTGGAATGTGATTTGTGTCTTGTTCGTGCCCTCCGCAGTGCATGAGATAGCCAGTCACGACGTCGACAGATCCAACCGCCAAAGACAACACTTAACGCTACCGTCAGACAAAAGGTTAAAGAAACTTAAGGCATGGCACTCTGAAAGCAGATAATTAGATCTGCAACAAGAATAAGGCTGACAGTTGGGATGGAGATGCTTTGCATTGTGTGAGACACAGATACAAAGAGCCTGTCGGACCAAATCAAAGATACATCAAACCCCGGGTTTAAGTTACCATCTAGAAACCCACAGACTGACATCCTTGCTTTCTGATGAAGAATGTAAGACGTAATAGACAAAGGAGGTTATCTGAGGATAATAGTTTTTTAACAAACCCGCTTTGGTCCAGATGTACCAATTTAGGTAAATACGTTTCAAGACTGGATAACAGAATTTAAGAAAATAGTTTAACATCTGTGTTTATCAAAGATAGAGAGCGATAATGAGAGCACTGGGTGGCATCCTTACCTTTTTTTAATAAAAGGGAGATTAGGCCTGTATCCCTTCCAAATTAACCTTTATGAACAGCTGTGTTAATCATTTCAAGAAACAGTGGAGCTAATTGCTTCCAAAATGTTAAATAGACCTGACACTGTCCTCTGAGCCTGACCGTAAACTTGACCTTTCAACTCTCTGTACTTATTCTTGTTTATTCTCAGATAAATAGCTGTGGTAACCTTTGAACTTCACAAATCTGTAACTAAAAAGAGAAACTCAAATTAAACTTTTAAAACATTATTTTGCCACCAACAAAAAGGTAAGTATCCAAATAATTTGTAAAGCAAAGTCATTAAGAGTATAAGTAAACAGGCAGCAGTATCACCCATCCAAATACAGAGCATCACACAGAGTGTGTGACACAGGATTAGTGAATACGATACGTTGTGGTGGGGCTACAGCTGCTGCTGCTGGGAGGCACGTCTCTCTGGCTCTGACTCTGGCTCTGGCTGGCATGAGGAGGGCATGGTAGGGGTGGCACTGCCCACCACTGTCTGTCTGTCTGGCCTGGAATTTGGCACCTGGCAGTCAGGCAGCTCTCTGCCTGCCTTCCTCCTCTTTCACCCTTTTTTCATCCCTCTATTTTCCTTCAATTCAGCTTATTCTCCCATGTTCCTGCCTAAACAAATGTCAGGTTGACACCTTGGCTGAGGGGAGCATGTCATTGGCAGATAATGAGGTAAAAAGCCAGTGACTGCAGCATTTCTTTATTAGTTTCCATCTCTGTGTCAACAGACATGACCCAAGGGAGTAGGCAGAGCTTTTCCAATCAACACTGCACCTTGAATATCAATGTGCCACAAACTACAGATCACTCATCCTGACTGGGCTAGAGAGAGAGCAGAGAAACACAAGAGGATGCGTCCTCAAGAAATAGAAAGATTAGAAAAAGAAAAAAGAGAGATGGACGGAAAGAAGCGAGAGAAGGGAAGGATATTCAGATATAATCTCCTTCAATGCGCCCTGTTGACAACAACAAAGGGAGGATGGAGAGTGAAGACGGAGGAGAGGAAAACAGAAGTAAGCACAGTGAGGGGGGAAGACGAAGCAATTAAAAGCATGGGTCAGAAGTCTGGGAACAGGAGTGAGAGTGATTAATGCCCCTTTCCTTTAAGACCCCCCCCCCCCCCTCCCCCATCACTACAAGGATAACAGGGACTACCGGGAAAATACAGTAGGAGAACTCGACACAAACTCTTTCTTCTTCTCTCTCTCTCTCTCTTTCTGTGAATGTCTCTTTCTTTACGGCTCCCTTTCTCTTCTTCTCTCCTCTCGCTCCTTCTCTTTCCGTATCTCCCTTTCTTTCTCGCTTTCTGTCTTTAACCCTCTCTCTCTCTCTCTCTCATTGCTTACCCCACTCTCCTACCCTGCCATCTTTTCTCTGTCTTTCTATCCTTTACTCTTCTGCAAGGTTACGCTGAAATCTCCCTCAACAATGTAATAAAGCAGAACATTTGGACTGAACAGTATGAAGGAGTTTGGTCACTGATGCCATTGGATGGATTGCTTTATACGCTGGTTTAAAGACTGGATCCTCTGTGGGTGCTGTGTGATAAAGTTCTTGATGAGGTGGACTATTCAACCTCAACTAATTAGAAATTAAGTCAAATTGAACCAACAAATCCCCAATCCTACAAAATTGTTTTTTCAAATTGAATAATAAAATAAAGTGAAACCCTAATTAATCCATTCTATTGTGTTTGTTTTGATCTAACTTCATCTGCTCTCTCATCACAGTCGGCTGAGGGATGACATACGCTTACACATACATAATGACTGTCTCTGTGTGGGACTGGGGCTGTTGATACACATGAAAGAAAGAGACTTCAAACACACACACGCACATGCACACACGTGCACACGCACACTCACAACGTATGCATGAACCACACACACGCACACACACACACAAATGCACAAACACGGTGACGATAAGCTCTTTCCACACAACCATTGATCTGCCCATTCAACCACTGTGTGGCCGTACCAAATAGGAATAAAGCACTTTTGTGAGTTTGTGCCCGGCGGGAGAAGAGGAGAGAATGGGACATCGAAAGCAGCCAACTAGGTATCGCTAACACGTTATTGTTCATGATACAGCTTCTGTTTGTGGGCAAGGAGACAACAGAGATGTGTGTGTAAGATACCAGAGGGGAGATAGAGAAGAGAAGAGGGTATGAATCAAATCGATATGGCTGTAAATGGGATTAGTCTTCGCCTTAATTAGCAGATGAAGAGTAAGTTATGCGTCTTTGGTGAAGTGCTCAGAGTGGTTCTTCTGACAGTCACAGGGCTTTAGACAGCCCAGGGAGCTCTATACTGAGACAAGCCAGGAGAAAACCCTATGCCTCTTTAAATACAGTCGCTAAGAGGTTTACATCAACCCAGACATATACTTGGCTAACTAACTTCACAACCATTTGGTCCAATGTTTTTTGGTGAAGGAACAGCACACAGAGATAAGCCATTTTCAAAATGGCCACAATTTCTTGTAACACGAGGGACAGAGTTGGAGGGAGTGAGAGAGTAGTGTTCAGTGTATGTCTTTGGGAAACCATGGCAGCCATGATTACACTTTTACACCTAAAGATCCAGCAGGCCAAATACAGTCGTATGAAAAAGTTTGGGCACCCCTCTGAGGCTGCATAATAATTTACTCTGTCGTCACAGAAAATGATCACAGTGGCAAGCCATTCATTTTCTAATAAAAGCTGAGTACTGGGGTATTGTCCAGACAAAGATTTTTAGTGTAGCAATATTAAGTTGTATGAAATTAAATCAGATGTGAAAAATAGGCTATGCAAAGATTTGGGCACCCTTGTCATTCCGTTGATTTGAATACCTGTAACTACTTAGCACTGGTTAATTGGAACACACAATTGGTTTGGTGAGCTCATTAAGCCTTGAACTTCATAGACAAGTGCACCCAATCATGAGAAAAGGTATTTAAGGTGGCCAATTGCAAGTTGTTGTTCTCTTTGACTCTCCTCTGAAGAGTGGCAACATGGGGGCCTCAAAACAACTCTCAAATGACCTGAAAACAAAGCTTGTTCAAAATTATGGTTTAGGGGAAGGCTACAAAAAGCTATCGCAGAGATGTAAGCTGTCAGTGTCTACTGTGAGGAACATAGTGAGGAAATGGAAGATCACAGGCACAGTTCTTGTTAAGGCCAGAAGTGGCAGGCCAAGTAAAATATCGGAGAGGCAAAGGCGAAGGATGGTGAGAACGGTCAAAAACAGCCCACAGACCACCTCCAAAGACCTACAACATCATCTTGCTGCAAATGGTGTCACTGTGCATCGTTCAACAATTCAGCGCACTTTGCACAAGGAGAAGCTGTACGGGAGAGTGATGCGGAAGAAGCCTTTTCTGCACACACGCCACAAACAGAGTCGCTTGAGGTATGCAAACGCACATTTGGGCAAGCCAGCTTCATTTTGGAATAAGGTGCTGTGGACTGATGAAACAAAGATTGAGTTATTTGGTCATAACAAGGGGCGTTATGCATGGCGGCAAAAGAACACAGCGTTCCAAGAAAAACACTTGCTACCCACAGTAAAATTTGGTGGGGGTTCCATCATGCTGTGGGGCTGTGTGGCCAGTGCCGGTACTGGGAATCTTGTTAAAGTTGAGGGTCGCATGGATTCCACTCAATATCAGCAGATTCTTGGGAATAATGTTGAAGAATCAGTCACAAAGATGAAGTTACGCCGGGGCTGGATATTTCAACAAGACAACGACCAAAACACTGCTCAAAATCTACCCTGGCATTTATGCAGAGGAACAAGTACAATGTTCTGGAATGGCCATCCCAGTCCCCAGACCTGAATATCATTGAGAATCTGTGGGATGATTTGAAACCTAACTGAACTGAAGATGTTTTATGAGTAGAAATGGTCCAAAATACCTTCAACCAGAATCCAGACACTCATTAGAGGCTATAGGAAGCGTCTAGAGGCTGTTATTTTAGCAAAAGGAGGCTCTACTAAATATTGATGTGATTTTTCTGTTGGGGTGCCCAAATTTATGCACCTGTCTAATTTAGTTTTGATGCATATTGCACATTTTCTGTTAATCCAATAAACCTAATTTCACTACTGAAATATTACTGTGTCCATCAGTTATTTGATAGATCAAAATGAAATTGCTGATCCAAACACCCAATTATTTATAAATGGAAATCATGGAAATTGTCAGGGGTGCCCAAACTTTTTCATACGACTGTAGATTGTTCAATCAACCAGACATAAAGTATGATAAAGCCAAAAGAACAGCACATGCCTGGTAAACAACATCAACATGAGGAAAACCCAAGTCGGAGCATGCACAGTGGTACAATGCACTGGCCAAACCAACTGAGGCCATTTTCCTATTAGCCTTGCTCAGCCGCACTCCAATTTGAAGTAGCAGTCACTACTGGTTGCACTTGTAGTTTCTCCCTGAGGAAATATCTTTCTCAAGTGCAAAACATACCTAACAATATACTGTAGTACACACACACACAGAACCACATTGTGCATAATAACCGCATAGGATGCAGTCCAACTCAGTATAGACTACAACCCTATCTGCTGGGATGGGGCTGTGAATCATTTACCTGTTCAGGGTCACCTCATTAGGCTCCAGAGAAGATTATTCATTTAGAGAACCCTGCTGGACTTGCAGCCTCCAGAGCAAGGATACAACTCCAATAGCATTAGAATCCTGCCCAATGCAAATAGCAACCGATGAATCCAAAACAAAGTCCGAAAAATGTCCTCCCTTGTAAACAACAGGCCGGAAAGGGGGAGGAAGGGGGAGCGGGGGCGGTGGGAGTGACACAAAGCAATCTCGGGCTGTATCCTTGGAGATGGTGTACAAGTGTACAACAAGCCTTTTAGTAATGGGAGCGAACAAATTATTCTGAATTTACGTATTTGGGCTCCTTGATTATGATCGCATTTAAAAATTGGTTTCAACTGGCCAGGCTACTGCTGAGAGAGAAGAGATAGAGAGAGAGAGACAGAGAGAGAGAGAGGCATAGAGAGAGATAAAGAGGGAGAGAGATAAAGAGAGAGAGGCATAGAGAGAGAGATAGAGAGAGAGATAAAGAGGGAGAGAGATAAAGAGAGAGAGGCATAGAGAGAGAGAGAGAGAGAGAGAGAGAGATAAAGAGGGAGAGAGATAAAGAGAGAGAGGCATAGAGAGAGAGAGAGAGAGAGAGAGAGAGAGAGAGAGAGAGAGAGAGAGAGAGAGACAAAGGGGTGAGAGCCTGTTTCATAATTCAGTAGAACAAGGAAGCAGTGTGCTGCTGAGAGTTAAACCAGATGATGGATCTGAGAAGAGGAGTATGTGGTTCCCCAGCTCCCCTCTCTATCTGCCCCCCCTGCTACACTGCAGTTACACTCTGAACCCAGAACTGAGAGAGGAGGCCTTCCCAGCTGCAGGTGCTCTGTTACCAATCACTATCACAATGGGAAACATGGAGCTACATTTATTTTTAAATCAGAGCCTATTTGTTTTTGTGCGTGTTTGTGTGTGTGTGTGTGTGAGTGTGTGAGTGTGTGTGCACGCATGTGTGAATGCAACATGCAATATTGCAAATGTAATTTTTTGAGGTAAAGCTACCATCCATTATAGAAACACTATTCAAACTGGCAGAATGTATATACATTGACATTTTCTACCACTGTACTGTTTAGATATACATTGACATTATGCATCACCTGTACTGTTCAGCCCCCACTGTCCACATTATTCCATAGTCATCCACACACACATAACCCCAACAGACAGGCCTTCTGATTAGGGCCGGAGCTCATTCCAATAGTTCAACCATCCCATCTGCCCTTGTTAACTCTTTTTTTGCAGATTGAATAGGAATTAATAAGTGAAGTCGAGGGGTAGATACGAGGGAACATGTTTCTGGATTGAGGCACGGCCTGGGACTGATACAGTCCATATCTTTACTCCTCACCCACAGACACAGCAGATACAAATAAACCGTTTCCCAGTTTCTTCCATGTTTTCCATTCCAGAGGTGAAAACAACGTGTTCCAAGAGCAGTTGTCTGGAATTTGGAATACATGTTTTTCAAATGCACTGCTTTCTCGATATCTTGGAAACTTGGATAAGCTTGACAAAAACTGTATTGTGTGTATATATTTTTAGGAATGTATGTGTGTGTGTGTGTGTATATATTTTTAGGAATGTGTGCGTGTATATATTTTTAGGAATGTGTGTGTGTGTGTGTGTGTGTGTTGGAATCTTTTTTCTTTCATTCTCTCCGTCTTACATTTTTTCATGAAATGGTGTCATTTAGAGTTTCCATCCCAGCGTCGTAGAGGAGGATGGGGTAATGACGAGAACACAATAGAGATTCAACTCTCCCTCTCTCTCTTCTTTATCTCTCTCTTCTTTCTCTTTCTCTCTCTTCTTTCTCTCTCTCTCTTCTCTCTCTCTCCCCCTCTCTCTCTCTCTCTCTCTTTCTCTCTGTCTCTCTCTCTCTCTCTCTCTCTCTCTCTCTCTCTCACTGTTTGTTACTATGCAATCACTTACATTTCCCACTGATACATATCAGGGAGAGCAAGAAGACTCCCACTAAAGCCATGTCTCCATTGTGCCCTTTTCCCATTTGCAAACCGCATAGAAGGGAAGACTGAAATGCCACACACTCTCTGCTTTCAAATCATAATGTTGCTTTATGGAAATAATTGCTAGTAAGAACAATATGAACTTTACATTCTTTGGGGCTGTAAAATGCAATCAAATTGAATTTATTTATTAAGAAACCCTTGAAGATAAGATTCAAGTAATTCATTATACACACACGTTTTAAGAAAATACTGTATATGGAGAAAAGAAAACATACAATGGTCTTCACTGACCTGCAGTGTCCTGTGACGCACAGTGCTACAGTAGCTGCAGTGGTGCAGAATAACACAATAGAGTTAGTGAACCTGTGAACCTTGTCAGCCTTTATTAAAGATGACACCGCCTTTTAGCACATATCGCTCTCAGGCGATCTCACTCGCCCCCTCTCGAAATCAAACATACAGAAACAGACACACATAGGAACACACCCCATCCAGGTGTATCTTTGTCCTCTGGAATAGGACAAAGATGGGGACTGCTACTTCACTACAGCTTAATACTTATCATTATCACCTCTACAACGCCATTACTCAGACTAATGTCAACATGGGGGGGGGGGGCGGTGGGGAAGAGAGAGAAAGAGAGAGAGAGAAGTTACGGTATAGTTAATCAATCAAATTGTATTTGTCACATGCACCAAATACAACAGGTGTAGACCTTAATGTGAAATGCTTTGCAAGCCCATCTGGTGAAAATGTCATGTCAATAGCACCTTTGGAAATATATTTACTGAGAAAAATGGTAATGTATTCAATACTTATTTCACCCGCTGTATAACCAGGCTATATACAGGGGGTACCGGTACAGAGGAAATGTGCGGGGGTGCAGGTTAGGCCAGGTCATTTGTACATGTAGGTAGGGGTCGAGTGACTATGCATTGATAATAAACTGAGTAGCAGCAGTGTAAAAACAAAAAATGTAAATAGTCCAGGTGGCCATATGTTTAATTGTTCAGCAGTCTTATGGCTTGGGGGTAGAAGCTGTTAAGAAGCCTTTTGGTCCTAGACTTGGCGCTCCGGTACCTCTTGCCATGCAGTAGCAGAGAGAACAGTCTATAACTTGGTTGACTGGAGTCTTTGACAATTTTTTGGCCTTTCCTCTGACACCTAGTATATAGGTCCTGGTTGGCAGGAAGCTTGGCCCCGGTGATGTACTGGGCCATACGCACTACCCTCTGAAGCCGAGCAGTTGCCATACCAGGTGGTGATACAACCGGTCAGGATACTCTCGATGGTGCAGCTGTAGAATTTTTTGAGGATCAGGGGACCCATGCCAAATCTTTTCAGTCTCCTGAGGGGGAAAAGGTGTTGTCGTGCCCTCTTCACGACTGTCTTGGTGTGTTTGGACCATGATAGTTTGTTGGTGAACTTGAAACTCTCGACCCGCTCCACTACAGTCCCATCAATGAGAATGGGGGTGTGCTCGGTCCTCCTTTTCCTGTAGTTCACTATCATCTCCTTTGTCTTGATCACATTGAGGGATAGGTTGTTGTCCTGGCACCACACTGCCAGGTCTCTGACCTGCTCCCTACAGGCGGTCTCATCGTTGTCGATCAGGCCTACCACTGATGTGTGTAGAAAGAGAGTATGAATTCAAGAAAAACAGATTTCAAGAGAAATAGACTGTTGTGTTTGTGTTTAAAAAGCAACATTTTGGCTATATAGTGTCTTGGCTGTAGTGCTTGTAGTGTGTTGGTGTGTATGTGTGTATGTGTGTATGTGTCTGTGTGTGTGTCTGTGTATGTGTGTATGTGTGAATGTGTGTATGTGTGTATGTGTCTATATGTCTATGTGTGTATGCGTGTGGCGTGTGGCGTGCCACACACAAGCTCCTGCTCCTTTATTCATATAATGAGATTCCACTTGATACACGTATACACACAAGTATATTAGTACATGTCTGCACTGTGTGTGTGTTCATTTAAGTGTGGGTGTGTATTCAACTGTGTGTGTATGTGAGCGTGTGTATGAGAGAGAGTGTGTGTGAGAGGATAAAGCCAGTAGAGTAGACATGGATCTGTCCAGCCAGTGTTTGTAGAGGGATTGCTCTGATGGTCTGGGTGAGAGCCTGCAAGCAGTAAGGTCATTAAGACTAGGTGTCTGGGGTATAATGACCTCCATCCCTTCATTAGAGCTGTTTACTCTGCCAAGCACAACTCCACAAACACACACACACACACACACACACACACACACACACACACACACACACACACACACACACACACACACACACACACACCATAGTGGAGTTGGGGTGCAGAGGTTCTTATAAGGTGTGTGTGTTTATGTGTGCAGTTGTGCTTGGCGGAGTAAATAGCTCTAATGAAGGGATGGAGGGTATTATACCCCAGACACCTAGTCTTATTGACCTTACTGCTGCAGACACAAGAACACACACACACAAACACACAAGTACAAGCACAAGCACAGACAAACGCACTCAAACATACACACACACACACACACACACCATCCACGTATAATTACAGCGAGATTGAAGCTAGATTTGGTCAACTGAATCCATTCAACCAAAATGTCTTCCACATTTAACCCAACCCCTGTGAATCAGATAGGTGCGGTCATACAAGGTCAGTGAGGGCCATGCTGTGACAAATACACACACGTTGAGCCTGAACATCAGAGTAGTGTGTGTGTGTGTGTGTGTGTGTCACTATGTGTCACTGCATAAATACACATGTGTGGTGTATGTGTGTGTGTGTAAGGCTCATTCTCCCCATGGCCAGTCTGTGGGGTGTCTATTCTCTCTCCTCCATCCATCATCCTTCCTTCTCTCTGTCTCTCCCATCATCCCTCCATCTCTCTGTCACTGTCACACACAGTATCCTGCTGTTCAGCACTTTGCCTCTGTCTGACCCCTCATTGGTCCACACACATATAGTGGAGAAACTCACTAAAGAGACACTTAGACATGGACAAAGGAATATGTATGCCTTTTCCTGTTTAAAACCACTGTTCTTTCATAGACCACAGAGAACAAATATCCAGTAATTGGATAATGTTTAACGAGTAGCTCCGGATCACGCATAATTTGCTTACTGCACACTTCTGTCAAAAGCATAAAGTCTCCCAGACATTCATTCATTATATTCATTTGGGGAAAAGTTTTTGTTCAGAAGGCTTTTGACAGTAGTACCCTAACCCTGCCATATATTACAGCAGTAGTACACTAACACAATGCCATATATTACAGCAGTAGCACCCTAACTTACATATATTACAGCAGTAGTACCCTAACTTACATACAGTATATTACAGCAGTAGTACCCTAACCCCCAGACATATATTACAGCAGTAGTACCCTAACCCTGCCATATATTACAGCAGTAGTACCCTAACCCTGCCATATATTACAGCAGTAGCACCCTAACTTACATATATTACAGCAGTAGTACCCTAACTTACATATATTACAGCAGTAGTACCCTAACCCTGCCATATATTACAGCAGTAGTACCCTAAACCCCCTGCCATATATTACAGCAGTAGTACCCTAACTTACATATATTACAGCAGTAGTACCCTAACCCCCTGCCATATATTACAGCAGTAGTACCCTAACCCCCTGCCATATATTACAGCAGTAGTACCCTAACCCCCTGCCATATATTACAGCAGTAGTGCCCTAACCCCCTGCCATATATTACAGCAGTAGTGCCCTAACCACCTGCCTTATATTACAGCAGTAGTACCCTAACTTACATATATTACAGCAGTAGTACCCTAACCCCCTGCCATATATTACAGCAGTAGTACCCTAACTTACATATATTACAGCAATAGTACCCCAACCCCCTGCCATATATTACAGCAGTAGTACCCTAACTTACATATATTACAGCAGTAGTACCCTAACCCCCTGCCTTATATTACAGAAGTAGTACCCTAACCCCCTGCCATATATTCTCATTCACAACGTAGTGCAGGACAGGCCTGCTGTGCCATTGCCTCTCCTCTCCTCCTCCCCTGTTTAAGATATTTAATTGAATAGATTTTCATGAGTGAGTGATCTTACAGTATAACCAACCTGAGACCTACCATGGCAGACACTGCAGCTCCCTCCCTCCCTCCTCCCTCCCTCCCTCCCATCTCGCTCTCTCGCTCTCTCTCTCG
>CM042399.1:21322002-21407002 GCA_023634145.1 Thymallus thymallus
CCAGACTTTGATGACAAAGTTTGATAACAAAATTTGCCCACAAGGACCAACGTGCCACCTTCCTGTCAAGTGAGCATTGCACGGTGAATCAAAAAATGTCTTGTATGCGGTTGAATAAATTATGTAATATGCCAGGGAGATATGTATACTGTAGCTAAGAAAGTAATACTAAGTGTTGTGTAGTAAGCTGTCAGTAGCCCATGTGCCTCACACTAATAATTTGGTCCCTTTCCCCCTCAGAACATAGCCTACTGTTCTGACTTGGGGGTGCACATGTAGCCTATAACCTGTTTTAGAGAAATCTAATCATTGAATATTGTAAGAGCTTTCATTGTCTGCTTATATGCCCCCTTTATTTATCCTATGGTTCTGACTTGGTGTACAGGGAGAATACTGTAAGAACAGCCGTTGTTCTGAATTCTGTTGCTGTACATTTCAAAAGGGCTGAACAAATAATTATATTGACTACGTCCATCCTAGCTCGCTCATTACTGTCTTAATCAAAAATACAGATTGCCTCTTATCCGCTCGTCGTCCCCTTATGCCATAGTTTGTACATATCAATTGTCAGCAGAAACCACATTTGTTTAAGCAAGTCAACCATATCAGCTATGTTTTTTTAAAAGGAAGTAAATAATGCTGAATGAATCGCTGCCAGACAAGGCTCTGCTGATAGCCAGGTGTAGCAGTGGTAAGGATTCACTCCATGGTGCTGAAAAGAAAGCTCTGCTTGTGGGACAGCTTTATGTAGGCACTAACAGTTTGTGGGCACCGTTTGTCACCGTTATAGAGTAATTCATGTATTGTTTAGTGTTGTGTTGTGTAGTGGCTTTGCTGGCATGCATCAAAAATTGTATTTTTTATTTTGCTCCACCAAGATTTACATGTTAATATCGCCACTGATACACAAACACAAACACACGCAGCCTAATATCAAATCTATATGAACTATGTTTTGAAAGAAGGAATCCTTTAATCCCATTATTCCTATAGGGAAAGTGGAAGCAAAGCCATTGAAAGGGTTTTATAGATCTCTCTTATAGAGTCAAGAGAGCAGGTCTCTACTTAGATAGATAGATAGATCTGTGAGGTTTATGTGTTAAGCTGCTGAGCATGAGGGAGAGAGGGAGTGATCAAACATTCATTAAACATGGCTACTGTGCTTTCTCCTTGCTCTGCGGAGGCCCTAGACATTAACACACTATGAAGGGCAGGAAGTCACCCAAGGAGACAGAGAGAAAGCTAACACACATTACACACCTCTACATCCTCTGTGTGAGGGAGAGAGGACATACAACATCTCATAGTTTCATTCCACACTCTAGGCATGGGTGAGAGAGAGAGAGAGAGAGAGAGAGAGAGAGAGAGAGAGAGAGAGAGAGAGAGAGAGAGAGAGAGAGAGAGAGAGAGAGAGAGAGAGAGAGAGAGAGAGAGAGAGAGAGAGAGAGAGAGAGAGAGAGAGAGAGAGAGAGAGAGAGAGCTTAAACTTGACAGACATGCAGAAGAACAGCTCGTGATTCATTCAAACTTTTGATTACTAAGAGTGAGACAAACGGATCAACATTTTTCATAAAAATACTACTAATAAACCCAGACAACTGAAGACCCAAAAAGGAAATCAAAATAATCGACACTGTGAGTAAAAACAAACTTTATAAATCGATCAAGCTAGCTAACTCAAATTTGAAACCTCAACCGTTAGCGGCACCTATTGTTTATCGGTGGTAACCATAGCAACATGGCTTCCGAAGCAGCGCTAGCAGTGAAGAAAGCAGCGGAGAACGTTAAACTTTCCCCTCGTTTTTTCGAAATCCCATCCCATCTTAAATCAGAGAAGGGAAGAATTATAAACAAAACATACAGAGGGAAAACCCAGATACGTTGTTTGCTGACTGCTCACACAACGGGACGGTTACCAACTTACTGTTCTACAGTGAACACACCACTGCCTGGCACGCAGCCATAACCAGACACTTCCCTCACACAACCAAAAAGGGGATCTGCAAGGGAAGGCAAATTCAAATTTTTGAGGATAGTGAAAAGTCACAGGAAAATAGACTCCTGACCGTAAATATATATCAAAATGGCACAGTAATGGTCCAGGGAAGTGAGGCTGCACTCAGTTCTTTTTTACAGGACTCTCCCGTTCTAGGGAACCTAGCCACGGCAAAAAGGGACAAGAACAGCACCCCAGTATCCCCCGCTCCAACGGATACACCAACAGCAGTTCTGCCCCAGCTCCAGGACATAGATCTGTCCCTCCCCCTACCTGTACACAACCATCAGAATAATGATGGCAACACCATACGGCTGCTAAGGGAGAAGCTGTCTCAGTTGGAACTAGAGGTTACTGAGCTCAGAGAGCAACTTCCTTACTACACTGAGCCTCTACAGGACCAGCTGAACCAGTGGAGGACTCAACTAAAAACATCAGTCCAGGAGCTGAGAGAGAACTTCAGCACAGCGCTGGAGGAGGAGAAAGGGGCCATGCGAAGAGAACTAGCGCAGGCAAAGAAGGAGATGGAATCAGAGCTAGCTGTCATTAAAATGGTACTACATCCGAAAGAAGAGTCAAAAATCCCTACAGAACAGCTGCAGCCCCTCAACACTACAAAACCTTCTTCCACTAACCCCCCGTCAACCACCTCCTTACCCTGCACCGTCCCCCCCATACCCACATCCCCAGTCCACAAGGAGGCACACACAAGGACGACAACAGCAGAGAGAAGCTCCTCGGACACCCCTGACACCCCTTCACATACCCCCCCCATTACACAGGTCCTGCATAAACCAGCCCCTGTATGTGAAACCACCACTATGGTAAGAGTCACGGAGGTGGCCATCCTCATTGATTCAAACGGAAAATATATAGATGAGGAGAAATTATTCCCCAACCACAAGGTGGTCAAATTCTGGTGCCCAAAAGTGCAGGATGCACTAAATATTATATCCAAGCCTGACTTCGGAACACCAGGCCACATTATCATCCACAGTGGCACCAACAACATGAGAGATGATCAGGAGAGAGTAGGCAGCCTGGTCAGCAGAATGGCAGAGAAAGCCTCTGAGTCTTTCCCTAACTCCCGCATCACCATCTCCACTCTGCTGCCCCGCAAAGATTTCCACCCCCATACCATCCAGAGAGTCAACGCTGACATCACAAGAGGTTGTGCCAGGATCCCGAATGTGCACGTTGCTCAACACCCGACCATCACCCCTGAGCACCTGTACGACCACTCCCATCTGAGGAAACAGTCAGTGGGACTGCTCACCAAGACCTTGAAGGATGTGGCACTCGGCAGACCAACACAGCGTGCCCAACAGGACAGAGGACCACCCAGGACCACCTTCCAGATGTCATCACCACGCAGAGTCGCCTACCAGACTACGTCATCACCAACAAGCCACAGGCACCCTCGACACCAACCGAGACCCAGCACAACCTACAAGACCCACCCACCACCAGATCACCGCTCCCCCCAACGAAGCCGCCAGAATGGACCAGGGCCAATATACTACCCCACACCAGAGCACCACCACTACCAGACAACAGAGTCAGCACCACGACCCAGTCTTGCCCCCCCTTCTTCTCAGGTGGCACCGCAACAGAACCGGCGCAGCTATTCGGAGGCTCTCACCGGACCAGATAACTCTGTGGGACTGAGTGAGATCAAACAGCTCCTCCACTACATCTACACTAAACTACAGTAAAAACACTCACACTGACACAACCACACACTCACACTCACACTGACACAACCACACACTCACACTCACATTGACACTGACCCATCGTCACTCACACTAACCAGATATAGACACTCACACTGACCCATCCACACACACACTCACAAACACACACACACACTCACACTGACCCATTCACAAACACACACACACACACCGACCCATCCACACTCACTCCCGCACACACACATTAACAGACACAATCAATAACTCAAACTCACCCAAACACTCACACATACATTATCTTACACAGTGGAGGATATGAACAGACACACTCACACGTACATATATAAATACCTACATGACACTTTGGAGAAACAATATCATCTG
This sequence comes from Thymallus thymallus, assembly GCA_023634145.1. Taxonomy (NCBI): domain Eukaryota; kingdom Metazoa; phylum Chordata; class Actinopteri; order Salmoniformes; family Salmonidae; genus Thymallus; species Thymallus thymallus. Next base: position 21,326,080 of record CM042399.1, read on the forward strand.
AGGAATGTTCTGTATTGTCTCACCCTTACTAACCTAGTTAGTCTTAGAAATATAGTTGTTCTCTTGTAATAGTCATTCTTAATATTCATACTTTTTGCAATGAGACCACTAACAATTAGCATGTGGAACATCCAGGGCCTAAACTCGACAGCCTTAGGACTGAAGAGTCTGGCCCTGGAGTTCAACAAAAACATAAAAGATGATGATATCATTATTCTGCAGGAGACATGGTGTAAGGCAGATGTAGTCACGCACTGTCCCACAGGCTACAGAGAAATTATTTTACCATCCCAAAAACACATCTCTGTCAATAGAGGCAGAGATTCTGGAGGAATGATTATATGGTACAAATCCCAACTACAAAACCTAATTGACCCCCAAAAAATTGGCAAATATCACATTTGGCTTAGACTAAAAAAAGAACTTACACTGACAGGAAAAAACTTGTTCCTGTGTGCAATATATATCCCCCCCTCAGAATCCCCCTATTTCTCAGAAGAAATATTCTCCACCCTTGAGGAAGAGACGAGCCACTTCCAGGCCCAGGGAAATGTGCTCATCTGTGGGGACACAAATGCACGCACAGGAACACTACCTGACCAAATGAGCACACGAGGGGACAGCTATATCACAGGCCAAGCTGTCTCTAATCCCTTTAACCTTTCCTACAGGAACAACAGTGACAGCATCGTCAACAAGAATGGAAAAGACCTATTGCAGCTCTGTCGAAGCCTGGGTCTGTACTTTGTCAATGGTAGGTTACAGGGGGACTCTTTAGGAAGATTCACCTATTGCTCTCCTCTTGGCCAAAGCACAGTAGACTACATGATAACAGATATGGACCCTTTCTCTCTCAGCTCATTCACTGTTAAGCCACTAACACCTCTGTCTGATCACAGCCAAATTACCCTGTTCCTCAAAAGATCAGACATAGAAGCAACCACAAATTCACAGCCCAATAAGCTGTACAACATCAAACATTCATACAGATGGGCTCAAAACAGCACAGAGGAATACCAGAAAGCAATCAGTAACCAAAAAATCCAATCAACCCTAAACAACTTTCTGGATACAATGTACGCTCACAGTAAAGAAGGTGTCAATCTAGCTGTAAATAACATAAATTATATATTTAGGCAAACAGCAAAAACAGCACAATTAAAGCTAGGATCAAACAAACCAAACAGAAATACAGAAGACAAATGGTTTGATACAGATTGTAAAAACATTAGGAAAAAACTTAGAACACTATCGAACCAAAAACACAGAGACCCAAACAACAGAGAACTACGCCTTCAGTACTGTGAGACATTAAAATCATATAAACGTACACTCAGAATCAAGAAATCCCAGTACAACAGAAAGCAATTGACACTAATTGAGGAGTCCATAAATAAAAACAACTTCTGGCAAAATTGGAAAAACCTAAACAAACCCAAACAACAGGAATTAGCCATACAAAATGGTGACATTTGGACAAATCACTTTAAAGCACTCTACAACACTGTTGACACTCAGGATAATACTGAACAGTGCCAAATTTATGAAAAGTTAAACAAACTGGAAAAATCTATAAAGGACTACCAAAATCCTTTAGACTCCCCAATTACTGAGCAGGAGCTCCTTAAAAAACTTCAAGCCCTCAAATCAAAAAAAGCATGCGGACCTGATGGGATCCTAAATGAGATGCTCAAATTCACTAGTGAAAAATATCAATTAGCTATATTAAAATTGTTTAACTTGATCCTGAGTGTAGGTTACTTCCCTGACATCTGGAACCAAGGACTCATAACACCAATCTTTAAAAACGGAGACAAATCTGACCCTAACAATTACAGAGGGATTTGTGTGAACAGTAACCTGGGGAAGGTTTTCTGTAGTATTATAAATGTAAGAGTCCTAAACTTCCTTAATAAGCACAATATCCTGAGTAAAAGCCAAATTGGATTTATACCAAAACATAGAACAACAGATCATATTTACACCCTACACACCCTAATAGATAAACACGTCCACAAAAATAAGACAAAACTCTATACTTGCTTTATTGACTTCCAAAAAGCATTTGATTCTATCTGGCATACAGGACTGTTCTACAAAGTCATTGAAAGTGGTGTAGGGGGTAAAACATATGACATTATAAAATCAATGTATACAGGCAACATGTGTAGCATAAAAATTGGCAAGAAACAAACTGAATCATTTAACCAGGGGCGGGGCCTGCGCCAGGGTTGCAATCTCAGCCCTGTGCTATTTAACATTTACATCAATGAATTGGCCAATATTCTAGAGAAGTCCTCAGCCCCTGGTGTTAGTCTCCACAATTCGGAAGTTAGATGCCTGCTCTTTGCAGATGACCTGTGCCTGCTTTCACCCACAGCACATGGTCTACAGCAGAGCTTGGACCTGCTAGAGCAGTACTGTCAGACCTGGGCCCTGACAGTAAACCCCAAAAAGACCAAAATAATGATTTTCCAGACAAATTCCAGATCCCAGGGAATAAAACCAAAGTTCTCAATTGGTGCAAAACATATAGAGTATTGCACACAATACAACTATTTAGGTTTAAAAATAAGTTCGACTGGACACCTAAATAATGCAGTGAATGAACTGAGAGACAAAGCACGCAGGGCATTCTACGCCATTAAAAAACAAATCCAAATTGAAATACCTATTACAATTTGGCAAAAACTAATTAAATGTGTGATTGAACCAATCGCACTCTATGGCAGCGAGGTGTGGGGTCCACTTACAAAACAAGATTTTACCCACTGGGACAAACATCCCATTGAGACCTTGCACGCGGAACTTTGTAAGATTCTCCTACATGTCCAGAGGAAAACTACAAACAATGCATGCAGGGCAGAATTAGGCCGATATCCACTAATATTAAAAACTCAAAAAAGAGCAATTAAGTTTTGGAAACACCTAAAACACAGTGACCCCCTCTCATATCATTACCAAGCCCTGCAATACCAAGAGTTGAGCAAAGATAAGAGTCCCTTCATCCAACTGGTCCAGGGGCTGAGTTCACAAACTTGTTCCACTAACACACTGAAGCCTCAGGACCAGAACATCCAATCAATAAGAATTAACCAAATTACAAAACATCTAAAACAAAACTACATTACCTATTGGAAAACACAAACACAAGCACAAAGCAAAATGCAGTGCTATTTGGCCCTAAATCGACAGTACACCATGGCAAACTATCTGACCATGGTGACTGATCAAAACCTCAGGAAAACCTTGACAAAGTACAGGTTCAGCGAGCACAGCCTTGCTATTGAGAAGGGTAGACACAGGAAAACCTGGCTCCCTGTAGAGGAAAGGCTGTGCAACCACTGCACCACAGCAGAACCAGAGACAGAGCTGCATTTCCTGACCAAATGTCAAAAATATAAAACCATCAGAGAGAGTCACTTCCCCAAATTTGAACAAGTAGTCCGGGGCTTTGAGGACCTCTCTGACATAGAAAGGCTGCCGATCCTTTTGGGGGAAGACATGACCAGCTGTGTGCTGGCAGCATGCTATGTTGCTGCCTGCCACAAGTTGAGGGACAGTGCCTGACATATTTAATGCATTTATTTTTTTTTTTTTCCTGTTGTTATTTGTTCTTTGATGTAATTATATTTTAAAAAAAAAAATATATATATATATGTGTGTATGTATGTATGTATATATGTGTATATATATGTATGTGCGTGTGTATATGTATGTATATATATATATATAAAATAGAAAAAAAAAAATATATATATATATAAATATATAGAAAAAAGTATATATATTGATGTATGATACTTTGGCAATATGTACATTGTTGCGTCATGCCAATAAAGTGAATTGAATTGAATTGAATTGAATTGAATTGAGAGATGGGTAATGATAGGTTGAACACAGGACTAACCTACTGTACATGCTTTTCTCATTCTGGGTGAGGCACAGTTGATGTAAACTGTAGAGAGTGGAGATGTGGAGGGAAATTAAGCTAGCACCATCTTTCTTTGTCTCTTTTCATTTATTTCCTGCAATGTCTTTGAAGAGCTCACTTTGTTCAGCTGTGTTGCTTTATTATCAGCAGGCAGACAATTTGTCTGACAGCACTTTGAAGAGATGTGGGATGTGCAATACACATCGTCTCACCCCCTTTCCCCTGTTTCAATTAATAGTTTCTCCTCTCCTACAAAAACAGAAACGGAGTGAATTTTCTTTTTTTCCAGCTGTCTTCTTCAGATGGCTCATGTGTAAGTCAAGGACAGCCTATTAGCCAGCCACAGAGCCAGAGAAGTCTGCTCCCGCATTAATTGACTGCGAAGAGAGAGACAGAAAGTGTGGAAAAATAGAAAGAAGGAAGAAAAAACAATCTAATATGGGGCTCTCTGTTCTGGAAGGAGGAAGAGAAGCTCTCTGTTCTGGAAGGAGGAAGAGAAGCTCTCTGTTCTGGAAGGAGGAAGAGAAGCTCTCTGTTCTGGAAGGGAGGAAGAGAAGCTCTCTGTTCTGGAAGGGAGGAAGCAGCGACTCATGACGTCCCAGAGACAATGCACCTCTCACTAAAATCACATTTTGCAAATTCAGCGATAACAAATAGCAAAACTCCATTAAGACACAAACGCTGCGCTTGCATTTTTTATTTTTTATTTTTTTATTTCACCTTTATTTAACCAGGTAGGTCAGTTGAGAACAAGTTCTCATTTGCAACTGCGACCTGGCCAAGACAAAGCAAAGCAGTGCGACAAAAACAACACAGAGTTACACAGTAAACAAACATGGTCAAAAACACAATGGAAAGTCTATATACAGAGTGCAAAATGTAGTGCAAAATGCAGTAAGGTTAAGAGGTAGGACAATAAATAGACCATAGTGGTGAGACAAATTACAGATTATCATCATTAACACAGGAATGAAGGATGTGCAAATTATGATGTGCAAATAGAGATACTGGAGTGCAAGATTTGTGAAAATAACAAAAATAAATATGGGGATGAGGTAGTAGTGTGGGCTATTTACAGAAGGGCTATATACAGGTGCAGTGATCGATAAGCAGCTTTGACAGCTGACGCTTAAAGTTAGTGAGGGAGATAGGAACCTCTAGCTTCAGTGATTTTTGCAATTCGTTCCAGTCATTGGCAGCAGCGAACTGGAAGGAATGGCGGCCAAAGGAGGTGTTGGCTTTGGGGGTGACCAGTGAGATATACCTGCTGGAGCGCATGCTACGGGTGGGTGTTGCTATAGTGACCAGTGAGCTGAGATAGGGCGGGGATTTACCTAGTAATGACTTATAGATGACCTGGAGCCAGTGGATTTGGCAACGAATATATAATGAAGGCCAGCCAACGAGAGCATACAGGTCGCAGTGTTGGGTAGTGTATGGGGCTTTGGTAACAAAACGGATGGCACTGTGATAGACTACATCCAATTTGCTAAGTAGAGTGTTGGAGGCTAGTTTGTAAATGACATCGCCGAAATCAAGGATCGGTAGGATAGTCAGTTTTACAAGGGCATGTTTGGCAGCATGAGTGAAGGAGGCTTTGTTGCGAAATAGGAAGCCAATTCTGGATTTAATTTTGGATTGGAGATGGTTGATGTGAGTCTGGAAGTTGAGTTTACAGTCTAACCAGATGCCTAGGTATTTGTAGGTGTCCACGTATTCTAATTCGGACCCGTCGAGAGTAGTGATGATAGTCCGGTGGGCGGGTGCTGGCAGCGTTCGATAGAAAAGCATGCACTTAGTTTTACTAGCGTTTAAGAGCAGTTGGAGGCCACGGAAGGAGTGTTGTATGGCGTTGAAGCTTGTTTGAAGGTTAGTAAACACAGTGTCCAAAGAGGGGCCAGATGTATACAGAACGGTGTCATCTGCGTAGAGATGGATCAGAGAGTCACCAGCAGCAAGAGCGACATCGTTGATGTATATAGAGAAAAGGGTTGGCCCAAGAATTGAACCCTGTGGCACCCCCATAGAGACTGCCAGAGGATCGGACAATAGGCCCTCCGATTTGACACACTGAACCCTGTCTGCAAAGTAGTTAGAGAACCAGGCAAGGCAGTCACTTGAGAAACCAAGGCTGTTGAGTCTGCCAATAAGAATGCGGTGATTGACAGAGTCGAAAGCCTTGGCCAGGTCGATGAAGACGGCTGCACAGTACTGTCTTTTATCGATGGCGGTTATGATATCGTTCAGTACCTTGAGCGTAGCTGAGGTGCACCCATGACCAGCTCGGAAACCAGATTGCATAGCAGAGAAGGTACGGTGGGATTCGAAGTGGTCAGTTATCTGTTTGTTAACTTGGCTTTCGAAAACTTTAGAAAGGCAGGGCAGGATGGATATTGGTCTATAACAGTTTGGGTCTAGAGTGTCTCCTCCTTTGAAGAGGGGGATGACCGCGGCAGCTTTCCAATCTCTAGGGATCTCAGACGATACGAAAGAGAGGTTGAACAGGCTAGTGATAGGTGTTGCAACAATTTTGGCTGATAATTTCAGAAAGAGAGGGTCCATATTATCTAGCCCAGCAGATTTGTAGGGGTCCAGACTTAGCAGCTCTTTCAGAACATCAGACGTCTGGATTTGGGTGAAGGAGAAGCGGGGGGGGCTTGGGCAAGTAGCTGCCGAGGGTGCAGAGCTGTTGGCCGGAGTAGGGGTAGCCAGGTGGAAAGCATGGCCAGCTGTAGCAAAATGCTTATTGAAATTTTCGATAATCGTGGATTTATCGGTAGTAACAGTGTCTCCGAGCCTCAATGCAGTGGGCAACTGGGAGGAGGTGCTCTTATTCTCCATGGACTTTACAGTGTCCCAGAACTTTTTGGAGTTAGTACTACAGGAAGCAAATTTCTGTTTGAAAAAGCTGGCCTTTGCTTTTCTAACTGACTGTGTGTACTTGTTCCTGACTTCCCTGAATAGCTGCATATCGCGGGGGCTATTCGATGCTAATGCAGTGCGCCACAGGATGTTTTTCTGTTGGTCTAGTGCAGTCAAGTCTGGGGTGAACCAAGGGCTATATCTATTCTTAGTTCTACGTTTTTTGAAAGGGGCATGCTTATTTAGGATGGTGAGGAAAGCACTTTTAAAGAACAACCAGGCGTCCTCTACTGACGGGATGAGGTCAATATCCTTCCAGGATACCTGGGCCAGATCGAATAGAAAGGCCTGCTCACAAAAGTGTTTTAGGGAGCGTTTAACAGTGATAAGGGGTGGTCGTTTGACCACTGACCCATTGCGAACGCAGGCGATGAGGCAGTGATCGCTGAGATCCTGGTTGAAAACAGATGAGGTGTATTTGGAGGGCAAGTTAGTCAGGATGATATCAATAATGGTACCCATGTTTACGGATTTTGGGTTGTACCTGGTGGGTTCCTTGATAATTTGTGTGAGATTGAGGGCATCTATCTTAGATTGAAGGACAGCCGGGGTGTTAAGCATATCCCAGTTTAAGTCACCTAACAGTACAAACTCTGAAGATAGATGGGGGGCAATCAATTCACATATGGAGTCCAGGGCACAGCTGGGGGCTGAGGGGGGTCTGTAACAGGCGGCAACAGTGAGAGACTTATTTCTGGAAAGGTGGATTTTTAAAAGTAGAAGCTCAAACTGTTTGGGCACGGACCTGGACAGTATGACAGAACTCTGCAGGTTATCTCTGCAGTAGATTGCAACTCCGCCACCTTTGGCAGTTCTATCTTGACGGGAAATATTGTAGTTGGGGATGGAGATTTCCGAATTATTGGTGGCCTTCCTGAGCCAGGATTCAGACACAGCTAGGACATCCGGGTTGGCGGAGTGTGCTAAAGCAGTGAATAAATCTAACTTAGGGAGGAGGCTTCTAATGTTGACATGCATGAAACCAAGGCTTTTACGGTTACAGAAGTCAACAAATGAGAGCGCCTGGGGGATAGGTGTAGTACTGGGAGCTACAGGACCTGGGTTTACCTCTACATCACCAGAGGAACAGAGGAGTAATAGAATCAGTATTCTACTAAGGGCTTTAAGAACAGGACGTCTAGTACGTTGGGTACATTGAATAAAAGGAGCAGATTTCTGTGCGTGGTGGAATAGATTGAGGGCATAATGTACAGACAAGGGTATCGTAGGGTGTGAGTTCAGTGGAGGTAAACCTAGGCGTTGGGTAATGAAGAGAGAGGTTGCATCTCTGGAGACACCAGTTAAGCTAGGTGAGGTCTCCGCATGTGTGGGGGGAGGGACAAAGGAGCTATCAGAGGCCAGTTGAGCAGGACTGGGGGCTCTACAGTGAAATAAAACAATAATAGCTAACCTAAACAACAAAAGACAAGGCATATTGAAATAAAGGGGCATAAAAACAAACAGTTAATGAGGGACAAAAATTAAAATTAAAAAAAAAAAAAAAGTTAATTAAGAGGGCTAAGGCAACGACGGGTAATGGCGATGAATGGACAAAGAGGGTCAGTTAGAGAAAAATGTCATATGCTACACACAGGACCTGAGGCCTGGCAGTTAAACAGAAATAAATACCGTATAACCAAACAGTCCTGCAGGCATCAGCTGTGAAGCTGAGTAATCATAGGGTCCGATGAGCAGCAAAGAGGCGAGCCAGAGAGCAGATTCAATGGGCGCTGGACTAGGCAAGCCAGGACGCACGGCGTTCAGAGTGTTAGCAGGCCGGGCTAGCAGATGGATCTTCGGCGACGTCGCAGAGGAGAACCCTGTTGAGACCACGTCGGACAATTACGTCGGCAGACCAGTCACGGTGGCTCGGTGGGGCTCCGTATCGACAGTAGAAGGTCCAGGTAGGTTGATAAGGTACTGGAGCCCGGGAGAGTAGCTAGCACACGTCGGCTGTCCGGGAGATGAGCCTAGCTCACGCTAGCATAGGTAGGATGTAAACAAACAAGCATGACTGCTGTCTGAACAACTCTACAGTGGGGTGGGCTGTTCATACTAGATAGGACTGCTATATTAATACAGTTAGAAGACAGAGAGGGACTTGGTGCCACCATGTATCATCATCACTGTGGTTTACTGTGACACAGTCTCTACAGATGGGATGTGTTTGTGTGTGTGTGCATGTGTGTGCGTGTGTGTGTGCATGCATGTATGTGTATGTGTTGGATCCTTGATACAGTAATAGGTCCACATTAAACAGAGAGAAGAGACAGATGTACAGTAGGTGGATTTAGTTAACCTGTCGAGCAGGGAAAAAAATCAAACAAAGAGGAAATTCAGGCCTACTCCTTGCTTTAATAAGAAAGAGAGAGAGAGAGAATGACAGAGAGACACAGGGGGGAGAGCTAGAGAGAGAGCTAGATAGATAGATAGAGAGAGAGAGAGAGAGAGAGAGAGAGAGAGAGAGAGAGAGAGAGAGAGAGAGAGAGAGAGAGAGAGAGAGAAGAGAGAGAGATAAAGAGAGAGAGATAAAGAGAGAGAGATAAAGAGAGAGACAGAAATAGAGAGACAGAAATAGAGAGACAGAAAGTGAGAGACAGAAAGAGAGAGATAGAGAGAGAAACAGCAAGAGATGGAGAAATTTCCACAGCTTTATTCGCCCACACAATGTCAATGCTGTCAGTGTATGGAGGAAACATCAATTATGGATATTTCAAATGACAAGACTTGTCTGAAAAATGTCCACTGCCATTTCCACCTCTCTTCTCAAGGCTACTCTTCTGCTGCTTCTCTTCAAGTAGAAACCTGAATACATTTCTCTCTCTCTTTCTCAAATAGGCAGGGTGAGAGAAAATACAATTCATTGAATCAACTCTACAATACTAAAAATAGCTAGCTAGTCTTGTCTGTGAAACTTCTATTGGATTGGGGCCCATTGGAGGTCTGTTCCAAAGGCAAAGAGAAAAGCACAGTGTAACCTCATGATGACTTGGTGTTGACGCACACAGGCGTCAACACCAAAACCTGATTTTCCAGCCTCCTGAGTGGCGCAGCGGTTTAAGGCACTGCATCACATGCAGTGATAGAGGCGCTAATTCAGACACTGGGCTGTGCCACAACCGGCTGTGGCCGGGAGTCCCATAGGACGGCGCACAATTGGCCCAGTGTCGGAGTGATGGTTGCTGATAATGGGCCTCTGTATGCCTATGTAGATATTCCATTCAAAATCAGCCGTTTCCAGCTACAATAGTCATTTACAACATTAACAATGTCTACACTGTATTTCTGATCAATTTGATGTTATTTTAATGGACAAGAAATTGGCTTTTCTTTCAAAAACAAGGACATTTCTAAGTGTATATACTGTATATATAAACATGACAGCCATACCTTCAAACATTGTGCTGTCACTTCTCTCAGTGTACTGACAGACCCTAACCCAAGATCCAAACTGCAGCAAGATATCAAACCACACAATGTTTTTCCTCAGCAGATGAAAAACAACAAAAAGTAGCAAAGGCCTTTGTAAAAACAGAATTCACACTTCATTTTTGCTTTTGATCACAACCCCCCCCCCCCACACACACACACAAACACACACTATAAAACTGTGATAATGTTTGGTAACGCACGTATGCACACACACACATGCACACACACACACACACACACACACACATGCCAGTCACAGGAGAAGTATTGGCAGGAGACAGGCCATGGGGATAATTTGGTGATGTTATTTGGGTGATTGAATTTTCTCAGTGGGGTAGCGTGCCCCCCTCCAACCCCCCACTCCCCATTCCTCACACACTGTCTGTCTTCAAAGCACAGCACAGAACAGCACAGCACAGCACAGCACAGCGGCCAACCGCAGACATGGAGAATCAGAGTAATGAAGTACACAGCACTCCGGCAAAGGCATCAATCAGCCGACAGCAGGGGCCTGACAACAGAGAGCAAAACCAGAGAGGAAGAGATGGACGGAAAGAGAGAAAAAAGGAAGGGTATGAAGAAGGGAAGAGGAACAGATTCACATTTCTTATGCAAAAGGGAATGAAAGAAATTTGAAAGATTGAGAGAGAGAGAAAAGAGAGAGAGAGAGAATACTTGAAAGCTTAGACACACCGTCATCAAATCAAATCAAATGTATTTATAAAGCGCTTTTTACATCAGCCGATGTCACAAAGTGCTATACAGAAACCCAGCCTAAAACCCCAAACAGCAAGCAATGCAAATGTAGAAGCACGATGGCTAGGAAAAACTCCCTAGAAAGGCAAAACCTAGGAAGAAACCTAGAGAGGAACCAGGCTCTGAGGGGTGGCCAGTCAGACAGACATACAGTGCATTCGGAAAGTATTCAGACCCCTTGACTTTTTCCACATGTTGTTATGTTATAGCCTTATTCTAAAACAGATTAAATAAATGGTTTTCCTCATCAATCTACACACAATACCCCATAATGACAAAGCGAAAACAGTTTTTTCTGCAAATGTATTATTTATTTACATAAGTATTCAGGCCCTTTGCTGTTTCTACAACTTGATTGGAGTCCACCTGTGGTAAATTAAATTGATTGGACATGATTTAGAAAGGCACACACCTGTCTATATAAAGGTAAAAGGAATGACAGTGCATGTCAGAGCAAAAACCAAGCCATGAGGTCAAAGGAATTGTCCATAGAGCTCCGAGACAGGATTTTGTAGAGGTACAGATCTGAAGAAATGTCCCAAAACATTTCTGCAGCATTGAAGGTCCCAAAAAACACAGTGACTTAAAAAATGGAAGAAGTTTAGAACCACCAAGACTCTTCCTAGAGCTGTCCGCATGTCCAAACTGAGCAATCGGGGAAGAAGGGCCTTGGTCAGGGAGGTGACCAAGAACCCAATGGTCACTCTGACAGAGTTCCAGAGTTCCTCTGTGGAGATGGGAGAACCATCCAGAAGGACAACCATCTCTGTAGCACACCACCAATCAGGCCTTTATGGTAGAGTGGCCAGACGGAACCCCTTCACAGTAAAAAAAATACAGCCAGAGCCTGGACTTGAACCCGATCGAACATCTCTGGAGAGACCTGAAAATAGCTGTGCAGCGACGCTCCCCATCCAACCTGACAGAGCTTGAGAGGAGAAGAATCGGAGAAACTCCCCAAATGCAGGTGTGCCAAGCTTGTAGCGTCATACCCAAGAAGACTCAAGGCTGTAATCGCTGCCAAAGGTGCTTCAACAAAGTACTGAGTAACGTAACAATGTGGAAAAAGTCAAGGGTTCTGAATACTTTCAGAATGCACTGTACATACATACATACATACATACATACATACATACATACATACATACATACATACAGACAGACAGACAGACAGACAGACAGACAGACAGACAGACAGACAGACAGACAGACAGACAGACAGACAGACAGACAGACAGACAGACAGACAGACAGACAGACAGACAGACAGACAGACAGACAGACAGACAGACAGACAGACAGGACAGACAGACAGACAGACAGACAGACAGACAGACAGACAGACAGACAGACAGACAGACAGACAGACAGACAGACAGGACAGAACAGACAGACAGACAGACAGATATAGCCTCAAAGGACACCATCTGTTTGGGGTCCGGCTCCCTTTTTCTGATGGCTTATTAAACTTTCATGCTTTAATGAGTCAATATTAGATATGACATTTTGGGGGCAGAGGGGGTTGCCATGGTTGCCAACCAACCAGGCCTGGTCTGTCTGTCTGTCTGTCTGACAGAGAGGATCGAGAGAGGAGACACACCCAGACACAACCCAGACGCAGCCACCATGCCAGGGAACCAGACTCCCTCTAGACTACATCCTTTTCCCAAAATCAAACAATCTCTGGGTTATTCTGGTCGGGAAAGGCAAAGACCTCCATCAAACAAGACACACCGCTAGCACCATTTAGGGAGTGACTGTATATATTTGAATTGGTGTGATTTCATTGGTGCTTACGAGTCTCTCTGCCCATACAGAGTGAAATTAATGGGACTAATGGGAATAAATCAAAATCCTGTGGATTCGAGGGTGTAATCTACTTTATAACTTTAGTAGGGCGTAACTAAATAACACATCCAAACAAACACATCCAAACAAAGCTCAATAGATACACACACACTCACACACAACCTGACGCGATGACTCACAGAGAAAGACTAGTAGTCAAAGACAATATGTAGTGCTGATGGGTATCAACTAGGAGAGGATACACAGAAACAATTCACAACTCTCTTTCTATCGCTCTCTCTATCCTTTTTTCTTGATCTGTCTCTCTCTCTGTCTATCTCTGACTCTCTCTGTCTGTAAGGGCTGGAACGGTTCTCCTCTTGAAACAGCAGTTCAGACAGTTTGGTTGTGTTCAATAATTCAGATGAGAAACAGAGCTTTTTTCAACCCTTTTGACACAAAGAGCACTGCTCTTCTCCTATCTGTCCTCTCTCACACACACGCATACACACACACACACACGCACACGCACACAAACACACACACACACGCACAAACACACACCAGTGCACACATCACAAACACACTGACACCTTCCTTAATTTTTTCTCTGATTTTTCCCTCTTCTTCTTTCTCTACTTATATCTGTCTTTCCTTCTCTCTTCTTCTCTGTATTCCGCCTCTCTCCTCTCTCGTGCTCTTTTATGAAAAATCCTCCTTGATCATAGCATAAGCAGAGTCAGTGACTTGAATGAGTCCTCTCTTCAAAAAGCCCCCTGCCTCTCTCTTCTTTTCTTTCGTTTGTTCATAGAATATGCTAATACAATTCTCTAGATGCAATAAAAGACGCAACTGGAGATGTCGATTCTTGCCACGTGTCGTAAGAAAACCAGTACACACAAAATATTTAAAAAATGCTTGTTCTATATGATTTGGACACCAACTGTCACACTAACTGTTGTGTCTTAAGATGTTCAAGAGACAAGTGGAAAGAGTAGGCCAACATAAGGAACAGGAAAGTAGGAAAACTAAGATAGAAAGAAATATAATTAAGAATTAGGTAGTTAATGGTGAGGGACAAATGCCACAGGGTGCTCTTTGGCCTGTGTCTCTGTTGCTAACCTTTAGATAAGTCATTAGACAGGCACAGGACTGGACACAGTGGTGCCAGACTAACGTCCATCTGCCTCCTAACCTTTCCCTCCCACACTTCAAATAGGAAATAAAAGATGTAGAAGAAACAGAAAGAAAAAGAGAGAGAAGGAACGTTAAAAGTGAGAGATGACAGAGAGGAGAGGAGTTAAAGAGAGTTGTGTTTGAGAAGAAGAGAGATGTTAAAAGTAGACATGACAGAGGCAAGGATGTTTAAAAAGTCGAGGTGACAGGAGTCACTTAGAAGGTCTGTGGTGCTGAGGTAGCAGGTAGTCTGATTGGATAAACTTTAATAGAGCCAATCGCTGGGTTATGGGGTAAATATGATGATGATGCTGATGATGATGATGATGCTGCTGATGATGGTGATGATGCTGATGATGATGATGGTGATGGTGATGCTGATGATGATGGTGATGTTGCTGATGATGATGACGCTGATGCTGATGTTGCTGATGATGATGATGATGATGAGGATTTGATGATGATGCTGATGCTGATGATGATTATGATGATGATGATGATGCTGATGATGGTGATGATGATGGTGATGCTGATGGTGATGATGATGATGATGATGATGATGATGCTGATGATGGTGATGATGATGGTGATGCTGATGCTGATGATGATGATGATGATGATGATGATGATGCTGATGATGGTGATGATGATGGTGATGCTGATGATGATGATGATGATGATGGCGATGATGATGATGATGATGAACATTGCAGCAACATGATGCTTTTCTCTCTTTCCATGTTTAAGTCTTTGAGATGTTGTCTTCCTTTCTCTCAGTGAGTGTATAGTCACGCTTCATTCCAGAGCTTTCTCTCTGTATTAAACTCACAACATGAACATGTGCTGTGAGGATATTGTTTTTGTTAGGCACGGACAAATAAACATACACACACACATACACACACACACATTAGCACACACCACACACATGCACGCACACATGCACACGCACAGCTACGGGGACTTAGTCAAGTGCAATAGTGGCCAACGGTGAGCTATATCGCCATAATAAGAGGATGAACATAATTACATGCTGTGTCTTTCATCTGGCATTATGACTAAATGCTAATTAAACATGCAGGATTGTAAATAACATGCAAATGCATGGCCATGGGTGTGATCTGCCTGTGGGCTGGGACTGGTGCACCATATTTCACTCATTGCACACCAGCCACTCAATGGGCTTTGATGTGCCACTGCCAATACCACTCAACATGGAGGTCTGAGGAGTCAGAACAACACACTCACTCAACATGGATGTCTGAGGTGTCAGAACAACATACTGACTCAACATGGAGGTCTAGGGTGGCAGAACAACACACTCACTCAACTTGAGGTCTGAGGTGGCAGAACAACACACTGACTCAACATGGAGGTCTAGGGTGGCAGAACAACACACTCACTCAACATGGAGGTCTGAGGTGGCAGAACAACACACTGACTCAACATGGAGGTCTAGGGTGGCAGAACAACACACTCACACAGACACGTATACTCAATTTTTCTCTTAATTTACATTCTCTGTCTGTCGGTCAGTCACACACACACACGCACGCACACACGCACGCACGCACGCACACACGCACGCACACACACACACACACACACACACACAGAGGAGCATGCACACAGAGTCAATACTTGTGTTAATGTCTTACTTTAAACAATCCAGTGGAATGTTTTGATGGATGTCTGCAAAGACGTTGTGGATACACTATGTATGCACCATACAATATGCTCCTACCTTTTATACGTAAACTACAGGTGATCATTTAAGCAGAGCTATCTTTATTGTAATACAACAACACCTTTTTCTCAACAACTCTGGCTTGCTCTGTATCCCTTAGTGTGTGTGCGTGTGTGTGAGAGTATGTGTGTGAGTGTATGTGTGTGAGTGTATGTGTGTGTGTGTGTGTGTGTGTGTGTGTAACAGGAGATGCTGGGTGAGATGTTACATCTTGGCATCTCTCCTCTTTAATGAGGATATCTGGAGATGGCAGGTGCATGTTCAGGACTTCCTTTACAAGCTCAGCAACAAGACCAGGGCTTTCTCTCTCTCTCTCTCTCTCTCTCTCTCTCTCTCTCTCTCTCTCTCTCTCTCTCTCTCTCTCTCTCTCTCTCTCTCTCTCTCTCTCTCTCTCTCTCTCTTTCTCTCTCTCTCTCTCTCTCTCTCTCTCTCTCCCTCCCTCCCCGCCTCCCTCCGTCCCACTGCAATTACTAGCGTCATTAGTGGAATCATATTAACAACAACACCAAACAAGTAATATCCCTAATAAACCCCTAAAGATCAATCTACAAACTACCGACATCAGCACTACTGAAGCTTAATCTGTCATCAGGATAACAATAATGATACAAATAAGACAAGAATGAGCAGACTGGAGGAAGGAGTTATAAATAAAAAAGGAAAATAAATTAAATTAAATGTGTTGTGTTGCAATCCACTTGAAGCTATTGGATTCAGCATGTAGGACATTTAAAGGGAAAGCTGAATGAATTGTCAATAATGCTACTAATTAAAAAACATATCGATTGATTTGTTTAAAACTGAATAGGTAGCATGTTGCCTAGGATACCATTTGTTAAGGCTGGGAACATGTTATTTTCATTCCTTCACAAAGGGCATAATTATTCACTGCACAAATAATATAATTTACTGTTTTAAAATAAAGATGTAGGGATACTGCTGTAAAATGGTTAAATTGATACACTGAAGTGTTTTAAACTTTCTTAAATGGATGTAAAAAAAACAAGCTAATAAGCATTCAAGAGGCCTGTACAAATCAAAACAGCCCTTATTTAGGCCTACTCTTCATCGTCTTCATTCTATTCATTCATCATAGTAGAGTCTTCAGTTGGAGGTGAGTCATATTGGGATCACCACTTCTTTAGTCACATTTTCCAACACCGATGAGCTAGAAAACACTGCAGGGAGTGTGTGACTTTTATTTAATTTAAAGTGTTTTCTATAAGCCACTCACTGGCTAATGTGTAGTGTTGAACACAGAGTGACAGCAGCCACCTGTTGAGGCATGCACTCTAAGTAAAGTGTTAAAGAGTTTTACATATTTATACTGAACAAAACTATAAACTCAACATGCAACTATTTTAAAGATGTACAGTTACAGTTCATAGAAGCAAATCAGTCAACTTAAAAATATTTATTAGAACCTAATCTATGGATTTCACATGAATGACTTGGCAGGGTCGCAGCCATGGGTAGACCTGGGAAGGCATAGGCCCATCCACTGGGGAACCAGGCCCGGCCAATCAGATTTTGTTTTTCCCCACAAAAGGGCTTTATTACAGACAGAAATACTCCTCAGCAGCACCCCCCTCAGACGATCCTGCATGTGAAGTAGCCGGATGTGGAAGTCCTGGGCTGGCGTGGTTACATAGTCTGCGGTTGTGAAGACGGTTGGACGTACTGCCAAATTTTCTAAAACAACATTGTGGTAGAGAAATGGTAGAGAAATCAATATACAATTGATGTGCCACACCTGTCATGTGGATGGATTATCTTGGCTAAGGAGAAATGCTCACCAACAGGGATGTAAACAAATGTGTGCACAACATTTGAGAGAAATACGATAGGAAGGCTAGAAAGTAGTGTACTCTAGGCTTTGATTCTGTGGTGATTGTGGAACACTGTGGAGACCCCAGTGTTTTATTATTTATTTTAGCGATCCTCCATTGCACTGAGGAGTTACCCTTCACAGGAGGCTGTTTGATGGACAGACATGGTACCCAGCAATATTGGCTCTGACTGGGCCTGCAGATTCCAACCAGGTCCCAAGACCCAACTATGAGCCCCATTATAGTGTTTACTCTTTAAATCCACAGAGTCAACGAGGGAAATTTTCCTCCATTCTCTCTGTGTCCTGTGAGGCACAGAGGGCCATTTTAAACCCAAGTAATAAACATGTGTAGAATGTAAAAGTAGAGGGGACAGCCATGAGGGTATGTGGCCTGGGGAGCTGGAGGGGAGGTGGACAGAGCCAGTATCGAACCTGTTAAAAAATTGGATCAGCTCATTGGCTCTGTCCTGGGTCCCCTCCGTCTGTCAACTGTTTGACTTTTTGAAGCCAGTGATATTTCTAATACCCTTCCGCATCTCTCTCACCTGGCTCTGCCTCAGCTTGTCCCACTTGTGTGTGCGTGTGTGTGTGTGTTGGAAACAGAGTTATTGGTGTGTGTAAGTGTGTGTGTGTGTGTTGGCAACAGAGTAAGAGGTGTGTGTGAGTGTGTGTGTGTTGGAAACAGAGTTAGAAGTGTGTGTGTGTGTGTGTGCGTGCGTGCGTGTGTGTGTGTGTGTGTGTGTGTGTGTTGGAAACAGAGTTAGAGGTGTGTTTGTCTGTGTGTGTGTGTGTGTGTGTTGGAAACAGATTTAGAGGTGTCTGTGTGTGTGTGTGTGTGTGTGTGTGTGTGTGTGTGTGTGTGTGTGTGTGTGTGTGTGTGTGTGTGTGTGTGTGTGTGTGTGTTTGTGTTGGAAACAGAGTGAAAGGTGTGTTTGTGTGTGTTTGTGTTGGAAACAGAGTGAAAGGTGTGTGTGTGTGTGTGTTTGTTGGAAACAGAGTTAGAGGTGTGTGTGTGTATGTGTGTGTGTGTGTGTGTGTGTGTGTGTGTGTGTGTGTGTGTGTGTTTGTGTTGGAAACAGAGTGAAAGGTGTGTGCGTGTGTGTGTTTGTTGGAAACAGAGTTAGAGGTGTGTGTGTGTGTGTGTGTGCGTGAGTGTGTGAGTGTGTGAGTGTGCGTGTGTGCGTGTGTGTGTGAGTGTGAGTGTGAGTGTGAGTGTGAGTGTGTGTGTGTGTGTGTGTGTGTGTGTGTGTGTGTGTGTGTGTGTGTGTGTGTGTGTGTGTGTGTGTGTGTGTGTGTTCCTGTAACCCTGAGTTAAATGCAATGGAGTATGTTGCACAGCTAGGGGCAGCGGTAGTGGTTGTAGACAGGAGGCGTGATCTGGGGCATTGATTTCTGATTGGAGGCACGCCCTGTAGATGTTAGTGGTCACCCGTGGCGACCGGATGGATGGAGGGAGGAGGCAGGTGGACAGTCTCAAGGACATGGAAGTTGTTAATGACCGCCTTGTCGACCTGGTAGCTACCAACAGCACACATACACAAACATTCTCTTGTCAGAGGAGCCTGATTTGATGTAGATGATATAAGTATTTTTTGCAAGCCGAATAAGCCACATATTGTTGTTTTAGGAGGGAGGCCAGAGGGAGGTGCTGAGTTTGGAAGTGGGCTGCTCATTCGATTGATACACTTGGACAGCCTGGGATACAGACGCAGGTTGGTGGCATTGATATTTGGCAGTCTGGGCATAGACCTACATAGACTTACTGTAGGTAAAATACAGGCCTGCCTAAGAGTAGAGTAAAACAACTGGCTAGGGAGTTGTCATCGGAATTTCTATCTCATTGTTCTAAATGAACTCTTATAACTCTATCTGTATCCTGAAGGTTGTAATTTCTTCAGTTTGTTTAATAATACAGAGAGAGCTCCATTCATGAGAATTCTACAGAAAGAAACAATACACAGTTTTTATACCACCCAGTCACAGCCAAGCCCCCACCATGTTTTGTGGCCTGTAAGTCCTCAGGGTCTGCCTTCAAAGACACTGTCCTGTTATCTCAGGTCACTCCCCTCAAAGACATCCCTCAGTTGCTAATGTTTACCCACCTCAGAGGGACCAGACCCCCATTCTGATAGATGGGGTTGTAAACTTTTATGTCTAATCTCCTGCCAGCCTTCACAAATGATCTCTTCTCCTTCATTATCTGTCTTAACCACACCCTGACTCATTTACCAAATGGTAACATTCTAACCTAGTCTAAACATTGTCTATGTTCCCACTTTCTTAGAATCATAATCTTGTCATTCTAATACATCTTACACATTACACAGTTTCAGGGTGAAACATCTTAGTCATTAACATTAAACATACACATTTCTCTATCAGTAGTCTGCTCTGTTTCAGCCGTTATGGGCAGCCTAGCTGTGTTGAGGAGAAGGTACTGCTCTGTTTCAGCCGTTATGGGCAGCCTAGCTGTGTTGAGGAGAAGGTACTGCTCTGTTTCAGCCGTTATGGGCAGCCTAGCTGTGTTGAGGAGAAGGTACTGCTCTGTTTCAGCCGTTATGGGCAGCCTAGCTGTGTTGAGGAGAAGGTACTGCTCTGTTTCAGCCGTTATGGGCAGCCTAGCTGTGTTGAGGAGAAGGTACTGCTCTGTTTCAGCCGTTATGGGCAGCCTAGCTGTGTTGAGGAGAAGGTACTGCTCTGTTTCAGCCGTTATGGGCAGCCTAGCTGTGTTGAGGAGAAGGTACTGCTCTGTGTCAGCCGTTATGGGCAGCCTAGCTGTGTTGAGGAGAAGGTACTGCTCTGTTTCAGCCGTTATGGGCAGCCTAGCTGTGTTGAGGAGAAGGTACTGCTCTGTTTCAGCCGTTATGGGCAGCCTAGCTGTGTTGAGGAGAAGGTACTGCTCTGTTTCAGCCGTTATGGGCAGCCTAGCTGTGTTGAGGAGAAGGTACTGCTCTGTGTCAGCCGTTATGGGCAGCCTAGCTGTGTTGAGGAGAAGGTACTGCTCTGTTTCAGCCGTTATGATGTTAGCCCTGTAGATGTTAGTGGTCACCCGTGGCGACCGGATGGATGGAGGGAGGAGGCAGGTGGACAGTCTCAAGGACATGGAAGTTGTCAGAGTCAACTTTGCCATCAACTTCAGAGATAACATAGAAAAACAAACGGGAACAGACTCTACCATAATGTTTCAATCCATATTGGTAAGGACTTGTCCTTATGGGAATGATGTTCTCTCAGCATGATGTTGGAATACTGTTTGTGTTAAGACAAGTTTCCTCACGTAGAGTACACACGCTTGCCGTGCCGAGAAGGTTTTAAAACAGAGCATGTCTCTCTCTCGACTGAGCTGGTCATCCAACTCAGACACACGGTCAGAGAGGTCAGAGAGGCAGTGAGCATAGCAAGTTATTAGTACTGTCTGGGCGGTCATTCACTTACAGATGGACACTCACACACTCCCAGATGTCCACCATCACAGCACGATTGGACCGATCCCCCCAGCCCGTCCCCAAACTTCATCCATCCCCCTTCACAGGAGCTTGTTGAGCTGCACTATGCGTCTTGTCCACCGCCAACACAGATACATTGCACCACACCGCACAGTGAGAGAGGCTGGCTCTGTCATACAATGCAACGCCGGCCCTGCTCCGGGTAAAACAACAGCACAGCGCACTCACCAACACAAATCCACAGTCTCTCTCTCTCTCTCTCTCTCTCTCTCTCTCTCTCTCTCTCTCTCTCTCTCTCTCTCTCTCTCTCTCTCTCTTTTGATCTATCAAATAACTGATGGATACAGTAATATTTCAGTAGTGAAATGACGTTTATTGGATTAACAGAAAATGTGCAATATGCATCAAAACGAAATTAGACAGGTGCATAAATTTGGGCACCCCAACAGAAAAATCACATCAATATTTAGTAGAGCCTCCTTTTACTAAAACAACAGCCTCTAGACGCTTCCTATAGCCTCTAATGAGTGTCTGGATTCTGGATGAAGGTATTTTGGACCATTCCTCCTTACAAAACATCTCCAGTTCAGTTAGGTTTGATGGTTGCCGAGCATGAACAGCCCGCTTCAAATCATCCCACAGATTCTCAATGATATTCAGGTCTGGGGACTGGGATGGCCATTCCAGAACATTGTACTTGTTCCTCTGCATAGATGCCCGGGTAGATTTTGAGCAGTGTTTTGGGTCGTTGTCTTGTTGAAATATCCAGCCCCGGCGTAACTTCAACTTTGTGACTGATTCTTCAACATTATTCCCAAGAATCTGCTGATATTGAGTGGAATCCATGCGACCCTCAACTTTAACAAGATTCCCAGTGGCCACACAGCCCCACAGCATGATGGAACCCCCACCAAATTTTACTGTGGGTAGCAAGTGTTTTTCTTGGAACGCTGTGTTCTTTTGCCGCCATGCATTACACCCCTTGTTATGACCAAATAACTCAATCTTTGTTTTATCAGTCCACAGCACCTTATTCCAAAATGAAGCTGGCTTGTCCAAATGTGCGTTTGTGGTGTGTGTGCAGAAAAGGCTTCTTCCGCATCACTCTCCCGTAGAGCTTCTCCTTGTGCAAAGTGCGCTGAATTGTTGAACGGTGCACAGTGACACCATCTGCAGCAAGATGATGTTGTTGGTCTTTGGAGGGGGTCTGTGGGCTGTTTTTGACCGTTCTCACCATCCTTCGCCTTTGCCTCTCCGATATTTTACTTGGCCTGCCACTTCTGGCCTTAACAAGAACTGTGCCTGTGGTCTTCCATTTCCTCACTATGTTCCTCACAGTGAACACTGACAGCTTACATCTCTGCGATAGCTTTTTGTAGCCTTCCCCGAAACCATAATGTATCAGTCTTAAACAATCTTTGTTTTCAGTTCATTTGAGAGTTGTTTTGAGGCCCCCATGTTGCCACTCTTCAGAGGAGAGTCAAAGAGAACAACAACCTGCAATTGGCCACCTTAAATACCTTTTCTCATGATTGGATGCACTTGTCTATGAAGTTCAAGGCTTAATGAGCTCACCAAACCAATTGTGTGTTCCAATTAATCAGTGCTAAGTAGTTACAGGTATTCAAATCAACGGAATGACAAGGGTGCCCAAATTTTTGCATAGCCTATCTTTCACATCTGATTTAATTTCATACAACTTAATATTGCCACACTAAAAATCTTTATCTGGACAATACCCCAGTACTCAGCTTTTATTAGAAAATGAATGGCATGCCACTGTGATCATTTTCTGTGACGACAGAGTAAATTATTATGCAGCCTCAGAGGGGTGCCCAAACTTTTGCATACAACTGTATATCTACCTCCCTGAGTGAGACTACTCATTGGTTACTAGTGACAGTGTGTGTTGAACAGTTATGGTGTGACTAATGTGTGTGTGTGTGTGTGTGTGCGTGTGTGTGTGTGTGTGTGTGTGTGTGTGTGTGTGTGTGTGTGTGTGTGTGTGTGTGTGTGTGTGTGTGTGTGTGTGTGTGTGTGTGTGTGTGTGTGTGTGTGTGTGTGTGTGTGTGAAAAACCAGTGTGTTATCTCCTCTGTGCATGGTTTTGCACAATTCCTTCATATGATCTTTAAGGGCTGTCATGCAGAGATGAAATATTCATGTGGTTTAATGTCAATACTTTAGATGCATTATGAGCGTGTTATGAAAGCATGAATAATACATAGGATACAGACGTGTGATGTACAGTGTTAGCTCTAATTGATTCACTTACAATTACCAGAGACCTCTGTGTACTCCACCACCACCACTTACCACTTATTCACACCCCTTAGCACTACTAAACACTAGCCAACACACACACACACACACACACACACACACACACACACACACACACACACACACACACACACACACACACACACACACTTGCATGCACACACAGGCACACACACACACACACACACACACACACACACACACACACACACAGACATAGACATAGACACACAAAACACACTGCTTACAACAGACCTTGAGCACAAATGAGCTTAACATAACAGCAGACCCACATTTTTTAAATACATTTCTTACCCACTCTGAAGCCCACTTAAAGGTCCTTGACCTGGTCCCATATGCCTGCCTGACACAGCTCAGCACCCGCTCGGTACCCGCAGAGGTGCCAGTGCAGGTTAGCTGGTACATGAATAATGGGAAACTACACATTAAGACAAAGAAGTAGGCCACAGGATACAGGAGTGTGTCTCTGCTCTGCCCCCTCATCAACTCCCCATTCATATTTAATCTAACAAGACCAGCCTCAACACTCCTCTGTCCTGGGGTTGAGTTGAAGTGTCAGTACCAGAGGGGTAAACTGATGCCCTACTTCCTGTTCCTCTAACACATGCTGCTGTGTCTTCACAAATCACTCCATTGATCTCATTATCGAGGAGAGATTTCTTTAGGGGGCATTCATGCATTCATTTACAACCAGATTAATGGGATATTCAAACTTAAATATAGAACACAGTTTTCTTTTCTGGGTTTAATTTGGTGCATGCATATCATAAGTTATTGTGAAAGCTCTAACCTCCGAAATCATACTCACATGGAGATTACTGGGTGTGAGTGCAGAGAGAACATTTCAAATCTTTTAGTTTTAATTAATTCTAATAACAGGGGATATGAGCTTTCCTTAAATCTGTCTGCTTGCATGTGACTCTCCTCTTTTCAGCTGATAAGCACTGGGGCTTTGTACCGGCAGTTTATCTGTCAGTCCATGGTGCTTTAATGATCTAAACAGGCTGAATTAGCTAGGCGCTTGGTGTACATTAAGATTCACACTCCGTCTGTAGTTAGCTGTCTCCTCACTAGACTCTAAATTTATATTTGATACCCAATTTATATTTGATACCCAATTTATGGGTCTCAGACCCAATTTATGTTGGAGACCCACTGTCAAAGACCAGAGATACATACTGAGGAAATTGACTTAATAAAGGCTGTACTCCCCCTAACCTTGTCTTGGGGCTGCAGTAGTTTTGAGTAACTTGATCTCAGCATGCCAGATCGATGTTTTGACGTTTATTTAATGAAGGCAAAAGTCGGTTTTTGAGCAGTTAAATACTTGAGCAGTTAAAATAGAATTACTCAAATTAACTTAGATGTATTTAATGTTGAAAATTCTACCTAATAATGGACCTGGATATTTTAGGAATGAGATCTCTGCAGATTAAATGAAGTGGTAGCACATCAATAATTGATTCACAAATCTTTATATAGAATATCGCTTTTGAGATTCATAATTCATTTTTTGGGGGGTTTTAATAAATAGGTATTAAAACTTTAACCAATATTAATAGCACCAATTAAGGGGCAGACTGAAGTTATGCATAATTTCTGTACTGCTGCTGGGGTTTGGAAAAGCCACACTGTGGACCGGCTAAGTCCTCCCACGGTCATTCCTTTCTTTTACTTACTTCTCTCTCTCCTCTCCCTCTCTCTTTCTGTCTGTTCTTTACCCATCAATCTCTCTCTCCTCTCTCTCTCTCCCCATCTTTCTCTTTCCACCCATCACTATCTCCTTGTCCTAGTAATGATGATAAATAGTATTAATAACATAATGAAATAGAGGTAGTGGGAAACTGAACACCTATGCTGGAAAAAAACACCTACATTACATACATTCATCACAGTCCAAGACGCAGCACTTTACACATTCATAACTCCATTATCAATAACCTGATCATCAACAATAAGATGAGAACATGTGGCCCACAAGGCATTGATTGACAAGCATTTTTTTCCCTCGACATCATCATGTATTTCAGTATGCCTAGACCTAATGCCTTGTTATTTCGGCCAGAGTAGCGCGTCATTAGGTCTAGGAATACTAGCATGCTTTTTTTGTTCCCTCTGGTGCACTTCTTCACCAGACGTAGTGACGAAGAGAGGGGGACATAATTATTTTGTTCTGGTAGTCCTGAACCAGGAGAAGAACCAGGAGAACCGGTTGACTTAAATAATGGCTTCTGTGTTGCAATGTGTGTATGGATTTATCCCTGGGCAGGTGGCCTGCAATGAGTGCCTTTTGGACTGATCACCACTAGCAGGCAGAAGGATTAAGGAGAAAAATTGAGAGAGGGAGGGATGGAGAGATATATTCATATATTCACTTGCTTTGGCAATGTAAATATATATTTCCCATGCCAATAAAGCCCTTTGTGTCAGGCTCTGGCCATAGGGAGGCCTTTGGCTCCTCTATTTAGCCATGGTCAGGGCCTGACAGATCTAGTAATTCATTGTTTGTTTTGTGTTGAATCCCCAATTAGCTGTGAGGTAGCTGCTATGCGTTGTCTCTAATTGGGGATTCTATTTAAGTAGAGATGTCCCACACCTTGTTGTGGGTCATTATCTTCATGTTGGATGTTTATGGAATGTGTGGGCATGCACTTGTGAGTACCATTCTTGTTTTTGTTTTCTATAATTCTAATTAAAAGTATGTTCAACTACAACTGCACTGCGTTTTGGTCTGCCGACACACCACATCGTGACACTTTGAATTGAATTGAATTAGAGAGAGAGAGAGAGAGAGAGAGAGAGAGAGAGAGAGCTGAACTGCTTTCTTGATCCAGTGATTCTGGTTGAAATTGATTTTCTTACCTCCAGAGATCTTCCACTGTCCCATACTCGCAAAATCTCTCTCTCTATCGCTCTCTCTCCCTTTTCTCTCTCTCCCCTCTATTACACACCTGTCCAGAGGATGAATGATCTACACATTACCCATGGGTAGCTGCTGACCGGTACATGCTGCAGCGACTCACACAGCTTAGGGACCTCACAGCAAACCACCAGGGAGAGAAGAGAGGGAGAGAGAGTAGGACAGGGGAAAGAATGAAGAATAGACTGAGAGAGAAGAGGGGAAGAGAACGTGAGATGGAGTAGAGGGGGAGGGCGGTTTTGCTGGGGGAATGGCAGAATGACAATCAGGTCTGGTGTAGATTACCTGTGGCTCTGCAGGCTCTGTGGCCCCGTGGTCCATTCCTCCCATTCTCTGTCTCAGGGGACACATGTCAGTCGTGTAGAGAAGAGAGAGCAGGTCACTTTAATGAACTGGCCCTCTTTATCTAACACTAATTTACTATCTGCTGAGTACTCACTAGTGACCAGGTCTACTCTATTTCGACTGTATTGGTCCCCAGGGCAGGGCTGGGACATGGAGAGAGGGAAGAGATGGGGGGAGGGAGGGGGAAGTGGACATTCCATGTTCTTTTTAATAAGGAAAAGAGACCTCTAGTGTACGTGCCTTGCCTCTGGCCCAGAGCATTGCATCAGTCACTGGCTGGACGTTAGTGGAGCAGGCTGAGGACACAATAATAGAGCCCATAGGGAAGACCTCATACTGTGTACATTCCCAAATCCTCATACTGGTCCTGTGTACTAAACCATAGTTCTCTCCTCCTTCCATCAAAGTATCTGTCATGTGTACTAAACCTTTGTTCTCATCACTCTACCTAGACGTGGGCTAGTTAGTATGTGTTAGCATTGGTCCTCTCCCCTATCACTGGATGCAAGGGATCTCCTCTCATGGTTGTGGATGTGTCTAATTGGCCTGACCTGGCTGAGAGAGTGTGGAGGAAGCACTACTGACAGACTGAGCACTGAACACAGTAAACACACTGAGTCCTCATCCACACACACTACACATACACACCTGAGAGAGAGAGAGAGAGAGAGAGAGAGAGAGAGAGAGAGAGAGAGAGAGAGAGAGAGAGAGAGAGACTATTCTGCATTGAAACATCATTAAATCCATAAGCATTAAAAACCTACAGGATAAAAAATCTAATTGTGAGTAAATCCATTCTTGTCTCACGGAGAGCAGTGGAGAGGCAGGTTTATTCCCTGCAGGAAATTATTGTTTGATTTCTACCTGTCGGGATGTTAGCTTTCATGGCTGGGTAGACAGGACCCCCTGTTCCTCTCCTGCTGAGGGGTAGTGAGCGAGGGTGAGTGACATCTGAAATTTCTAGGATTTCAGTGTGAAAGCTTCTGTTTGCTCAGGAGCAGAAAAGGCTTCAGATGTTTTGGCTCACTGAAGGGATAGAGCAGTACTATGAGAATGAATAGTTGCCAAATGTGTTCAGTACTGCATGCTCAACATTGCAAACATGGATGGACACACACACAAACACCCTCGAATAAAGGCATACATATACTTACACACACACACAAACCCCCAGACACAAATCATGTGGCAGAAACGTCTTGTTCCTCCCTCCAGAAAGTCCTCTTACTGTTTATTACTGGGAGCTTCAAAGTCACATAAAAGGCCTGCGCTCCCATAGTGATTCCCTTGGGGGCGATTAAGACGTAATTTCTCTTTGAGACAGATGCTGCTTGAGCCGCGCCGGCCGTCTCCAGAGCATTGGGCCGTGCAGCGGAGGAGTGGAGCGGGGGATGAGGGCGAGGAGAGGGGGAGAAGTCCCAGTCCCCCTCAGGTGAGAATAGGGGATGAGGACTAACATAGAAAATATAAAGCTACGTAAACATGACACAGCTCTCAACTCCCTCAGCTATAGCTCCTTTCTGACTATCACAAACAAGCCCCAAAAAACCGACAGGAAGGAGAGCTGATGGAAAAGGGAATGAAAGTGTGGGAGAGGGGATAAAGAGAGAAAGAGAGAGCCGAGAGATAAATAAATATAGGTACCCCATGAACAAAGCTTACGCTCAAATCAGTGCACATCAATCTCTACACACACACATACGAACACACACATATACACAGAGTCGTCAGTCTAATTGCCTGAGCTCTGTCATCTTTACCATCAATGCTATGCTAATGCCACACCCGGCTATGCTGCTTATGGGCCAACATGCACGTCAACCGCTAGCTCCTAATGAGCATTCTGCTTCCATTTAGAGGGCCATCATTACATTGTATAGCGTGCAGCTGTGACTCTGCCTGCCTGTCTGTCTCCAGCCTTAATGGGCTAAACTTTGTTTACTTTTAAGGGCCTGTATGAATTATAGATTGCTAAGAGGTGATTTCCCAGAATAATCCATCTGAATCTGAAGCCAAATGTCTCCCCAGGTGATGAGCCTCAGGGTAAATGAGCTGGTTGGAATCTCATATAGTCACACAGAGACATTTGTTACCTCACTATTTTCTGCTGAGAGTGGAAATGCATGTTGAAATGTCAAGGAAAGTCTTGAGGGGGACGATGGGTGACCAGATATTTGTTGTAACACATTTGTTAGAAAACAATCATAATTAACAATATTTCCTTCCTACCCTCCCTTACATGCAACATTTCCTAAACTATTCTTGACCCCCATTAAAGTTTTACAAACTCTCCTAAATGAGAAGAAAGGGATTCCCCACCGCTCTCAGTTTCTCATGGGAGGGGTTAGGTACTCAGGAGGCTAAGGGTAGTGCAGTAGAACACCAACTGAGCCACAAATCAAATCAAATCCAATTGTATTGGTCACATACACGTAGTTAGCAGATGTTATTGCGGGTGTAGTGAAATGCTTGTGCTTCTAGCTCCGTCAGTGCAGTAATATCTAACAAGTAATATCTAACAGTTTCACAACATATACCCAATATCCACATAAATCATACTGTGAGAATGATATTTCTACTCCTTACTCCTTATTTTCCTCTTTACTCTCATCCTATTCCTTCCACCCCCTTGGAATTACCAAAAAGGTGCTTAACTTGTCAACCAATCCTCTTTCCCCTTCTTAAATTTCCCCTCCCTCCTCTTTGACCTCCCTCAGTGTTCCTCTTTGACCTCCCTCAGTGTGCCTCTTTGACCTCCCTCAGTGTTCCTCTTTGACCTCCCTCAGTGTGCCTCTTTGACCTCCCTCAGTGCTCCTCTTTGACCTCCCTCAGTGTTCCTCTTTGACCTCCCTCAGTGTTCCTCTTTGACCTCCCTCAG
Organism: Thymallus thymallus; assembly: GCA_023634145.1. Taxonomy (NCBI): domain Eukaryota; kingdom Metazoa; phylum Chordata; class Actinopteri; order Salmoniformes; family Salmonidae; genus Thymallus; species Thymallus thymallus. The sequence goes on from CM042399.1 coordinate 21,355,558, forward strand.
TGCTCCTCTGACCTCCCTCAGTGTTCCTCTTTGACCTCCCGCAGTGCTTCTCGCTCATCAACAAACCCCATGTCTTCACCTCCCCCTCCCTTTTCCCCTCTCTGCACATATCAGATGATAGATTACCTTGACGCTTGCTTCTTTCTCCACCATGTACTCTACACATTATCCTCCTCTGTGGAGAAATCCTTCAAGCTGAACAAATCAAATCAAATCACATTTTATTTGTCACATGTGCAGAATACAACAGGTGTAGACTGTGAAATGATTACTTACGAGCCCCTTGCCAACAATGCAGAGTTAAAAAGTTAAATTGGCGCTCCGGTACTGCTTGCCGTGTGGTAGCAGAGTGAACAGTCTATGGCTTGGGTGGTTGAGGTCTTCGAACATTTTCCAGGCCTTCCTCTGACACCGCCTTGTATAGAGGTACTGGATGGCAGGTAGCTTGGCCCCAGTGGAGTACTGGGCTGTTCGCATAACCCTCTGTAGCGCCTTGGTATCGAGGGTGGTGCAGTTGTCCCAGTCAAGATGCTCTTAATGGTGCAGCTTAAAGGTAGAGCTTCTTGAGGATCTGAGGGGCCATGCCAAATCTTTTCAACAGCCTGAGGGGAAAGATGTGCTGTTGTGAGAGGACAATGTTAAGTCCTTAGTGATCTGGACACCGATGAACTTGAAGCTCTCGACCCACTCCACTTCAGCCCCGTTGATGTGGATGGAGGCGTGCTCGCCCCTCCATTTCCTGTAGTCCACGGTCAACTCTTTTGTCTTGCTAACGTTGGGGGAAGAGGTTGTGTTCCAGGCACCACAATGTCAGGCCTCTGATCTCCTCCCTGTAGGCTGTCTTATCGTTGTCTGTGATCTACCACCGTCTTGTCATCAGCAAAATTGATGATGGTGTTGGAGTTGTTGGGTGGCCACATGGTCGTGGGTGAACAGGGAGTATATGAGGGGACTAAGCACAGACCCCCGAGGGGCCCCTGTGTTGACGGTCACTGTGGCAGATGTGAATGCATTACTTTTGACCTGAGCCCTATGGACCCTACTGGTGCCATTTCTGACACTGACTCTGTGTTTGCCCGGTTCAGTGTAGGAATGCCATTACCATGGTAGACTGGTGTGATATGCTAATATCAAGTCTCATATACCTTTACATGCACAGTGTCTTACTGAACATGCAATTGTTCATGTGACTGGGTTATAAAGAAGTGGAGTAACTATAATGTGATGTTTTACAAGAATGAAAGGAATATGTGGGAGTAGCAGAGCTGTGGGGAGAATGCTTTTAACAGCGAGTCTCTTTTCGACACTCAGGTTTCCTGTTCCGCTATGCAGTCTGACAGACGGCAATTTTCTCAGAGACCCTGGCACGTTTTCCTTGTGCTCGATGGAGTCGGGGAATGAGTGGGATTTGCATTGAAAGTTTGGTAATAAAAAACCTGGACTGAATCTGAATCTGCTCCTCGGCCGAAAAGAAAGAAGCAGCTCGAGGAAAAAAAGACACAACTTTCCTTTTTTCTCAGCAGCAGCAGACTGTCAGAAGGACAACTATCTAAGTTTCTTTCTTGTTTGTTTGTTTGCCATATAGTGTTGGTTTTCTCCTAAAGAGACTCCAGAACTATCCATCTGCCTGCGTTACTGTGGTGACACCCCTTTGAGCGGCCGACGAGGCAGCCTTGGAGAACGTAACTAACTGGAGAAGCAAAATGGCAGCCTAATTAGCGTGACTGCGGTGCCAGTGGAGGGTGAAGCTCGTTATGATGTGTCTGCGCATGAATATGCACATGTTACATTAGAATACATGACCAAAGCAACCACTGCTAGCAGTGAAAGATAACTGTCCACCCAACTGGCTGGATGGTGTTGATTGAGTAATTAGTTAATGCGTTTACATTGTGAATTTGGTTTCTGGGCATGACTTTCTGTGCATTTGCAGTTTATACAGTATGTGTGAGTGTGTGAGTGTGAGAAGGTGTGTGAAAAAGTATATTCCTGCTCTCTATGATTCTCACATGCACTCTCCCAGGATACTGCCTGTGGACTCAGAGTGATGTATTAACCATCTACCACTCCCCTGCCTCCCTTTCCTCTCCTCTCCTATCCAGCCTCCCTCCCTCCACCATCCTGCTGGGCCAATCCAAGCTGTCCCACAACGGAGACTCCCCACTGGGTGCAATATGCCACCCGCCTCCCCTGCACTGCCAGATCGCTGGGGCTTCCCCCAGTGCTAAGTAGACAGAGATGAATGGCAGCTCTAGCTCACCCGTCAGGGAGCTACAGGGAGTAGGGGGACAATAACATGTTGTTCAGACATGACAAAAAGTCATTAGCCTCCAGGGATTGGCGCTGTTCCAGCTGCTGACATCATCAGTGGATGAAAAGACAACAACAAAATAACATCAACAACAGCAGTAGAGACGGTAAACGTAGAACTAACATCAACCTGGAGACAATGGCCCAATCTAAGGTATACTGTCCGCCTACACGTTCGCCCTTAGACAGCCTCCCTGTCTGAGATTGAGATAGACGTTGAGACAATGGGCTTGATGAGGTGTAGTTTGTCTTTGTGAAGTCAATTACACTGAGCCTGCCAGTGTCCTCCTGCCCCAAAACTCTCACCACTGTCCACCCGCCGCAATCTCCAACCTGTACCCCGTGGTGGGAGGAACACAGAACAGCAAATTAAGTTGACTGGCCACAGAAAACTCCTAATGTTCCCCACATTTAATTGGCAAGTTGAAACTTGGGAGAGCGGGATTCAGTGAGAGAGAGCTGTGATCCCTCCATTTCTTATTACTTTTCTTTCATTGCTGTTTCTGTCAGAGGCAGGCAGACAGAAATGTTTCCGGGCTCAGAGAGGCTTAATGAGGAGGAGATGTACGTCTGGTGAGGTTCTGTGTGTTTGTCAGTGTGAGCGTGTATATGTGTGTGTGCGTGCATGCGTGGATCCGAGTCTGAAACACTAGAGCCATGAGGTAGCCAAGCTCACAAAACACACCACGGGTCTCACCCCAAAACAGCCTGTCAGACCAGAGTAATTTCTCGAGCAACAGCTGCTCTAACTCCTTACATTCACACAGGGGTAACTTGATCATCATAACCATCTCCTTCAGCTCCACAGTAGCCTGTGGTGACCGTGTGGAGGGTGGCATTTAAATCCTGCCAGCGTTGGACTCTATTATCTGGGTACGAGCGGATGGTTTTAGCAGGGTCAGACCTGTGCTGACCCCTCTCTCTCAGGGCCTCGATACAGGCTTCAAACAAACAAGCCAAAATAATCAGTCCTGCTATCTATCGTCTCAGGGATCCTGAGGAGGATGAACAACCGAGCTGCACAGTGAGCACACACCAGAACAGCACACAGCGATAACAGACCCAGGACGTGTCCACACATCCTAATTCAACCATTACAGCTCCAACCGCAGAAGGATCTTTCTATGAGTTTTTTTGTTTTCTGTTTTTTTAGCAGCTAGGCAGGTTCCTCTTGGCAAGTGGCTAGGTGAGAGACTTGGAGATGGAGGATCTTCTGAGAGGAAGATTGAACAGTAATTCTGCAAAAGGTGAAATCCAAGCAAGCTTAAATATCTTAGAATGTTTTTGTTTACAAGCTAAATTATCTGATATCATTTGTAGATAATATAGCTTATTTTAACCTAAAAAAGTCTAAATAAAAATAATGTATCTTAATAAGATGATTAAGGTACAATATCCTAAAAAATTGAGTATCTTGAAATAAAATAAATTACTTGTTAAGCCTTCTGTTGAAGATTGACGGCTACACTAAGCCATCCAAAAAATATGTTTGCTTTGATAATCTACCACATAAACACTGCTATCCAAGACTGATGGCAGGAGAATTTGCCATCTGATGGGTGAGGTTGATGAGAAAGATATATAGAGAGAGATAGAGGGAGAGAGAGAGAAAAGTAGAGAGATAAACAAAGTAATGTAACAATGTGATATACTTTTTAATTGGTTGCAATTAAAATAGTAAGAGGCAGTATATAGATAGATTGTATGCTGGGGGTGGTGTGGAGGCTCCCTGTGTAGGTTGACAGATAAGTTAGCATCTCTGGCTAACAGGGCGAGTCCTCCTATCACTCTGTCAGAGAGGCAGCTTGTTGACCCTACCATTGCCCCTGTTGCTCCGCGCCTCTGCATTAGCATTTAAACACACAAAGAAACACACTCTCACACTGCCTTCTATACACACACAGACATAAACACACATACACACACACACACACACACACACACACAGACTCTACACACTTTGCCGAACAAACAGGTTATACTGCATGTGTTGAATTCTGAAATAACTTCAATATAATCTGAAGGGAAGAAGGACATAAAAACTAAACTAAAAACCTGACCTGTCAAAATCATCAAACCCAGCGCACGTCTCATCAGCAGGTTGACGTTTACTGTCATGAATCTTGCCGTGGAGGCAGAACTGAGCGATTTGCGCTAGATGGGCCAGCTGCATAGTCAAAATGGGCTATATCGCAAAAATCATGAAAAACAAAAATGAGCTTTTTGTTCTCAATTTAAGGTTAGGGTTAGGCATTAGGGTTAGCAGAGTGGTTAAGGTTAGAGTTAAGGTTAGGGTTAGGCTTTAAAATCAGATTTTATGACTACCTGGCTGTGCCAGTTAGAGACCCCTATGCAGAGCTGCCTTCAGGGAAGGTTTCATGACAATAAATGCCAATCTCATCACCAGGATGTGTAGAGCTGTTTACATGTATAGTCATCCAGGAGAGGGCTATATCTCACAGATAAAGCCTGGCAACCTACCAGGCTGCTGCTGTTTCTCCTCTCCTGCTCTGAGCAGAGCACCCACTGTGCACAGACGTCAATTCAACATCTATTCCATGTGGAAACAATGTTGATTCAACTATTTTGTGCCCAGTGGGCAGGAATCAATAGCCAGCTCTCTCTCTCTCTCTGTAAATCTCTCTGTCATTAGTTTTGCCTCAAATCTCTCTATACCCTTGATGCCATGTTGGAATCATCAATCAGAACAGACTGGGTTGCTGCTACTTGGCTGAGAGTGGGGTGGAGGGTGTGTGTGTGTGTGTGTGTGTGTGTGTGTGTGTGTGTGTGTGTGTGTGTGTGTGTGTGTGTGTGTGAGAGTGTGTGTGTGTGTGTGTGTGTGTGTGTGTGTGTGTGTGTGTGTGTGTGTGTGTGTGTGTGTGTGTGTGTGTGTGTGTGTGTGTGTGTGTGTGTGTGTGTGTGTGTGTGTGTGTGTGTGTGTGTGTGTGTGTGTGAGAGTGTGTGTGTGTGTGTGTGTGTGTGTGTGTGTGTGTGTGTGTGTGTGTGTGTGTGTGTGTGTATGTGTGTGTGTTTGTGTGTGTGTGTGTGTGTGCATGCCTGCCAGTCTGCCTACCCACATACATGTGTTTGGTAGCATGGTAGTATTACCACATATCAGAGTGTCTGTCTGCTAGTTTGCGGGCCGTATGACTGTTTCGTCTAATCATTAAATGCTGACAGGCTCCACAGAACCGGCAGAGTAGCAGCATTGATCTCCTTTACAGGGACCCTGGCTTCATTAGCCCTGTTAGTGCAAAGCTGCTTTACCATGCTCACGCCTAGCTTAGCCCAAACAGAGACACAGACACAGATAAATGCACTGAGAAAGAGAGGGAGAGGAGAGGAGGAGGAGGATAGAGAGAGAGAAAGAAGAGAAGACAAAGGGAGCTAAAGAGTCTGAGGGGATGTGAAAGATAAGGAAGAGATTGTAGTGGGGTGAAGGAAGAGATAAAGTGTGAGAGAGAGAGAGAGAGAGAGAGAGAGAGAGAGAGAGAGAGAGAGAGAGAGAGAGAGAGAGAGAGAGAGAGAGAGAGAGAGAGAGAGAGAGAGAGAGAGAGAGAGAGAGAGAGAGAGAGAGAGAGAGAGAGAGAGAGAGAGAGAGAGAGAGAGAGAGAGAGAGAGAGAGAGAGAGAGAGAGAGATAGATAGATAGATAGATAGATAGATAGATAGATAGATAGATAGATAGATAGATAGATAGATAGATAGATAGATAGATAGATAGATAGATAGATAGATAGATAGATAGATAGATAGATAGATAGATAGATAGATAGATAGATAGATAGATAGATAGATAGATAGATAGATAGATAGATAGATAGATAGAGAAACATTTGAGAGCGGGGTAGGAAGAAAGTGACAGAGAGGTATAGAGAGGGCATGGAGCGTGTGAACCAGTGAGGCCAGCAGAGCGATGAGCAGGAGAATCAATTAACTTCTGTTGTGATTAATCAATTATCACGCTGGTCCATCGGCAGCCTGAGTACTTAGCCCGGCTTCCACAGTGAGGCTTTGCTGTGTTGGAGAATTAGCTTTGACCTCTGCAGTTCAAACAGAAACAAATGTCTGCAGAAATACACACATGCATGCATGCACGCACGGACACACACACACACACACACACACACACAGAGGGACAAGGCCTTATACTCCCCAGAGAGTTCTCTAAATTTAAATTTCTGTAAAAAAGGAAATTATGATGAAAAAGAAAATGAATGCTCAGCCATTTTGTTGATGGCAAATTTAGTGAAGTAGAGTATATCCTCTTTATTGTTCTCTGCAGCATCTCTCTCACTCTCCCTCCCTCACTCCCTCTTTTTCTACTGGCAGTGTAGGGTTTTGGTCAGTTTAACTACGCCCACAACTCCCCGAGGACGGGCCATGACTGATGGGCCCGCGTGAGTATCCGTTTTGAATTCGGCCCATTTGATAAATTTATCGCTGGCATTTTGAAAATGAAATTAGAGGAACGTCTCCTGGAAACTGTTTTTCCAGCACAGGTGCCATAAATAAACTTAATTTGGCCGTGAGGAAGAGAGGGGGAAATGGAGAGAGAGAGAGAGAGAGAGAGAGGGAGGGAGTGGTGAGAGAGAGAGGGAGAGAGAGAGTGAAGAGAGAAAGAAAGTCAGAGTGAAAGAGAGCAAGCAAGAAACAGAGATGGTGTGGGGAGACAGAGATAGAGAGAGAGTACAATAGAAAAGGAAAGATAAGATATGGAGAGAAATGTCAGAGAAAGGATGTTGAGATGCTGAGTGTGTCGAGGTGAGCAGAGGTTGAAGCTTGGACTATAATGAGGGGCCTGTCTAACATGATACAAGTGAATGAAGTGTAGAGGTCATTCAAATACTGAAATAGCACAAGCTTGCTCTATATACTGCCTAGGGACAATAGACTTCTGTTCTGGTGAGACAACGAGGCTTATACTGTTTAAGATACAATACCTTGCAAAAGTATTAAGACCCATTTTATTGTGTTACAAAGTGGAATATATATACATTTTTTTCAACAAAATACTCAGTAATACAAAATACTCAGTAAATGTAATAACTAAAATATAGTTGTTGCATAAGTATTCAGCTCCCTAAGTCAATACATGTTGGAATTGATTACAGCTGTGTCTTCTTGGGTAAGTCTATAAGAGCGTTGCACACCTGGATTGTGCAATATTTGCCCATTATTATTTTCTAAATTCCTCAAGCCATGTGAAGATTTTGGGGTTCATGGCTAGACAACAATTTTCAAGTCTTGAAATTGATTTTCAAGCAGATTTATGTCAAAACTGTAACTTGGCAACTCAGGAGGGGGCAGGGTTGATGAGTGGTTGACACTGCCAACACACACACACATACACATGTGATAGAATGAAATGTGCCTTAATAATAACAAAATAATACATAATTATAATGTGTACTAGTAAGCTATTCATTTATCTGAATGTTAATAATACGATCTGTGTGCTCTAGTGATGTCTGTTTGATCTGAGTTTGATTGGTTATGGCTAGGAATTCCGATAGTTGCGCACGGCGCTTCGGAGCTCATTACAAGTGACTTGAAGGGGACCCGGGGCCCTGTGTGATTTATTTCTATATTTCCCCCTTTCAGGGGTATAACACACACACACACAAACACACAAACACACAAACACACGAGCGAGAGACAATGAGAGAAGACATAGCGATAGGAGAGAGAGCGATATGAGAGACCCTATGAGCTTTATCTTCAGCTCAAGGCCCAAAGGCTCCTCAGTACCGATGGTGTTGTCATATCTGGATATCCCTCCATAACTCACTGTGTGTGAATGAATAGTTACCCATCCCTCTATGTGAGTATTTGAGTGCGCTGGGTAAATGTTTCAGGGAGAAAGGGAGTTTGTTAAAATAAGGTGTATGTCTGCCTGTGTTAATGTTAGCATAGCTGTAAAATGCCTAGATTAGTGTATCACACACACACACACACACACACACACACACACACACACACACACACACACACACACACACACACACACACACACACACACACACACACACACACACACACACACACACACACACATGAACACAGATACACCAGATACACGCACACACACACACAGTGGCTGGCCTTATTTATGTGTCTCTCCTTCAGCAACATATGGGAGTGTGTCTGTAGAGAGAAAATGTACACCACACCAGCCTCTGTTCCCACTCAACATTAATCAGACCACAAAGAGCAGCCGCACCACACGTCACTTAGCTTTATAGAGCCGTCTGACAACACACGTGCAGACGCACACATGCATAGACTCACATGCACACCACGCACACACACACACATACTAAGAAAACCAGGTGTGTTCGTGCGTGCATGTGTGTGTGTGTTACTGTGTGTGTACGAAGCATGGGCATTTTGTGAGGGTATCAAGCACATTACTGGTATGGCTATGTACTGTAGATGCAGAGTACTGTATGTGTGAATATACTTAGAGTCAGTGTGTGTCACAACATGTTAATGAGTTGAGGAAAAATAGATGCTACCTCCTTCCTCACTATCACAGTATAAACAACAATACATACGTTAAAATAAACAAAGTGTACGAAACCAAGTTTGAACAAAGTCAAGTTTATCAACTGTAAAGTAGCACGGCTGATTGTCTATTGTCCTCTCCGGCGGTGCAATCACACAGGACACCGGCCATTATCTACATTACACAGAGTAAAGGGATGAAACGTCCTGATGCCACTCAGAATGAGCCCCCCCCCCCAGGGCTATTCACTATGTCTGCTTCTACTCTGATCATTATCCTCCCAATCAAAACAGCCCGACAGACTGCCCCGCCCCTCCCACCAACCAACCCTACCCCACCTCCCAGTTATACTGAGAAACACACTCTCTCCACTGTCCACCCACACAATAACATACACAAGGCTTTACCCACAGTATATGCTATGACCCAGTGTTTCCCAACTCCAGTCCTCCAGTACACCCAGGAGCACACATTTGTGTTGTAGCCCCCGACAAGGACACCTGATTTAACTTGTCAACTAATCATCAAGCACTCAATGAGTTGAATAAGGTGTGCTTGTCTAGGGCAACAACAGAAATGTGTACTGTTGGGGGTACTGGAGGACTGGAGTTGGGAAACACTGCCATAACTGATGAGGGACACGGAGAGATCGCATTACAAAATATCATTATGAGTTTGAGTCATCAGTGACGCAAGCACATAGTGTGGATTATATATTACTAATGTAATGTATAGAATGATACTATTGGCTATAATGTATGGGTGGGTGTATGGGAACATTGATATTAGCAAGACAACAGTAACCTTGACTTCACTTCACCAACACCTCAGGTATAAGTGTTGATAAACAGTAGTTAAGAACAAACAAACAGCTGCTGCACACACACATTTACACACTCGCACACACACACACACACACACACACACACACACACCACGTCTCAAACAGCGGAGGGACACAGGTGACTGATTGTGTGTTGCTTTACCTTTCCGAGATGACACGGTGGTATCTGCAGATGAAAGGGAGAGAGAAAAGAGAGGAGTGTGTTAACGGTTGACAGGCTGTTGTCTCTGAGACATATCAAATGGCGGAGATGACAGCAGTAGTCAGTGATTCGCTGGGAGGGGAACAACGTTGTGGCCCAGGAGGGTAAACAAAAGGGGAGCGTTAGAACACAGCCAGGGGGTCTTTCATCTCAGCCCTCCAACAGCACACACACACACACACACTACTGCTGCCTTTCAACCATCCTGAGAGGGAATGAGTAAGATGGAGAGAGAGGGAGAGAGATGGAGAAAGAGAGAGGAAGAGACTGATTGAAGAAGATTCTTTCTGAGCTATCCCACCAAGAAAAAGAAATGGAGGCCTTGAGAGTGAAGAGAAGAGAATGCATGAAATTCCCAGAAAACTGCAATCCATTATACAAGTTACTGTGAGTGGAGATTTTTAATAAGTAAAGCAATAACATCTTGGCTTTGTGAGAGCGCAATCCAATTTTTATTTTGGACGGATTTCCAGATTTTTCCACTTCCAACCAATAAGGTGTGGATGAAAACATTAAACATTTTTAGTGGGAGGGTTGTAGAGGAATTCTCTTTTTAAGTGTCAAGACAACAGAGGGGACAGGAGAGAGAACCCAACATTTTTTACATTTACCTTATTGTTCTCATAAAACACTGCTCCCAATAAAAGACTTTTCAAGTCAGGAGGAATGCGAAAATAAATGTGTTCCTCTGTTGCAATCTCGGAAGTCCAAATCCTTGAACGCATTTGTGTACTGGCCGAACGCCCAAGAAGCCCAAACGGCCGCAGACGGGAGGCTTGTAATAAATGAATCCGGGTGGATTAGCGTGAGGGGTTAGGCTGAAAGGGAGATAAAAGATGGCCTCCATTGTGGCGTCGGTGTAGATCAAAGCAGCGCGGCATGGGATTGGGCTGAAGTTTAAGGCTTGCTGCTTTTTGTTTGGCAAGGTTTTCAGGAATATTTGTGCCAATATTTCCCAGCTGGTTATTATATGGGTCTGTAGCTTCACAGCAGTGGAATGGCCCTAGCTAGAGAGAAAACCCTCTGCAAACTGGTACAGTTGGTGTTGGCATGTTCTGGTGCCATACCAAATCCTATCATGCCAACTCTGCCGTCTCCGTTGGAGAAACCATGTAGTCATGAGTGCAGTTGATACATGGTCTACACATCTAGAATGAAACAGTAAGACTTCTATCTGAAGCTTGTTATATCTCTCCAATCCCTCAATGAAAGGCTTATGGGAAAACATGGGAAAGAGTCCTAACCTTTCAAACACATTTCTTCATGCTCAATAATTGAACATGAGACTTAGAAATACGCTGGCCTACAGAGTAAACTCAACCACCTTCAATTACAAATAAAAGAGAGGGAGAGAGCATGCCAGGTAGAGAGGTTCTGGCAAGCACACTTTATCAGGGGGCTGTCTGCATGCCTATCTGTCTCCTTACATTAGTTTTCTCCTCAGAAGGAGAACAACCTTCCCAGTTCTTATTTACCATTCCCACTAAGAGAGATGGGAGGCAGAGGGAGAGAGAAAGAGATATACTGTATATACAGTACCAGCCATGGACAGATTTCCAACAGTCTAGAGAGAAAGAGCGAGAGAGAGAGAGAGAGAGAGAGAGAGAGAGAGAGAGAGAGAGAGAGAGAGAGAGAGAGAGAGAGAGAGAGAGAGAGAGAGAGAGAGGGAAAGAGACAGAGACAGAGAGAGAAAAAGATAGCTCTGTTTATCCAACTAGCAAATATCTTATAAAACATGAAGGCACGTCTATAATATTAATACAAACATAAACACAATGTGGACTCTGTAGGTATCTCAACCTGATCGTCCCTCTACGCATCTATGCTGCCCTACCAAACAAAAAGGCACTAACTGCTCATTTGGTCAAAAATGACTTAATGTCATTTTTGCTACATTAAATACATGCTTAATTATTTGGACAAGTATTCTCCCTCTATTGTATTGTGTTTTGGAGAAAATGGGGGTCATATTAGCAGTAACTGCATAAGGTTACTGTGAAACCAAGGTAAATAAAAGCACTTTTTTTCAGTTCCACGCTATGAGCAGTTACTGCCTTTTTAGCCAATCTATCATGTGGAAGAAGTTATATAAAGTTTAAAGTCCTCAAACAGAGCAGAACAGTAGGCATCCTATTATCCTCTACACACGTGTATAATATGGAGAGTGAATTCCTCGGTTGTGAAAATGTGTTTTTATCATTGTGAATGGCAACTTTGACGGCTAGAAAGAAAAAGTGTTGTAATGATAGTTCGCTTAACCAGCAACAGCTGACAATGATAGATGACAAACGCTTTTTCCTTCTTAACACACGTCAATACCTGGCATGAAAAAGCCCTGTGACAGCCTACTGTGTACAGATAAATATTGGGCTGTTTGAAAGGTAAAGCTCTTTTTCCCCTCAGACCGTCGATTGGCTGGTTTCTTGCCTAGTCGACGGTGGCTTAGATTGATTTGGAGGCTAAATTCCAGTGAATATGTGAGTGGAATTTTGACACCCATTACGGTTGGGTATTATTTAAATAAGGCTAATCATCAATACAGTGATCCCAGTCTATCCTACTCTGCAGCAGGTTTATGCAAGCTCAGCTAATGCCAGGCCTGAGATGCCCAAAGATGGATTGCATGCATGGGGACACCAAAAGTAGTGGTGGAAACAAATGACCAACATGCAGTACATACCGCTAACTAAGTTGTATTTCTCAATATCTTTTTTCCCCTTTCTCTGTTTGTCTTTTGTTCTCCTTTATTCTCAGAAAGTGGAGGAGAGACACAGAAATAGCATGAATGTTTATGAAGGTCCAATGTTTTTTTGTCTTTTGGGTGGGTACTATAATGGTGACACATGCATATGACACAGGACAATGGTCTAACATTGTGACTGACCTAAAAAGCTAATCAGGCATTGGCTGGAACACTCGTGTTGACATTTACACCACTGATCAGCCAATCAGATTTAGGGATTTCTATGCATCTATAAATCTATGCATTTTAATGAGCATATTACGTATGAACAACTTAATAAGTAAGTAATATTCACTGTCAACTAGGATTACAACTCAGTCATGGCCTACATTGGCATGCCTTTCTGCCTGTAGTAGGTTACTCGAGGCTATTGTTGAAAGGGCTATTGTTCATGAATGTGAGATTAGATTCAAGTGTAGTAAAAGTGGCCTCACAAATATCTCTTCTCTGAGTCGTTCTCAAAACTCATAGAGCAAAACCATAAGGTCTGAATAATAATTTCTCAAACCCCTTTCAAGAGAAGCATTCTCTCTCTCTCTCTCTCTCTCTCTCTCTCTCTCTCTCTCTCTCTCTCTCTCTCTCTCTCTCTCTCTCTCTCTCTCTCTCTCTCTCTCTCTCTCTCTCTCACACACACACTCTGGAATGCAATATGGAGATGTAGCTGGAAATTGATCAAATTGCAGCAGTGAGAGAAAAATATGACTCTGTCGACCCCCTTAAGAACTAATCTCTCCCAGGCCTAATACCAGTCAGCCGCTTTGGAGTGCTGGGTTGTTGTGTTTTCAAGGGTTGCTGGAGGAGTGTAAAGAGTCAGACTGACCAGAAGTGAGAAGTTCTATCTCTCCTTGTTATGATAGTGAGAGTGCCCCACAGACATACTTTTATGGGCATACATCACCAAAGGGGACAGAAGCCTCAAAATAGCCTTTAACAGCTGAGGGTGTGAATCTCCTTCTCTCCGTCCTACTCTTCCCCATCTCTCCTCTTCCCCCTCTCTCCTCTTCCCCCTCTCTCCTCTTCCCAGCATCTCTCCTATTCCCCCTCTCTCCTCTTCCCCCTCTCTCCTCTTCCCTGTTGCCATCCCCTCTCTATGTTATTTATCTTTCTCCTCTCTCCTTTTTTCCTTCTCATGTTCCCTAGCTCCCCTCTTCTCTTTCTACTCCTGTGCCCACTCCCCTCCTTTCTGCTCCCTCCATTCCCCACTCCTGTCTTTGACTCCCAGAAGCATTTCATGAGAGGGCAGCTGGGTCTTCCTGCGGGCTTCACATGAAACACACAACAGGAGCACACAGCTGGGTAGAAGCAGCTAGCGTGCAGCTGGAAGTGTGTGTGTGCGTGTTTGTTTGTGTGTGTGTGTGTGCGTGTGTTTGTTGATGCGTGTGTGTGTGTGTGTCCAGAGGGTAGTGCGTGGTCAATGCAGCTGGTTCTATCTGAAGCAGCCCAGCCCCATGTTGTTGATAGTGGGGTAACTTGAGATACAGCTGGTGCAACCAGTTCCATGTGTGTTGATTATAATATGTTGCTGCTAGCTGCTGCCATACTGAAACATGGGCAAGTTTCTCCTTTACTGACTATTGAAAAGTGCTGGTAGCATGATGCTTTTTATTGGTGGTATGTTTATAGCATTTTGTTACTGATGGGGTCCCCCTATACACCCTGACACAGCATGATTGAATTAGAGTGCATTGGAAAGCTGTCTCCTATTGACCTTGTTAAGTTATGGCCTTATATTAAATCCAATCAAATTTTGTCACATGCGCCGAATACAACAGGTGTAGACCTTACCGTGAAATGCTTACTTACAAGCCCTTAACCAACAATGCAGTTCAAAAAAGAGTTAAGAAAATATTTATCAAATAAACTAAAATAAAAAAGAAAATAGAAATAAAAAGTAACACAATAAAATAACAATAACGGGGCTGTATACAGGGGGTACCGGTACCGAGTCAATGTTCGGGGGAACAGGTTAATGGAGGTCATTTGTACATTTAGGTAGGGGTAAAGTGACTAGGCTTTTTTTTATTATTATTTAACCTTTATTTAACTAGGCAAGTCAGTTAAGAACAAATTCTTATGTACAATGACGGCCTACCCCGGCCAAACCTGGATGACGCTGGGCCAATTCTGCGCCGCCCTATGGGACTCCCAATCCCGTCCGGATGTGATACAGCCTGGATAGATGCATAGATAATCAGTGAGTAGCAGCAGTGTAAAAAAAAATTAAAAAAAGTATATTTCAATGTAAATAGTCCAGGTGGCCATTTGATTAATTGTTCAGCAGTCTTATGGCTTGGTGGTAGAAGCTGTTAAGAAGCCTTTTGGTCCTAGACTTGGCGCTCCAGTACCACTTGCTGTGCTGTAGCAGAGAGAACAGTCTATGACTTGGGTGACTGGAGTTTTTGACAATTTAAGACGCTGCCCTGGGAATAGCTTTAATTAAAGACAGAAATTGGGTTTGATTTTATGCCCATCAAGAACTGAGGAATCCTCACAGCTAATCACCACTTCATCAAGACAAATTAAAACCATATCGGGGAAGACAAAGCGTGTTTGTGTGTGCACGCGCGTGTGTGTGTGTTTGTGTGTGTGTGTGTGTCAGGGGCATGTACCAGACTGCGGAAATAAACAAATGCAGCTGTCCTCAGATGATTAATATATTGAAGCTTTAATGTAATTAGGATCAATTCCTACACTGCTAAATCACCCTCGTTCCACCTGAGTGAACTTGGCCATGCTGATACAACATTACTCCCAGTTATGAAACCACAGGAAGCCACACATTGACGGATGGTGACCCTGGTCACACTTGACCTCTGACCTGGAAGTTAATGTGTGTAGTAGCGTTGAGTGATGGTGTCATGGCTTCTCATGACCATGGCATTGATGAAGCCCCATAGGCTGGTCCTATAAGACCCTACAGAGCCATACGATAGGCCTGTTTAGACAGGTTTCCTCTGGGGGGAAGATCCCGCCGCCTCATTCAGGGTTTCTAGTTCATTAGCGAGCCTTCTGGATCGAGATTTTGGGATGTCACATCCATGCTAATCACATCTTTGCTAATGAAGGCCAAAAATGTGCCTTGTGTGTTGTAGCTAGTGTCTGAGGTGAAAGGCCACTGGCTGGGTGTGTCATGTCACTATGATGGGAGGATTGTTTCAACAGGCAGACTATGCTGTAAGTCCCCCAGCCTCATGGCAATTACTGTTGGTATCAAGATAGGTCCTCTTTACTCTTTTTACATGTTTATTCATTAGCTCAGCTACATGCTTGCTAAGGCAGGTTTCTGCTCCATATCAATGCTTCTTATGACAATTACAGGACATTTGGCCACTTGTTTTCTCACTCTCTCTCTTTTTATTCTCCATTTCATCTAGTTATTTTAACAAAGGTAGCATGTGTCTTCTCTCTTCTCTCTGAGTCTCCGGGTGAGTTAGCCACGGTAGCTAGCATGCTTGTTAAGACAAGAGGGAGAGGCTGCTGATGTTGGGTCATGATCCCACACAATGCATGTTACCCTTTCCCCGCTTGTCTGCTGAGAAAGGTCAGTGCTGCTGTTATTCTCCACTGACAGAGAGCAGGCTGCAGGCGGCTCCCACGCAAACAGGAAGATGTCACCTTTTACAGGAAGCTCTAAATTACAGCGCTGATGAGAGTTCACCGCCACAGAGTCGACAGTCTTCCGATAGAGAAATGGTGACTGCTTCAGCAGCTTCCACATTCATTATTTTTCCTCAACTTTGTTGGATTGGAGTGTGTCAAGAGAAGTGGATGCTATTTGCAGGGTGTTTGCTCTTTGAAAGCACACACAGAGAATGGAGGTAGTCTGGTGTGTTTGAAAGTGAGGTGTTCATGGGTGTCAGGCTGTACTGTCGTTAGCAGAGGCAGGGGTGCTGTAATTATCATCATTGTATTGTTGAATTATTTTTTTATTTTTAGTATACTTTTTAATATAGCCGCTCTATCATCTAACAAAGTGGCAGCACATCAGTGCTCATGTATAAAATACAAGTATAACCTACTCTCTGTCTCCCTTGGAAACGCTAAAGGAACAATCCAATTTGCCACTAAGCATCACATACAAAATTGAGCAAGTGGTTGTTTAGTAACAGATGTCTTTTTTGTATCACTTTTTTCTTTCTCTCCCCCTAAAACATACAATGATCCATTATTCAAAAAGCTAAATGTTTTAAAAGCCTATGCCTTCACCCCTTTCTAAGAAAGGAAGAGAACAGGAGAGTAGAAAGCATAGCAGCGTAGCAATTAGCAGTGAGTTATGCAGCTGTGTATCCTGTGCTCCACTCTTTATGTACGGCACAGCGCAGGGTAGAGAGGAGAGAGCAGCATTCTCTCTCATTATGTACTAATGACTTGTCTATTAGTGAAAATGGAAAACATTTATTTTGCTAGCGCCACGGGTTCAGCTGGATTCATTATTACTTTGGAGGAGGAATGAAAACACAAAGTGCTGCAATGCTAAATGAGGTGGTAACTGTTCTGTTCTCACAGGTGGCATTGAACCCTCTTGAGAGAGCAAAGACTAAATTTGGCAAGTCAGGAAGCTAATAATCGCACAATATGGAAACTACAGTACCTCAAAATGCACACATATACACACACACACACACACACACACACACAAACAAACACACGCACACAAACACACACACACACACACACAGTAACTCACTCCTCCTGTCAGCTGAACACACACTTTACTGCAGTGATAATTGTGGCATTTAGGTGTGGGGCCTGAGATTTAGCCTGCACCCGGTGCACTGCAATAAAAACCAATTCCAAACTAATTGCAGTGGGCCCACTGAACATGTCTCTATTCTCACCCACAGCCCAGGCTGGCAATATCAATAGCAATGTGTCACTGGCCACAGTCAATAGTAATACAAATATACTTAATCCAATAGTTTCAACACAATTCAAGTTTTTGGGTTCTAGGAGGTGAAGATTTCGAACTGGGGGGATGCCACATTAGATGTTGGCTACGGTAGGCTGATGGAGAGAGAAAGAGAGAAAGATAGATAGAGAGAGAGAGAGAGAGAGATAAATAAACAAATAGAAGCATTGTGGGAGTAATCTAATTTCCCCCTGCAACATTTCCTTTCAAATGGTGACCAGCGCTATTCTAATGGTGTCCTGACACTCTAATTGTCCTCACCTTGGAGAGGTCAGACAGAGAGAGAGCCTGTCTCGCACCCACAGCAGATGGTCCTTGATCAGATATTAGAGGCTGGGCAACACGGTCGTATGGCCGCGGGCACTCTGCCCTGCCTGGGGGGAAAATGACCCCACACACGCATGCATGCACAAACGCACACCAATGCAAAGGCACACACACACACACACACACACACATGGCTCCAGCACCAGACTGGTGACTGTGTTCCAGCCAGTCTGGTGGGATATTGGAGCAGGGACAGTCTGATGCCCTTCAGCCTATTCTCAGTGGGGAGGATGGAGCTAGACACAGAAACAGACAAAAAAATAAGTCCATACTACAGTACTATACACTCACTTGTACTGCACCTTCAAATACTGGCCTGAGGGAATGCTTCCTAGAAATAAGCTCTACTTCCATTTAGAGGGGAAAATGATACAACGAAAATTATGTTTTTTATCTCCATCAAATCAAATCTGTCATTAAAGATTGAGATGAAACAGAGACAATGTCAATGTCTTATTTTGCTTTCTTTTTCTACAAATAATAAATACCAGGAGACCCAAATCCTACTTAGCCGAGTCCGAATCATCTAATGGCAGCAATCCCTTTCGCCTCTCTTTATCTCGCTTTCTGCTTCTCTCCGCACGCAATGAGAGAAAGCCGAGATAATAAACAAGATGCACTTAACTTTATTTATTCTCTCCCCTGTGACAAACGTAGCTGAAAATGCCAGGGCTTCCGATGTGACCTTCAGTCAAAGCCCTCTTCCATCAGTAATCTCCATCACCCGCTGATCAAATGGTACAGCACATCCCCTTCTCCTCCCCCTCCACCTACTCATATCTCCTCGACCAAACCTTATGCCATCCTCCTATTTCTCTTTGTTTCATCCACCTCTTCCTACTCCACCGCTTCACCCACTGCCAACTTCATGTTCCTCCTGTTCTTCCATCCCTGCCAACTACCACAGCAACTCCATGAAATGTGTCTTCCTCATTTAACCCAACCCCTCTGAATCAGAGAGGTGCGGATTGTAGCCTTAATCGACATCCACGTCTTGGGGAACAGTGGGTTAACTGCATTACTCAGGGGCAGAACGACAGATTTTTACCTTGTCAGAAAGTCTGTCTGTCTGTCTGTCTGTTTGCTGGGTTCAGAGAAGACTACTGGCCACATTCTGTTCAAAATGCTCTTGAATCCTCTCCCCAGCCCCCACCCACCTACCTCGTCATCATGCATTTCATAAACACAAAACCCCCTGTTTATCTCTATAAAAATATATTGTCTGATGTGAAAACAATACTTAAGAGTGTCCACTTTACTTAATATATGGTATTATGCTTTAGGTCAATAAGCTCTTCAGATGCCTCTGACACATTTCCATGTTACTAATAAATAAAAGGCCTCAGTTATCCTCAATCCCAGTTAGTGTCTGATAAGGGAACAATAGAGAGATCAGATGCTATTGAAACATTCCATGGACACTTCTGGTAATAAAAAACAACAACACATTACTTATATATGTAATCTATCTGAATAAGGAATAAATAGTAATTAATTATTTTTGTTATCTAATCCATCAACTGGGAAAAGGGCCAAACGTAGCCTATATCCCTTGGATGGTGTAAGCCTGTCCACTGTCTGATCATGTGAGTAAAACATTTAAAATATATGTATGTATTCATCTAAGCAATGCCTTTGAAGTGTAATGATATATGTTGAGCTGATTTTATGTCAGTATGCATTGATGAGCAGTATAATGTGTGTCTGCGTGTTTCATAGCTGTGAATGTGACACTTTTCACTAACCCCTATGGACTCCTATATTAATAGGACACTTATGCAATGGAGACAGTGACACTGATGCAATGGAGGATGAGACACTGGGTAATTACCAGCTAGCAGAGTAGTATGACACATTTCTCATGTGACACACAGGCACAAGCTGTTGCTGTGTAAATTAGCACTGATGCCATTGTATCATTAGGTTTCATTACCGCTGTTTTCCTGAAGGTCAAGGGCACAGGTCAGCGCTGCACTGAAAAAAAAAAAACACCCACAAATTGAGTTGGTTCAACTAATTATTATTAAGTAACTACTTCCCCAGCCTTTTTTAGTTTACACAACTTTTAGGTCCAAGTGTTACCTGAACTAAAACAAATGTGTTAGCCCAAACTTATGTTCATTCAACTATAAATTATTCTTTGGGCATCTAAACTAAAAAGGGCTGTGCAACTGGTTACACACAGTGCTTTTAGGATCCAATGTTTGCAATTTACATTCTCTTTTTATTATCTATGCATAGTCACGATAGCTCCACCTACATGTACGTATTATCACAATTACCTCAATTAACCTGTGCCCCCGCACATTGACTCTGTACTGGTACTGTTATTTTACAGCTGCTCTTTAATTATTAGCTATTTTTTACTTATCACATTTTTTACTCAACACTTATTTTTCTTAAAACTGCATTCTTGGTTAGGGTTAGGGCTTGTAAGTAAGGGCTTGTAAGTAAGCATTTCACTGTAAGGTTTCACCTGTTGTATTCGGCGCATGTCACAAATAACATTTGATTTGATTTGACATATTAGACACAGGTTGAAATACATGATTACATTGTGCATGTTAATTTATACAGTAATTATTATTCCTCACCTGGGATTTTAACTAACAATCTCTTGGTTCATGGCTACGCCAATGTTCCTGCTACGCCACCATGTCTGTGTTATTAATCTGACTATTCTCTCATCACTGATTAGATTTTCTTATTTAAGCAATTTTTGTTTTTTCTGTATAGTTGTCTAATGTTGCTGGAGCATATTACTCTGTTTTAATGTTACTCCGTAATCACTATGATAAATATATAATATTAACAGAGCTGAGTGCAAAGTGTAGCAATACAGCTGAAATCAGTTACTGACACATACATAGTGGCATAGCAGGAAGATTGGAATGCTGTGAACCAAAAGGTTGTGAGTTCAAATCCTAGGTGAGGACATGTTGAATATTAATGACTGTATAAATTAACATGCACAATGTAATCATTTATGTAAAATTTGTAAGTGGAAAACACTGTAGCACTGTGTGTGTAACTGCTTCAGAAAGCCTTTTTTTTGGTAAGATGCCCAAATAATAATTTCTAGTTGAATGAACATATGAGACAATTTGAGCAAACACATAAGTTGACAGAATTTTTGCCAACGTTTTCTCGTGTTGTAGTAGCTAAGTTTTGGACATCTAAAAAATTTAGTAAATAAAAAAAAGGAGGCGGAACCAGTTACATAATAATATTTAGTTGAAACAACTAGATTTTTTTATAGTGTGAGGTGAGAAAAAAACAATCATCCCTTTTAGTCAAGATGGAAGGGAGGGGGAGAGAGAGACATTGAGAGAGAGACAGAGAGAGAGAGAGAGAGACAGAGAGAGAGAGACAGAGACAGAGAGAGAGACAGAGAGACAGACTGATGGCTCTATTTTAACAAACTTAATGCAATGGTAAATGTGTGTAACCTTTGTTTAACTAGGCAAGTCAGTTAAGAACAAATTATTATTTACAATGACCCATTTGTTATTTTTTCACAACCAAGAATGAGGGGCACAGTGCTGGCGTAAGGGATTGCTGCCATTAGATGATTCAGACTCGGCTAAGTAAGATTTGGGTCTCCTTGTATTTATTATTTGTAGAATAATAAATGACAGATTTTGATTTTGATTTGATGGAGAAAATAAACATAATTTTCGTAGTACAGCTTATTTCTAGGAAGCATTCCCTGGGTTTTGATGAATAAATAAGTTGTAGGTGTGTCAAGGCTTAACTCCTCACTGGCCAATCAGAACGTATTCCATGGCTAAATATGTGGTTGCTTCAGGTTGTGTATTTACGGTCTTTTATGTTTGCCTTGGAATCTCAGCTGCCATTCTTTGGAATAGTCTTCTTAAGAATTTGCAACTTATAACCTCCATAGGTAGTTTTAAGTTCTCACTGAAAGAATTACTAAATAGTAGCATGGTCTGACTTTTTGATGCCTTTTTATCTGATGTTATGAAACAAACAACAATTGTGTCTGTCATTGTCTGTTGCCATTACAATCGCCGCTTAACCTTGTTACATTTCCCCTTCCCTCTTCAAATGGATGACAATGGAAATAAGCTGTTAAGCTTTATTGTGTTATCCTTGATGATTTCTGAAATTGTATGTCGCTGGATTTAAAATACGTACAAAGGAGTGCCCTTATGTACGTATTTTACAAATTGTCAAATAAATTCAATAAATCAATCAACTCAAATTCCAATGGTAGTCCGTTATAGTTTGTTAAATAGCTTACAGAAATGAAATAACAAAATGTAGACCTATCTTTGCTAAATACTGTACGTTAACTTGAACCTGTTTGCAGTCCAAATTGTTTGCACGGCTTCAATATGAAAATATATACACAGCATTCACATTGATATAGCGACTAGTCCTACTGTAAATTGCATTATGGCTGTGCATGGACATGCCAAATGTTGTCAATAAGCAATATTAAATTCAATATTAATAAGGCCTAAAATGACTGAATAATTTGAATCAAATTCTAAACAAAACACAACAACAAGCCCTGATAATTGTTCCCAGTGGGCATATAAAATGAAAACAACGCAGACTATGGAGAGTTTTACACATGTCCAAACTTTTCACAGTAACTGGACAAGATCCAATATAAAGAGAAACCATACAGATACGCATTCACACTTTTCCAGAAGTTGCATTGCATGCACGCCACAGACGTTCTCACCATAAAACCAGTGACCGACTCATGTTCACTAAACTAGAACCAACTACACTATCGCTAATACCAGCTTTTGGCTGGTCTTAAATATCCGTACCAGCGCTGCCTGAAATTAGCACTTTGGATCACGTTTTTAAGGACACACTTCAAATATTTCCACCCCTCCCATCTGAGTGCAAGTGAGCTAATATAAGACAGGTAAATTACCAACAGTTTTAAAACAGGCCGAAATTGACAACAAATGTACGTTTGACACTAGCCTCGCCTTAACACCAGCCGAAAATAGAGCACTGATGGTGTTATTTCGACACGGTTTAACTTGGGGAAAACTAAAACCAAGCTAAAACATAAACAGAGGAGAAAAATAGAGAGTGATCAGAGACATATGCAGCAAAAACAAACAAAAAAACAGACACTTTGAGAGAATGTAATTATGATAGAGATGCAGAGTAATATGAAAGATTAATGGAGATTTTAAGAGAGATGACGGGAGCGGAGGAAAGAGAGGAGAGAGATGGAAGGATGTGTCTGAGATGTGTGGTGACGCGGGGGCAGCCGGAGGATCAGGACACTTTGTCACACTGTAATGCCCCGTAGGCACTGCTGTCAATCATACCAGCCCCGGCATCATGAGGGATGACATGCTGCCAACACAGCCAGGTCACCCGTGATACAAGTCAGTATTTGACATCCATCCATGTCTGAGGACGTCGGGAGATGATGTGGAAATCGGCCACTAGGGGCAACAGTGAGCAAAACTTCAGTTTAATCCACCAGAAAAGACAGAACAAATAATACAACACATATTGTGGTTAAAATATACTGATTGATTAAAAAAACTTTATTTAAAAAAAAATGTTTTTAAAAAGTATAATCTTTGTAAATTATATCACAAATAGGACTGGTGGAGTTATGTCACACATGCAGCTATCAAAAATATATGTAAATGTCTGCTCTACCAAAAATTACAACCAACTAATTGCAGCATTACCGCAAAAATGGAAGAGGCAAGTGGAAGGGGGGAAAAGTAGGGAACTTGCACTAAAGAACAAAATTGGTTAAAGAAAATTGTGATAAATAAAAAAGTATACCATTTTAATTTAAGGACCAAAAAGTTGACATCTGTGTCATATAGATTGCAAAACATTTGGGTAGAAATGTTTGATGTACCGATTCCATGGCACATGGTTTATGAACTGACACACAAAACGACACCGGATTCAAAACTACAAATTTTTCAATTGAAATTATTATGCAACATTCTTCAACCAATGTTGAATATATATGGGGGATACAACCATCCCAGCAGTGCAGATTTTGCTGCAAAGAGAATCATTAGATCATTTGTTTTGGCACTGTCCATACTTGTTTTTGGTCGCAGGTCCAGGAATGGCTGATGAAATGCAACATTTACCTGCAGCTAACTCTGCAGTTAGCACTACTGGGTGATTTGAAAAGTCATAGTCAATTGATCCATAATATAATAATACTTATAGCAAAAAAATATAAATGTTTTCGCTTTGTCATTATGGGGTATTTTGTGGAGATTGATGAGGGGGAAAAGTATTTAATATGTGTGTGGATGTGTATGCATGCATATATTTACAAAAATATATGGGGGATTGGAAATAATTCAGGCAATTACATTGATGGAAGCTACAATCTATCTGCAATATTAAAGGTAGATCCACCACCTAATTCCAAAGGTTGCAAATTTAAATCCAGCGATATAAAGTTGTTTTTTATATGTTTGTTTTAAGCCTATCCCATCCTTAACCATTTCCTTAACCATTTGGAGTTTATGCCTAAGCTTAAGAATTTTTAGTTAATGTGAGAGCTGGTAGGCCAACACACTCACACAAAGACAGCGCCCACAAAGACAGCGCTCACAAAGACAGCACCCACAAAGTCAACACCCACAAAGACAGCACTCACAAAGACAGTTCTCACAAAGACAGCGCTCACAAAGACAGAGCCCACAAAGACAGCGCTCACTAAGACAGCACCCACAAAGACAACACCCACTAAGACAGCACCCACAAAGACAACACCCACAAAGACAGCGCTCACAAAGACAACGCCCACAAAGACAGCGCTCACAAAAACAGTGCCCATAAAGACAGCGCTCACAAAGACAGTGTCCACAAAGACAGCGCCCACAAAGACAGCGCCCACAAAGACAGCGCCGTGTATGTGTGAGCAACAATTATAGAAAATTACGCAGCTCTCTCAACACCTAGGTGAAGGCCTAGACACATGCAGTCTGAAGAGAAGACAAATACGCCCCTCAAATATGCAACATGTGCATTGTGTATCTTTCTCTCTCTCTCAATCTCTCTTTCTCTCTGTCTCTCTCTCTCTCTATGTGTGGCATGAACCCCTTCTAACAACTTCCTGTGTGTGTAAAAGAGCTCTTAGCTGACGATGGGATCATCAGAGCGGTGATAAGAGGACTGGCTGCTGATGGTAATACAGCTAAATGGAGATAAGGAGAGATTTTACACAGTTGGCATAATTAGAGCAGGGGAAGAGAAAGAGGGGAGAGGAGGAGGAAGAGGAGGAGGAGTGAAAAGAACAAGTGATGTGGAGAAACCAACTGTCATTTTTGTTATGGTGGGTGGCCTGCCGTGACAGTGTTGACATTAAGTGTCAACAGACGTTTCAAATGTCACACACACACCCCTCTTCCGAAGACTTAAATCAGGCTGAACTGCAGGGCTGACTGTTTCGGGGTTGAAGCGTGACACTTGTGTTAATGGTGTTGTGTCCTTTTATGAACACTAATCCCAGCTTTAAATCAAATCAAATCCTTTAGAGGAAGCCATTAGAACTGATGCAGCCATACTTACAATGGAAACAGTCAAGAAAATGACCTTCAGTAGACAACCCCCACCGCACTCACACACATGCACCACACAGGCACACACACACACACTTCCACAGACACTGGAAAAATCTAGCTACCCCCTCCCTTGTCCATTGGGAACTCATTTATTGACAGCATTAAATCTGTTATCACAAACACAGTGTTAAACCACAGCTTGTCCAAAATTATAGTAAAGCTTTTAAGCAAATGACAGTTGTGTAAACTAAAATGCCAGTGTTGAAAGTCAATGCAGTCATGGCTAAAAGCCATTAAAACATTGTAATTAACAAGGTTGCTGCCAACGCAATTAGTCCCTCTCCCGTTGCCCACAGCAACAAGGAGGATAATATAGAGAAAGAGGCATTAGAGAAGGTCAGATCACATAGAGAAGAGGTCAGATCACACAGAGAACTAACGTCAGATTACACAGAGAACTAACGTCAGATCAAACAGAGAACTAACATCAGAATACACAGAGAACTAACATCAGATTACTCAGAGAACTAACATCAGCTCACACAGAGAACTAACGTCAGATCACAAAGAGAACTAATGTCAGATCTCACAGAGAACTAACGTCAGATCACACAGATAACTAACGTCAGATCACACAGAGAACAAACGTCAGATCACACAGAGAACTAACATCAGATCACACAGAGAACTAACGTCAGATCACACAGAGAACTAACGTCAGATTACACAGAGAACTAACGTCAGATCAGGCAAAGATAACTAACGTCAGATCACGCAAAGAGAACTAACGTCAGATATGCAAAGAGAACTAACGTCAAATCACGCAGGGAGAACTAACGTCAGAACACGCAAAGAGAACTAACGTCAGAACAGGCAAAGAGAACTAACGTCAGATCACACAGAGAACTAACGTCAGATCATGCAAAGAGAACTAGTGTCAGATCATGAGGAACAGAATGGGAGGATTAGGGAAAGGAGTAGAAAAGAGAGTCTTGAAGTGAGGATGGTAAAACTAACATGCGGTGAGGAAAAGGTAGAGGAGGGTGAAGAAACTGGGCCACCGCCCTAATGTTTAGATAGTCTTTAATCTTCCTGAAAGAGTTTTGGAACCTTGTATCCCATCACAACCTCACCCTTTCCAGTGACATGGGTCAGACCCTCTTAATGGATAAGGTGAGGATTGGGGTAGGGTTAATTGATCCTTAATCAGTGGTTAGGTCTAGAGCATGGCTTCCTACTGAGTCTCTCAGCATCTATCCCACTGACTGATCCATTCAAAGAACAGGTATGTAACAAACCAACCCTCTGATTAGTCACACACACATACACACAAACATGCACATGCAAACACATGCACACACACACACAACAGCATTTGCACATGCACACACAAGAACACAGACACAAGCACTCATGGTCAAACAACAACAATGTTTTGGCCATAAGGCAGTTAGCTGTCAGATGAGCAAGGCACTTCAAACCCTTCAATCCAATTATTGCACAGTTCTCGTAAGTTAACCTTCGAGACTGTTGTCACATAAAGGGAAAACATCCACTTTGATAGTCTCTGAGAAGCATCACTAAATTGACAATGACTTCTTATTTACCCCTACTATTGAGTTGGATACTTTTTCAACTTTAATAGAATATCATCCTCTACAAGATTTGACACTTTAATTAAAGATAGAGTGCAGATCTGGCGGAGAAGGAGGAAGTGGAGAGGCCTTTACGAAGCAGAGTCCTTGGAAAATAACAATGGCATGCTTTTTGTAGCGGGAAAACTATGTAGGATATACAGTATATATATATATATATATATATATATATATCATTAGGTACAGTGACTTTGAACGTGGCATGGTTGTTTGTGCCAGACGGGCTGGTTTGAGTATTTCGGAAAGTGCTGATCTACTGGGATTTTCCCGCACAACCATCTCTAGGGTTTACAGAGAATGGTCCGAAAATGAGAAAATATCCAGTGAGCGGCAGTTCTCTGAGCGAATGGCAGAGGTCAGAGGAGAATGGTAAGACTGGTTTGAGCTGATAGAAAGGCAACAGTAACTCAAATAACCACTTGTTACAACCAAGGTATGCAGAAGAGCATCTCTGAACGTACACCACGTCAAACCTTGAAGCAGATGGCCTACAGCAGCAGAAGACCACACCAGGTCCCACTACTGTCAGCTTAGAACAGGAAACTGAGGCTACAATTTGCACGGGCCCACCAAAATTGGACAATAGAAGATTGGAAAAACGTTGCCTGGTCTGCTGCGACATTCAGATGGTAGGGTCAGAATTGGGCATAAACAACATGAAAGCATGTATCCATCCTGCCTTGTATCAAAGGTTCAGGCTGCTGGTGGTGGTGTAATGGTACACTTTGGGCCCCTTAGTACCAATTGAGCATTGATTAAACGCCACAACCTACCTGAGTATTGTTGCTGACCATGTCCATCCCTTTATGACCACAGTGTACCCATCTTCTAATGGCTACTTACAGCAGGATAATGCATCATGTCACAAAGCTCACATCATCTCAAACTGGTTTCTTGAACATGACAATGAGTTCACTGTACTCAAATGGCCTCCACAGTCACCATATCTCAACGGAAGAATTAAGGCAGTTCTGAAGGCAAAAGGGGGTCCAACCCAGTACTAGCAAGGTGTACCTAATGAAGTGTATATTATACTGTAGCAGTGAATGATGTGTTGAAATTAATGGAAATGTTGATGTAGTTGGAGTTATGATGGAGATATGGTTTACTCATCTACTGAGCATTCTCTTCAATTGCTGTTTCTCTTTTTAATTCAGGTGCAGTTTAATAGGTCGTTGGCTACATAATCCAATATAATTATTGACTAAAAAGTTTGTGTAGAAAGTTGAATAGCCATGAAGGTTAAGAGGAAGGAAGAGTGTTTGCAGTGATAATGGTGTGCTCTTCTGTCAGGGTTAAATGAATGAAAGACATCACTGTCACACACAGCAGACTCATACCATGTCTCCACTAAGATAAGAGCTTGCAGTCTATACACAACCACCCTACACCGTTGGCAAGGTAAATGCGCTCACAACACAACCAGACGACACATCTCAACTCTCATTGGCTATGAGTCTTTGTGACATCACAGCTCCCATATGGCTACGGGTCTTTGTGACATCACATCTCTCCAGTGGATATGGGTCTTTGTGACATCACAACTCTCACATGCAGGCCTTTGTGATGTCTTAGCTCTCCTATGGAAAAAAGCTTTTGTGACATCCCTCTAATGTTTCCCCAGTGTGTTGTTCCTGTGAGAGGTGGGGCAGCGGCTGCTATATTAATTCCCCTGTGAGCGGCAGGGCAGTGGGTTGCTATATTAATGTCCCTGTGAGAAGAAGGGCAGGGGGCTGCTATATTGGTGTCCCAGTGCAGCACTTAGACAGCAGACGGGAGGGTAATGAGGAGGCAAATATGATTAAAACCATCTCCTCAGGCTGCAGTGGACCTGCGATTAAACCAGCGGACACACACTCATCACGCCTTATCCATCAGACTGCAATAGCTCTCACACCACTGAGGGAAATGCTTGTTAGAATGGACTTCTCTCTCTTTCCCTACTTTTCCCCCTACATCCTTATCCTCCTTTCATACATAAACAATATGCCAGGAGGCTACCAGGGGAGGGTGATAGAGGTGTGCTGTGCTGAGGTCTTAAACCCACATTTAAATATGTCCCTGTGACCCAGTTCACACTGCTGGCTGACAATACCCTCCTCTCTCTACCACCCCTGCAAACACACACCCCTAAAACAGGAGCCCCCCACTCACTCACATAGCAGGACACAGTTTTTAGCCTAGTGTACATGCAGAACTATGGGCTGTTGTCTTTTTAGGAGGATGTGTTAGATTGCTCTCCAGCATTATGCACCACCTGCAGGGGAATAATCTGAGAGAACACAGGCAAGGCAAGGCAAGGTTATGCAGGGGCTGGAGCCCGGTGAGAAATGAGGCATCCTCAGGCCAGAGCCAATTTAAATGAGCTCAGCAGCCCATCTGAAAGATGCTGATGTGTCTCTTTATGGAGGAGAGGAGAAAACAGGAGAGGAGAGGAGAGGAGAGGAGAGGAGAGGAGAGGAGAGGAGAGGAGAGGAGAGGAGAGGAGAGGAGAGGAGAGGAGAGGAGAGGAGAGGAGAGGAGAGGAGAGGAGAGGAGAGGAGAGGAGAGGAGAGGCAATGCTATTAGCACTGAGAGGTCTAGACATATAACTGCTTGGCAGGGAGACAAGGAGAACTGGAAGAAGGGATACTAACTATCTGCATGGGGGAGAGAGGGCGGCCATGCCACCATGTCTCGTTCAGATGTGTGAAAGATCATGTCATATGCTGGCAGGGGGAACGGGTTCCCACCCATTGATATGATGGCGTATGTTACTGGTACACTGTACATCCTATTGGGAATACATTACCCTTGGGAGTTCTAAGGATACAGTATGTTTGAGAAAGAGGCCATTTTTAACAGTGTTAACTGCACAGTATACCTGACAAAAGTCTCTGAATATAGTTCAGGTGTAGACCTTACCATGAAATGCTTACTTGCAAGCCTATAACCAACAATGCAGTTTTAAGAAAAATAAGAGTTAAGAAAAAATATTGACTAAATAAACTAAAGTAAAAAATAAAAGAGGAACAATAAAATAACAATAACGAGTCTATATACAGGGGGTACACAGTCAATGTGCGGGGGTACAGGTTACTTGAGGTAATTGAGATAATATTTACATGTAGGTAGGGGTAAAGTGACTATGCACAGATAACAGATAATAAACAGCAGAGTCTTTGGCAATTTTTAGGGCCTTCCTCTGACACCGCCTGGTATAGAGGTCCTCGATGACAGGGAGCTCGGCCCCAGTGATGTATTGGCCCGTACGCACTAACCTCTGTAGCGCCTTGCGGTCGGAGGCCGAGCAGTTGCCATAACAGGCGTTGTGATTGTTAGTGATCTAGACACCAAGGAACTTGAAGCTCTCAACCTGCTCCACTACAGCCCCATCGATGAGAATGGGGGCGTGCCCGGCCCTCATTTTCCTGTAGTCCACAATCATCTCCTTTATCTTGATCAAGCTGAGGGAGAGGTTAATGTCCTGGCACCACATTGCCAGGTCTCTGACCTCCTCCCTATAGGCTGTCTCATTGTTGTCTGTGATCAGGCCTACCACCGTTGTGTCGTCGGCAAACTTAATGATGGTGTTGTAGTCGTACTTGGCCTTGTAGTCATGGGTGAACAGGGAGAACAGGAGGGGACTAAGTATGCATCCCTGAGGGGCCCCCATGTTGAGGATCAGCGTGGCAGATGTGTTGTTGCCTACCCTTACCACCTGAGTGCGGCCCGTCAGGAACTCCAGGATCCAGTTGCAGAGGGAGGTATTTAGTCCCAGGGTCCTTAGCTCAATGATGAGCTTTAAGGGCATGGTATTGATTGCTTAGATATAGTCAATGAACAGCATTCTCACGTAGGTGTTCCTTTTGTCTAGGTGGGAAAGGGCATTGTTGAGTGCAATGGAGATTGCCTCATCTGTGGATCTGTTGAGTCGGTATGCAAATTGGAGTGTGTCTAGGGTTTCTGGGATGATGGTGTTTATGTGAGCCATGACCAGCCTTTCAAAGCCCTTCATGGCTACAGACGTGAGTGCTATGGGTCGGTAGTCATTTAGGCAGGTTACCTAGGTTTTTACAGACTCGGCCAGGGACAGGTTGAAAATGTCAGTGAAGACACTTACCAGTTGGTCAGTGCATGCTCAGAGTACATGTCCTGGTAATCCGTCGGACTTGTGAATGTTGACCTGTTTAAAGGTCTTACTCATGGGCCTCCTGTGAGGTGCAGTGGTCTAAGGCACTGCATCGCAGTGCTTGAGGGGTCACTACAGATCCGGGTTCGATCCTGGGCTGTGTCACAGCCGGCTGCGACCGGGATACCATTGAGGCGACGCACAATTGGCCCAGCGTCGTCAGGGTAAGGGGAGGGTTTGGTTGGCCGGGATGTCCTTGTCCCATCGTGCTCTAGCGACTCCTGTGGCAGGCCGGGCACATGCACACTGACATGGTCGCCAGTTGTACAGTGTTTCCTGAGACACATTGGTGCGGCTTGATTCCTGGTTAAGCGAGCATTGGGTCAAGAATCAGTGCGACTAGGCAGGGTTGTGTTTCGGAGGATGCATGGCTCTCAACCTTCGCCTCTCCCGAGTCCGTACTGAAGTTGCAGCGATGGGACAAGACTATAACTAGCTGTTGCTCTCATGCATGCTTCAGTGTTGCTTGCCTCGAAGTAGGAGTAATTTAGCTCGTCTGGTAGGCTTGTGTCACTGGGCAGCTCGCGGCTGGGCTTCCCTTTGTAGTCCATAATAGTTTGCAAGCCCTGCCACATCCGATGAGTGTCAGATCCGGTGTAGTAGGATTCAATCTTAGTCCTGTATTTATGCTTGCCTGTTTGATGGTTTGTCTGAGGGCATAGCGGGATTTCTTATAAGCGTCCGGGTTAGAGTCCCGCTCCTTGAAAGTGGCAGCTCTAACCTTTAGCTCAGTGCGGGTGTTGCCTGTAATCCATGGCTATGGTTGAGGTATGTATGTACGGTCACTGTGGGGACAATGTCATTGATGCACCGGTGACTGATATACTCCTCAATGCCATCGGATGAGTCCAGGTACTTCCAGCGAGTCACTGGTACTTCCAGCGAGTCACTGGTACTTCCAGCGAGTCACTAGTTTTTGCTTGTAAGAGGGAATCAGGAGGATAGAATTATCGTCAGATTTGCCAAATGGAGGGCGAGGGAGAGCTTTGTACGCATCTCTGTGTGTGGAGTAAAGGTAGTCTAGAGTTTTTTTTCTCCTCTTGTTGCACATGTAACAGGCTGGTAGAAATGAGTTAAAACGTATTTAAGTTTCCCTGCATTAAACTCCCCAGCCACAAGGAGCGCCGCCTCTGGATGAGCATTTCCTTGTTTGCTTATGGCTTTATACAGCTCACTTAGTGCGGTCTTAGTGCCAGCATCGGTTTGTGGTGGTAAATAGACAGCTACAAAAAATAAATAAACATCTTAAAATTAGATACTCTACCCCAGGCGAGCAAAACCTTGAGACTTCCTTAATATTTGATTTTGTGCACCAGCTGTTATTGACAAACAGACACAGACCGCCACCCCTTGTCTTACCGGAGGCAGCTGTTCTGTCTTGCCGATACACGGAAAACACAGCCAACTGTATATTATCCATGTCGTCGTTCAGCCACGACTCTGTGATATTATAGTTTATAAATTCCCATTGGTAGGATAGTCTTGAACTGAGCTCATCCAGTTTATTCTCCAATGATTGCACGTTGGCCAATAGGACGGATGGTAGAGGCGGGTTATCCACTCACCGACGAATTCTCACAAGGCACCCGGACCCGCGTCCCCTGTATCTGCGTCTTCTCTTCACGCAAATGACTGGGATTTGGGCCTGGTTGGGTATCTGCAGTAAATCCATCGCGTCCAACTCACTAAGGAAAAAATCTTTGTCCAGTTTGAGGTGAGTAATTGCTGTTCTGATATCCAGAAGCTCTCATTTGAATCCTTCCCTCCTTCATGGAAATTAAATAATCATGAGAAACACTTCAGCTTGAGCCTGTGGAGGGAAGTTGGGAGCTTTGGTTGGCAGAGGAGAATGGAACATTGTAGATTTGATGTCTGAATTCCAATACGTTATGTGTTCCAAGTTTAAATGATGTGTACCTCGTTCTTTTCCTGACTCTGGAAGGGAGCTAAGATGTTTCAGAAGAAGGGAGGATGTTTTACGGCTTGTACTGGAACAACATCCACGTGTTTGGTCTGGTTCTCATATCCTCCTTGATGTTAGGGATTCATAATTCCTGTTTTACTGCCTAATGATGACAAGCGAAGTATTTCACCTATGTCATGCATGCCAGCAGCAGACCACCATTTTTCCATCTGGAAAATCTTAGGGTCCTGAGCAAGTGTGTTGCATTATGAGTCCCTGTGGGTGTGGTCCGTTCAGGTAGGACAGCGCTGGAGATGAAAGCCAGATACGTACAGAGAATGAATGTTTTATAACACCCCAAGGCTCCTTTCATCTCACACACACACACGCACGCACGCTCACAGACTATTTCAAAAGCAAGTGCACATTCACACACACACAGGGACACATAATACTAATATTGACGTACAGATGTATGATCTAAATTTGATCACTCCTGCACAGCAAACTTGTAGTGTATTCAACATTTTTGTAGTTTCCACTTTAAAATGTCAGACTTGATTTGCCCTAATGAAAAATGTATCAACCCCTACAAAAAATGACCATTAAATATAATCCATGTAATTCACATTTCCTGTTGCTATAGCAAACTGTAACAAATTAAGATCCTACATCTGTACACACACTCACACACACACACACACACACACACACACACACACCCGCATGCACTCACACTCACACACACACACATGCATGCACGCACGCACACACGCATGCACACACTCACACACACAAACGCTGCTCTTGCCACCGGTAACAATTTCATATTTTCAATGCTTTCAAGTGAGGCGCAACATTGCCCACACCCACAGCCAAGCATATCTCTTCACCACCTTTCTCGCTTTCCTTTCTTTTCCTGGAATGACATTTGTATCTGCATGTTTCCCACCACCACTCCGAGGCATCAACTGCTACACTTCCTGATTCTGTTTCCATAGAGAACGTCCCAGAACATTTCCCCTGCAGTGAGGGAATCTAAACTAATGTTGCGGCCATGATCAAACACACTAACAGTGGTGATAATTATCTCTTCTCCATCTCTCCCTCTCCCTCCCTCTCTCTCTCTCTCCTCTCTCTCTCTTTCTCTCTCCATCCCTCTCTCTCTTTCGCTCTCTCTCTCTCCCTGTCTCTCTCTTTCATATGTAAACAGCTCCAGTGGAGGGCTCAGTCTGAGGTCCCTGAGATGTTCTCTGATGGACAGAGAGGTTTATATCTCTCCCTTTTTTACGCAACTGCTTCAATATTTCACCACAAGTGGAAGAATCCCTGGTGTTACGTCCCTCTCGCTCTCCCTGTTTCCTTCTGTGTTCTGACTCTGTTTTCCAGTTTGGATACAGGTGGCGCTGATTGGGTCGTTAGCTGACAAGGGGCACCTGGGTTGATTCAGGTGTTGATATAAATCCCATTATTCAGACCTGACTCTCGCTCTCTCAGCCTGCACCCTGTTTTTGTGGTTTGTAGTATTTTTGGGTCTACTTTTTGGTTAGATACACCATTCAACACTTACACCTTATATTCATTCCACTTGCATCCAAACACCACCACTACACTCTTCATGTCCACTTTCACACCTCACAGTTACTATTGTTTGTATAGTTTTGTTTAGTTATTTAATAAATATCTGTTACACCCTTAACTCTGTCAATGTGTGGACTCCCTTGTTTGTCACTCTCTATGAGCCGGGTTGTGACACTGGCTAGCGGAGCCTTATCACTACTTTCCCGCCCACTGTGAGTCTGTCAGAGTAGAGGTATCTTTTCTCACAGTGTTTAGAGCAATGTTCCCTCAAATCATTTTTTTCACTGAGCCAATTTCAGGTCTGCTGAGTGCAAACTTGAAAGTTGTGAAAATTCTGTTCAACTGTGCACATTTACTGTGAACACTGTGGCTGTACCCGCTTTAAGTTACAGTTTTACAGTGGCCTAGTAGGCTACTGTGGCTATTTGATCATAATGTATGCCTACCAGAGTGGCCTACCATAAAAAAAAAAAAACTATGGAAAAAAACGCATCAAATAACATTTTAACTTGGAAATAGCTGTTCTATCATTCAGTATACAGTAGCAGCCAATGTGTCAAGTTTAATGCCTACATCCTATTAGACTTTTGAAGAAAAGAAAATGCAGGGCTTGACATGAACTTGTTTATCCACTTGTCCTTCAGACAAGGAGGTGACTGACTGAAAGGTGCCTGTATTTTCCTGTGGATAGCGGATGTAGGTGCAGGGCCACACCTGGGCACACAGGATAAGGAAGTGGGATGGAGGGTCTCCCCAAGGCACAGAGAACAGCCCTCCTATCAGCTGAATGATAAAGGAACAGGTGGGTAACTGAAGTGGGACATGGATGATACCAGCGCTACATCCCTCTCACTGCTAAGGACTCTATCAGAGAAACCGCAGTGAGTTACATTAGTGACAGGATTAGAGTGTTGACTTTAGAGTTATTGGGTTGATAAGAGAGGATTGGAGTGGAGTGGAGAAGAATTGAGCTACAGTGTACATTATTAATTTGGTGAAGTGAAGTACAGTTGGAGGAGATGGAAAAACCTTTGCATTTTGAGGGGGAAATGTTCAGAATTATACAGTACATTTGGATTTTTACTTTCTAGACAAATCTGCATTGTGAGCAGACAGTCTTAACCCTAAAACTAACCCTAGCTACTAACCCTAACCCTAAACCTAATTCTAACACTAATTCTAAACTTAACACCAGAATTTGGCCTTGTGGGGACTAACAGTTTGTCAAATGTTTGTTTACTATTCTTACTATTCCTGTGGTCCACACACACACACACACACACACACACACACACACACACACACACACACACACACACACACACACACACACACAGTGGCCTGAGCAGGAGTTGGTTTCTCTCCAGAAGAGTGCTCTACAGAAAGCTGACCTTGGGCACTGTCTGTCCTGACAGTGAACACAGGGACAGTGTGAGAGGCAGTCAAACAGGCAGGGTGACCACAATAGTGCCCAAGCTAAAATGATATACACACACACACACACTAAAGAGAAAAACACACGCAAGCACACACACAAACACACACTGTATAGTGTATGTGCGCAGGTGGGCTGACATGACCTTGTGGTGTATGTGCGCTGGCTGCTGTTTATAGTTGAATATAAACTGGGTGGTTCCAGCCCTGAATGCTGATTGGCTGACAGCCGTGGTATATGAGACCGTATTCCATGGGTATGACAAAACGTTTCTGCTCTAATTACTTTAGTAACCAGTTTATAATAGCAATAAGGCACCTCAGGGGTTTGTGGTATATATGTGCTAAGAACAGCCCTTAACCGGGGTGTACTTGCCATATTGCCCCCTCGTGCCTTATTGCTTAAGTATGTTTCTGTCTCCAGTCACCTCTCCTGGACAGCATAGTATGGGGGAATAAACTCTTAAAGGAGGAGAGGGGAGGAGGGAGGGAGGGAGGTAGAGGGAAAGAGAGAAAACCTTCACCGTCTTAGACTTTTAACCTCACAGATCCTGTCGAGTGGATACAAGGCATGGGGCTGACTGAAGGGGTTAGTGGAGCAGAAACACCAGAGTGGATGCGGGGAGGGGGAGGTAGGAGGCTAGGGTACTAGTGTCCTCCTTCAAAATTATGATTGGAGAGAGGGATTATTTTTTACACACTTTTCATAGAGGCTCCTGGGAGGAGTGATGCACTGTATGGTGGCTGGTTTGGGACAAGAGGAGAAGAGAATTAAAAAAGGATGTATGGGGCACCGACATTGGAGGGAGAGCATTGGGAGCATGCTGTACTAAAGACTGTACTAGATACTTTTCAGAGTTGTGCATGTCAGTCTGAAAGGAAGTGGGGTGAGAAGAGAAGGTTAGGAGAAGAGAATACATGGAGGAAGGGAACAAGGTGGAGAGTCTGTGTGGGACTGTGGGAGAGTGAGATGGGAAGAGAACACCTACAGCATCAATAACAATACTCAAGAGAGACAGATAGGACAGAGTGGGGGGGACACACAGACACACAGAGAGTAAGACAGACAGACAGACAGACAGACAGACAGACAGACAGACAGACAGACAGACAGACAGACAGACAGACAGACAGACTCAGATACAGACTCATGCGTAGTGTAGTAGATATTAAAGCAGACTCATACGTAGTGTAGTAGGTATTAAAGCAGACTCATACGTAGTGTAGTAGGTATTAAAGCAGACTCATACGTAGTGTAGTAGGTATTAAAGCAGACTAATACGTAGTGTAGTAGGTATTAAAGCAGACTCATACGTAGTGTAGTAGGTATTAAAGCAGACTCATACGTAGTGTAGTAGGTATTAAAGCAGACTCATACGTAGTGTAGTAGGTATTAAAGCAGACTCATACGTAGTGTAGTAGGTATTAAAGCAGACTCATACGTAGTGTAGTAGGTATTAAAGCAGACTCATACGTAGTGTAGTAGGTATTAAAGCAGACTCATACGTAGTGTAGTAGGTATTAAAGCAGACTCATACGTAGTGTAGTAGGTATTAAAGCAGACTCATACGTAGTGTAGTAGGTATTAAAGCAGACTCATACGTAGTGTAGTAGGTATTAAAGCAGACTCATACGTAGTGTAGTAGGTATTAAAGCAGACTCATACGTAGTGTAGTAGGTATTAAAGCAGACTCATACGTAGTGTAGTAGGTATTAAAGCAGACTCATACGTAGTGTAGTAGGTATTAAAGCCGACTCATACGTAGTGTAGTAGGTATTAAAGCCGACTCATACGTAGTGTAGTAGGTATTAAAGCCAACTCATACGTAGTGTAGTAGGTATTAAAGCAGCCAAAAGGAGGGTTCTGTTATGCATCCTTCACACATAACAGTTAAATACTGGTAGACCTGCACTCTCTCTTAACTGCACTCTCTTAACTGCATTCACACACACACACACACACACAGCTCTTTGAAGCCGGCTGATGATGCTGATAAAGTCGGCCCTTGAGATTCCCCCTCTCAGACAGAGAGAGACAGACAGAGAGAGGTGGATCTGAAGACAGATGGATAGATAGATATCATGATATGAGAGTGAAGAGAGGGAGAAGAGAGAGACTGGGAGATAACATGGATTGTGAAGAGATTGTCCCCTGTCATATTTATCTTTAGATATATTTATCTGTAAATATTTATCTTTAGATATATTTAGATATATTTATCTGTAAATATAACTGTATATTTAACTGTACAGCTAATTTAACCATTCAAAATGTTAACTTACCTGTTCATTTAGCCAGTCTGTCTGTTAAGTAAACTATTATTCCCTCGCTCATATCATATGCATTTTTAGCTACTGAAGTATTTCTCTGCCATCGACCTGTATAGTATAGTTAACCATCCAACATCCACCAATGTATAGTGTACATATTCAGCCAACCACCCATACTATGCTGTCTTTTTATAGCTTTTTCTTTGCACTTTTTTTGCATATCTTGTATTTCTATACTTTTCATACTGCCGCTCTATGTATCATGTACCGTGTATCTGTCTTTTGTGTACTTTCGTTGTGGCATTTTGCACCTGCCATGTGTTTTTGTTGTTGTAGCTGCTTGACAAAGAAATGTTCCCCTCTGGGATCAATAAAGTATCTATCTATCTATCTATCTATCTATCTATCTATCTATCTATCTATCTATCTATCTATCTATCTATCTATCTATCTATCTATCTATCTATCTATCTATCTATCTATCTATCTATCTATCTATCTATCTATCTATCTATCTATCTATCTATCTAAGTGTTTGCCTTTGTGAGGATACACAGAGCTCAGTGGAGTCACACTCACCTGTCTGATGATGACAGAGGTGACAGTCACACACACACACCATTCTGATGTCTGGTGACATTCTCTCCTCATTGATCACTCACTGTAAAATGGCCCCAAAACACAGGAGACTAAGAGTATATAATGTTGCTGTTCAGCTAGGCCATTATGTAGAATGTGCCTTGGCGTTCTCATAGCGAATGATACAGCAGATTGGTTAACATGTGTTTCAGTTAGGTGTCACTTCAGTTGCAACTGAAGAAAGTATGTTTCTCCTACCATCTAAAACAGCACTGAACTTGTAATAGGATTCTCTTCTCCACAATGATGCCTATAAAATAATAGTTATGCCTTGCCTGGGGTTGAATTTACTGCCACATAATACCTCCCTGGCCGCCAGACCATGTTCTAACAGCACAACTAAAACTAACACCTTCTCTCCCTTTCTCCTTCTCTCCTTCTCTCCTTCTCTCTGGCAATATTAGGAAGTGTTCCTTTTGTTTTTCCATTCCAATTTCCATTAAAAGTGACATTTCATCTAAACCCAACCCTCTGGGGAAAGCTAATACAAAGAGCCAAGGAGGAGATGAAGCAATGAGCAAATGTAATAAGGGAATGAAACACAGATAGAGAGAGTCAGAGAGTGTGTCTGTGCGTGCGTGTGTGTGTCTGTGTGTGTGTGTGTGTCTCTGTGTGTGTGTATGTGTGTGTGTGTGTGTGTGTGTGTGTGTGTGTGTCTGTGTGTGTGTGTGTGTGTGTGTGTGTGTGTGTGTGTGTGTGTGTGTGTGTGTGTGTGTGTGTGTGTGTGTGTGTGTGTGTGTGTGTGTGTGTGTGTGTGTGAGAGGGGTTTTATGTGCGTCTGAATAAGCTTAAGGGAGACAGGGTGTATACTGTACTGTAGTGTAGTGTGTGTATGTATGTGTGTGTGAGTGTGCATGAGAGTGTGTGCGTGTGTGTGTGTGTGTGTGTGTGTGTGTGCCTGCGTGTGTGTGAAAGTGTGTGTGTGTGTGTGCGTCCTCTTGCTTTACACCCACTTTGGCTCTTCACTCAGATCAAGGGAAATGCCATTATTTGTAGCCATCAGCGAGAAACCAATGTAATTATGTTTGGAGTCTCCACTCCGCTCTGACATGTAATGCATAATTCTTAAAGTCTTAAGCGACTTTCACATTGAACCCTGCCAGAGTTCCCATCTATTAACACTAGAACCGCCTGGCCTTTCAGCATATAAATACCCTCTAGCGAACGTTGCCGGGGGTCCCACTTTAGCAAATGCATCAGATGCATATAAACCTGCAAATTGGGCAAACATGTTTGACAAATAAATGCTTGACAGACTATTGTAAGGGAAATATC
Organism: Thymallus thymallus; assembly: GCA_023634145.1. NCBI lineage: Eukaryota > Metazoa > Chordata > Actinopteri > Salmoniformes > Salmonidae > Thymallus > Thymallus thymallus. The sequence goes on from CM042399.1 coordinate 21,395,879, forward strand.
TTTTCGTTTCCCTTACAATAAAAACATTACAGTGTAATCCATTTGATCAACTTTATTTGTAGATTTGATTAGTAATATAGTTAGTTATTAGTTATTAATAATGTCAAGTTACAGCTTTTAACAAAGTAGAAATGAAAAAGATAATATTAATAATAATATAACCAGCCAGGTGCAAAGGTGAAATGATTCGCTGTATTCCTAAACAAACGCAGCAGTGCGTGAACAATTGTAAAGTATTCATGACAAGACAGTTACTGTACTGTGCCCTTAAACCTGTGCCTTTACACATGAACCAATCACGTCTTCTCTTTCTGCATCGGGTCCACAGTCAGCACTAGCAGGGTAAACTCCCCCAATCTTGTTTTGATGCATGCCAGCAAAGCCACTACAACACATTACAACACTAAACAATACATCAATTGCACTATAACGGTGACAAACGGTGCTCCTCTAACCCCTTGTTTGGGCCTACATAAAGCTGGCCCAACAGTAGAGCTTTCTTTTCAGCACATTGGAGTGAATCCTTACCACTGCTACACCTGGGCCCAGTTTTTCAAAAGTTATCTATCTGAATTTCGCCTATCGAATGGGATTAAATGCATAGAAACAGAATGAATAAAACTTGAAGTCCCCATGCAAGTCAATGATTTATATGGAGACTTACCATACAATTCTATTAATTCTATTTATATGCATTTAATATTATCTGATAGATAACATTTTGAAAAACTGGGCCCTGGCTATCAGCAGAGCCTTGTCTGGCAGCGAAACAGTTAATTCAGCCTCATATACGGCCTTCTAAAAAAACATAGCTGATATGGTTGACTTGTTAAAAACAAATGTGGTTTCTACTTACAATTGAGATTAACAAACTATGGCATAAGGGAACGACGAGCGGATAAGATGCAATTCGTAATTTCGATCAAGACATTAATGAGCGAGCTAGGACGGACGTAGTCAATATAACTATTTGTTCAGCACTTTTGAAATGTATACCGACAGAATTCAGAACAAGGGCCATTCTTACAGTGTTCTCCCTGTACACCATGTCAGAACCGTATGGTAAATAAAGGGGCATATAAGCAGACAATGAAAGCTCTTACAATATTTGATGATTTAATTTCTCTAAAACAGGCTATAGGCTACATGTGCACCACCAAGTCAGAACAGTAGGCTAGGTTATGAGGGGCAAAGGGACCAAATTATTAGGGTGAGGCACATGGACTACTGACAGCTTACTACACAACATACACTTAGTATTACTTTCTTAGCTACAGTATACATATCTCCTTGGCATATTACATCCTTTACGCAGCTGCATACAATACATTTTTGAACTCAACTTGTTGTGCTGTGCTCACTTCAACAGGAAGGTGGTGCGGTGGTCCTTCGTGGGCAAATTCTGTCATCAAAGTCTGGCATTCTCTGGGTTTATGGTGTTTTCAAGAAAACTGGGAACTCTGAAAGGTTGAACCATGACGTCAGTGATCTTCAGGTCGGAGCTCTAGAAAGAGGCCCGAGTGCCCGTCTTTGAATTCCGAGTTGGATGACCGTTCAAAACCTATTTCCCAGTCAGAGCTTGTTTTAACCAGAGTTCCCAGTTGTCTTGAACTCAACTGAACTCTGAGATTTCCCAGCTCAGAGTTTCCAGTTGTTTTGAATGCGGCAGAAGTCATGCTGGATTGACAGCATGGGCAATGTTGAATGTTTATTATTTTAAGGTTGGAAAAAATACCCTTAAACCCAGACTTAGACCACACACCCATTCCACTGAATAGAAGGCTAGTGATTAATTTGCAAGGCTTGCAGTTAGCCACTGATTCATTTCAAACCACTCATTGTTGAATTTGCGATGTACAACTTGTTGTGTAATGTTTATGTCCAATGGCCTATGAGCACTGATATGTTTTATCTATAATTTCTCTTCATAATATCTCTTAATTTGAGAAGGATTGAAAAGGATTTGCCAGTAGATTGTCGACTTGATTAATGAGGATGACTGCTTGTCTAGGTTGCTAGCTAAGATTTTGAAAGTATGATGTTGACATGATCCAGCTATTTGGGGGCCCTAAGCGAGATTTGGTTTTCGTGCCCCTACCTTGTGGGTAAAACTTTTGGTGGTCCCCCTCTTGATGGTAGAGAGATTTTTTTGTACATTTCCTGTAATTCTTTCCATTTTGCCTTGAGGCATATAGAAAATGTTGTAGTTTTAAAGCAAATTGGGGGGGTTGGGGGCCCCCTAGCGACCCCTTATATCGCTTATGCCCAGGGCAGGCCCTGACATGATCAGTCCAATCAAAGCTACGGTAGATATAACGTGATTTGACGTCATTTTGTCTGTGGCCAATGACCTTGAGCCTTCTTGGATGGGCACATCTAATGTAACTCAATGGCAGCACCCAAGGGGCTTGAGTTTTCGAGCTCTACCCATAGATTGTTAGTGACATAGTGTCCCCACCACAGAAAGCACTGAGCTAGGCTGAAACACCTGCATTTTGGAGCTGGCTAACTCAAGAAAGCAAAAAAGAGACCATGTTCGCATGCAGCTTTATTAAGTCAATTATTTTTGTTTTACATTGTTTGAAAACAGATAAGTGACACGTATTAATACCAAAATAACATGCTAAACAGGCAACAACAAGTATTGTGGAGTATAGGTCTGCTGGTATGTTGTTTTGCGCAGAGGGGGGCAGCTCCCATCTTTGTTTGTTAACTGTTCTGAGCAGGCTAGTCTTCTTTGCAATCAACTTGTCTGCCAGGGAAATTGATGTGAAGAAGTTGTCCATGGTCACATTTCAATCTCTTTCAGTCGCTCACCCGTTGGCCTGGTTTCATCTTTCCCCAGATATGGAAAGCTATTGAGCAAGTACTTGGTTTTGACATCGGCGGCTAGCCAAAACTTAACTGAAGTCACATGCAACATTATCAGTTTTTATCTGGTTTCTAACGTCCATTCATCCATTGACAACAGAATAGCATATTTAAATTTTAGGTTTAATATGTTACTCGTTTTTGCTTAGTAACCAGAGCAATGCCGCCATTCCAGTGATCATGTGCTGAATGCATGGACAGCACGGATACTTTGGGAAAATGTTACATTTGTAAGAAGAGCTAAACCTCTTAAAGTTAATTGACAATGTGTCATAAAAACTGCAGAATATGCTCTTTCAGATGCTATATAGAAATCAAAATGTTTTACCTGCATGTGACTCTGAAAAAGGATTTGATAAAGCGATGCTCCTTTCCATGCATCTGTCAATTACAAGATGCACCCATCTTTTCATGCATAATTTGACAACTGATAGGCCTAATGTTGTCACTCTTTAATCTTGTCTATAGGCTAACTCTTATTATGTGTGAACTTAGTTTTGGTATAGTTTAGGTGTAGTTTCGATGGGCCGGCTGTGCAGGCTGATTGGCATCGTTTCTTTCCCTCTCAGGTCCTGTAACAGCTTCTTTTTACAAAGTTAAAGCAAACAAATTATGGTATCAACCTGCAAGGCGCACTGTCAAATTATTAAAATGAGAGCCAACGCTGATAAATAGGCATAACACAAGCACATCCTTACACTATTGTTTTCTAAATTAAATCAACCTCTTCATCCTTATCATTCAGTTAGGCCTAATTAACATTTTATTGTGAAGTAAATTGCACAATTATCGCCCATTCCATCCATTTGCCATTCATTCAGTGGGCTGGCATCGTTTGCTTTGCTGTATAGAGTCAAGGGCCAACTGCAACATGTAGCATGTTCTAGTTTCCCTTACAATACATTTGATTAGTAATAGAGTTATAGTAAATCAAACAGTCCCATAACAGCTTATTTATATAAAGTAAAACGTAAAAGAGGATGGTATGAACCCGTAATTATTTGCTGCTGATAAATAGGCAGAACACAAACTCATCATTATACTATTGTCTTTCTTTATTAAATCAGCCTCTTCATCCTCCTCATCCTTCAGTCAGGACTTATTTAAAGTACATTCTGAAGTAAGCTGCACAATTACCGCCCATTCATCCATTTGTCATTCATTCAGTGAGGAGAGACACCTGGCTGGGTACCAACATCCTACAGCATATTGTCTTGGAGGATTAAGTTAGGAGTAGATGTGGGGGAAAAAAACAGGTAAAAAGGCTCTAAATAGTTAACATTTTTTGCAGTTTTTTCTTTTTTTTTTTACAAAATCAAACGTCAGTGGTCGTGGTCCTACCCTTCGCAGTGTGGCCTCTTTGAAACCACATTCATTATGCTGTGTGTTCTGTAGGCCTCAAAGCTGTCCCAATTCCGTATATAGTGCAATACATTTGTGAGGCCCTGTGATAGTGCAATACATTTGTGAGGCTCTGTGACCCGTGAGGCTCTGGCTAAAAGTAGTTTACTATTTAGGGAACAGGGTGCCATTTTGGACACATCCCCTGTGCTTCTCTGCTATGGTACAGGACTAGGGATCTGATACTGCTGTAGAGGTTGGGGTTCAGACACAACGTGACACAACCATACATGCTTTTGTAAGCATAGCAAGCATGGCTAACTCCAGGGCTAAGCCTCATACAAACACTCCAAGTCAAGAGTGAGAGTGATGGCTCCACCATGTTCTGGAGGGAAACTATTTAAGTTGACCTTTCAGGGAGAGAGTGACGCAAACACACTCACTCAAGCACACACGCGCTGGCTGACAACCTGCTGTAAAAATCACAATCAACAAACTGTTAGCAGATGAGAATAAAATCATCTATGACTCAACCTGTGTCCATATCCACACTCAGGAATCAGGGAGAGAGAGATCTAAGGAGGAGGGAGATGGAGGGATAGAGAGAGAAAGAGGAAGAGAGGAAATGAATGCGGTATACAGAGTAGAGGTCAGACTGAAACTCTTACCTGCTTTGAAGCAAGGCAGGATGGGTAAACATGAAAAAGAGAAGAGAAGCAAACAATTAGTCACAATGGATAGATAGATTTACAGCTGCTATACATTCACAAATAAAAACTTACCCACTGGGCACAGACATAAATTAAATGTCTATTCCACGTTGGTTCAATGTAATGTCATTGAAATGACATGGAAACAATGTTGATTCAACCAGTGTGTATCCAGTGGGCATGGAGTGCATTTCTATAGAAATAGTGAACTGGGCTGAATTGAATGTCCCCAACTCTACGTTGAATTGAATCTCTCCTCCTCCGCATCCCACTCTGTAGTTAGACAATGACTGTGCTTTCATGGTGAAGGGAGATGAGGGGAGAAGAGAAGGCTGCTGTGACTCATACGGTTTACTACACACACAAAGCCCTACGTACTGGACTGAAATCAGTTCTGTCTATCTGACTGTATAGAGCTGAGACTGGGGACAACGGAGAAAATCTGTACTGGGGACAGAATTCCCTGCATCACTCTACAGAGGCCAGACTGGATAGATGGAGGTGGAAAAATACAGCACGCTTACACTCTTTCTTTCTTTCTTTCTTTCTTTCTTTCTTTCTTTCTTTCTTTCTTTCTTTCTTTCTTTCTTTCTTTCTTTCTTTCTTTCTTTCTTTCTTTCTTTTTTTCTTTCTTTCTTTCTTTCTTTCTTTCTTTCTTTCTTTCTTTCTTTCTTTCTTTCTCTCTCTCTTTCTGTCTCCATCTTCTCCATCTTGATCGTAACCTTGCTAATCCACTCTCAATGTTCGTCACATTCTACTCTACAATGTTCGTCACATTCTACTCTACAATGTTCGTCACATTCTACTCTACAATGTTCGTCACATTCTACTCTACAATGTTCGTCACATTCTACTCTACAATGTTCGTCACATTCTACTCTACAACAGATGCTTGGGACAACAGTAGAGAAGAAGGATGAATAGGGCAACATAATGAACTAGAATGATGGACGGATGATAGAGGTAGATTCATAATGAACTAGAATGATGGACGGATGATAGAGGTAGATTCATAATGAACTAGAATGATGGACGGATGATAGAGGTAGATTCATAATGAACTAGAATGATGGACGGATGATAGAGGTAGATTCATAATTAACTAGAATGATGGACGGATGATAGAGGTAGATTCATAATGAACTAGAATGATGGACGGATGATAGAGGTAGATTCATAATGAACTAGAATGATGGACGGATGATAGAGGTAGATTCATAATGAACTAGAATGATGGACGGATGATAGAGGTAGATTCATGTAAGGAGGGAGCTAGAAATCCCTCCTTACGTCCAACTGCATGACATTGGATAATCATTATCATCATCAGCTAGGAGTTTAAGCCAGATTGTTTTGCTGCAGTGTGAAACAGTCTGTTCTAACTGTGGCTTGGTAAGTAATGAGAGAGCTGTTTTGTCTTCATTTATGTTCTTTTGTTTTCACCAGAGTGTTACATGATCTATCTGTATATTTGAGGCCAACAGACTGAGACTGCTGCTGTGACTGAATAATAGTGTATCCCCTCCAAATGTCAGCTAATTGAATAGGCCTTGACATGCCATCTCATATTCTAATTTCTTTCTTTCTCTCTATGTCTCTACCCCCCCTCTCTTTCTCTGTCTCTGCCCCCCTCTCTTTCTCTGTCTCTGCCCCCCCTCTCTTTCTCTGTCTCTGCCCCCCCTTTCTTTCTCTGTCTCTGCCCCCCCTCTCTTTCTCTGTCTCTGCCCCCCCTTTCTTTCTCTGTCTCTGCCCCCCCTCTCTTTCTCTGTCTCTGCCCCCCCCTCTTTCTCTGTCTCTGCCCCCCCTCTCTTTCTCTGTCTCTGCCCCCCCCCTCTCTTTCTTTGTTCCCCTTTATCTCTCAAATAATAGCTGATGTGAGTCAGTTTGTCTGTGCATGCACATGTAAGTATTAATGTGTGTGTAGTGTTGGATGTAGGTATTGTGGGTTGTAGGTATTGTGGGTTGTAGGTATTGTGGGGTGTAGGTATTGTGGGGTGTAGGTATTGTGGGGTGTAGGTATTGTGGGTTGTAGGTATTGTTGAATGTAGGTATTGTGGGATGTAGGATGTAGGTACTGTGGGATGTGGGTATTGTAGGATGACGGTATTGTGGAATGTAGGTATTGTGGAATGTAGGTATTGTGGGATGTGGGTTGTGTTGGATGTAGGTATTGTGGGTTGTAGGTATTGTGGGGTGTAGGTATTGTGGGGTGTAGGTATTGTGGGGTGTAGGTATTGTGGGGTGTAGGTATTGTGGGTTGTAGGTATTGTGGGGTGTAGGTATTGTGGGGTGTAGGTATTGTGGGGTGTAGGTATTGTGGGGTGTAGGTATTGTGGGGTGTAGGTATTGTGGGGTGTAGGTATTGTGGGTTGTAGGTATTGTGGGGTGTAGGTATTGTGGGGTGTAGGTATTGTGGGGTGTAGGTATTGTGGGTTGTAGGTATTGTGGGGTGTAGGTATTGTGGGGTGTAGGTATTGTGGGGTGTAGGTATTGTGGGGTGTAGGTATTGTGGGGTGTAGGTATTGTGGGGTGTAGGTATTGTGGGTTGTAGGTATTGTGGGGTGTAGGTATTGTGGGGTGTAGGTATTGTGGGTTGTAGGTATTGTGGGGTGTAGGTATTGTGGGTTGTAGGTATTGTGGGTTGTAGGTATTGTTGAATGTAGGTATTGTGGGATGTAGGATGTAGGTATTGTGGAATGTAGGTATTGTGGAATGTAGGTATTGTGGGGTGTAGGTATTGTGGGTTGTAGGTATTGTGGGGTGTAGGTATTGTGGGGTGTAGGTATTGTGGGTTGTAGGTATTGTGGGTTGTAGGTATTATGGAATGTAGGTATTGTGGGTTGTAGGTATTATGGAATGTAGGTATTGTGGAATGTAGGTATTGTGGGATGTGGGTTGTGTTGGATGTAGGTATTGTGGGTTGTAGGTATTGTGGGGTGTAGGTATTGTGGGGTGTAGGTATTGTGGGGTGTAGGTATTGTGGGTTGTAGGTATTGTGGGGTGTAGGTATTGTGGGTTGTAGGTATTGTTGAATGTAGGTATTGTGGGGTGTAGGTATTGTGGAATGTAGGTATTGTGGGATGTGGGTTGTGTTGGATGTAGGTATACCTAGGATGTGGGTCGTGTTTGGATGTAGGTAGTGTTGGTTGTGAGTATTGTGGAATGTAGTTAGTGTTGCATATACCTGAGCCGACGAGTTGAACAATCTGTCGTTGTGCTCTTGAGCAAGGCATTTGACCCTTATTTTGCGGTGTACTACTATGGCTGACCCTGTAAAACAATACATTTCACTGCACCTATCCGATGTATGTGACCATTTAAAAAAAGAACGTAGGATAGGAAACTAATTCCCTTCTCAACCCAACATAGAGCCTCTCTAGGGAACTGACATAAACCTTCAGCAGGCCTACCCCTGGCTGGGTCAACAGCCTCCCCAGGACACATAAACCCTCAGCAGGCCTACCCCTGGCTGGGTCAACAGCCTCCCCAGGACACATAAACCCTCAGCAGGCCTACCCCTGGCTGGGTCAACAGCCTCCCCAGGACACATAAACCCTCAGCAGGCCTACCCCTGGCTGGGTCAACAGCCTCCCCAAGACACCACACACACAACCTATTTAACCTAATAAACTCAATCTACTCTCTATTTCACCACATCCTCTCCAACACAGCCAAACCAACGCCCACATTCTCCTCTGTCTGCACACATTACATCTGAAAAAGGAGTAATTATATATAATTACAGTATTTCCAACTGTAAATAATCATGATCCTTCAGCCACTTAGATCATCTCACTTCCAGATGGGTGCGTGGTGCCTCTGCTTTCATCTCCCTAGGATATCTAATGTTTACGCCCTCAAGAACACCATACAACACATCTTAAAAAGCCAGGGAGGACTAGGGAAGAGAGCTAAGGAAGGACGGAAGGGGGATGGAGAAAAGGAAAAAGTGGAGCTGAAAGCTGAGTGTCACTGGGGCCAAAATGCAGGTAATCAGGGGCATCCTGGTCAGCGGTTAAACTTTGGACTGTCGAGGAGTACACTAATTAAGTGTGGAGCGTAATTCACTTAATAATTCAGCCACAGCTTCAATTATTCATTCGAAAGCCTACATGCGGCTGTCCTCTCTGCACAGGGGGCATGAAGGTGGACGCACACCCGAAGTTAACTGTGATAACTAAACACACTAACAGTCCAGATTAAAAGTGTCTGCAAATTTGAGAGGATTTACATGAATGTGAAATTACAAAAACAAATCCTTGCTCAATATCTTCACCTTTATTTGATTGCATCAGAGAAGAGCAACCCCCTTCATCCTTCTTCCTCTCCTCTATCTCACTTCTTCATCCCCCTCTTCCTCTCCATTCTCCCACCTTCTCTCTCTCTCTCTCTCTCTCTCTCTCTCATGTATTCCTGCCTTCCAATCCCTACTCTCTATCTCCACATCTTCACCCCCCTCTCTCTTCCTTTCCCTCTCTCTCTTGACCATGTTGCATTTGATAAGTAATGTAATCTAGGGAAGGTAACTTCTCTAAACCAGGGCAATCATATTAAGACGTAATGGATATATAAAATCAAGAGCTGATAGGCAATGATTAATCAGATGCTGAAATGCAGTGGGGTAAAATCAGTTTAGACTGAATTAATCCTCCACCGACGACTGCTCTTCTCCTCTGGGCAATTTAGTGAGAAAATACAATTATAGCCTATGAGTTACACCTCGCTGCTTCACCTCACTTCTGGGTCCCTCTGCTGTGGTACAATGGTGGGGTGTGCGTGCGTGCGTGCGTGCATGCGTGCGTGCGTGCGCGTGTGTGTGTGTGTGTGTGTGTGTGTGTGTGTGTGTGTAGAAGACACTGAGTAGCAACTCAGTGCTGACATGATTAAAGAAGCGCTGCATCCAATGAAAGGAATTTTACTGTAATACATAAGTGAGTCAAGGTTATCTGATGCAGTAGACTGAACCTAATTAAGTCTTGGTCATTTTGGAGAACAGCCTTTTATTTTCCTATCTGATAGCTCTTGCATTGGCCATGTACTGGACTGGTCATAGACAATTAGTCTGACCTCCCCCTGTCCTTACACTACAGAGGAATGAATGGTAGAGTGGGCCGTGAAAGACTGAGAAAAGGTCTATGCTGCATAAAGTGTGAGAAGTTGTGACTCACTTGTCACTGTTTCTGCAACCACTGCCTGTAGACTGAATCTTACACAGCAACTGTTGAAGAGATGGAGGAACCCCCCCCCCCCTCTACCCCCACCCCCCAAGACACACACAAACACCCCCCATCACCAAATACCCTCCTTAGCCCTCTTCTCTCTCTCCCAGACTGTGCAGCAGAGCAGAGCAGGGCAGAGTAGGGCAGAGCAGAGCAGAGCAGGGTAAAAGGCAGAGATGTGTTCCTTTAAGGCCTGCTTGGGAACGGGTCAGCCTGGCAGAGCTTGGTGGATGTTTGATCCCAGCACTTGTGTGTGTGTGTCTAATCCAATTTTATTTGTCACATGCGCCGAATACAACTGATATAAACTTATGTAAAATTATGTAATACACAAGAATGGAGCTATATACAGGGAGTACCAGTACCAGATCAATGTGCAGAGGTACAAGGTATTTGAGGTAGATACTGTATGTACATGAAGGCAGGGTAAAGTGACTAGGCATCAGATACTGTATGTACATGAAGGCAGGGTAAAGAACAGAGAAGCAGCAGCAAATGACGAGTTTAAAAGTATGTGTGTGTGAGTGTCTGTGTCATTTGTATGTATGTAAAATAGAATATATTATTGCAAATTTGGTTTGGATCTCGTAAGATGTCGCCCTTCTGCGTCAGCGCACTCTTGTGAGTGTGTATGTGTGCATGTGTGTGTGTATGAACGTGGGCACGTGTGTGTGAACTGTAGACTTCAGAGGAGTTACACTGCTGGAGGTCTAGCTGGACAATGGTATTAGGTCCATAAAATGCCTTCAAAGCCCCCAGAAGACAACCAATTCCCACTGAAGTTCCACTGAGACACAGCCTTTAAACCAGCCTTTAAAACAGCTGCTAAAACATAGCTGTAAAAGCAGACTTTAAAACATCACTCTACAACCAGGCTCTCCAGCAGCCTTATACACTGTAATGGTCCTGTCACCATGTCAGTGCTAAAGCAACAGTGATTTTAATTGCGTAGAAGCACTAAGTAAAAAGCTCCTCTGCTGTTT